>CM029015.1:22516677-22931263 GCA_016801055.1 Panax notoginseng | reverse complement strand
TTCTTTTGTTATTCTATTCTTTATTATACTCAGTTGGTTAAAGTTTTGGCTTCTATACTCCATGAAATTAGTAGAATATCCGTGATATTTGCGCTTCATCCAGTACCTTTTCATGAAAATATTTTTCTGAGCATTCTTGAATTTTACTCTACACAAAAGTATTATGTTGATAATTTGAACGTTATTGGTTCCTGGACAAATTAATTCTTAAACTTGTTTTATTGAATTCTTATATCATTGTCATCATCCTCATGTTTATATTATGTTGAAAGTCATCTGTGGCCTGTAGTGCATAGATGGATTTGGTATGATTATGACTAGGGATTATTCAGTGTAATCATGACCGTTATGTTACAAATAATGTGAAAAAAATTCTCATTGGCCCGTAGTGCATTGATGAAAAATTTTTAGTATGATTATGGCTATGGATTCTCTTTGGCCGTAGTGCAAAGACGAATTGTTTTATGGCATGATCTGGACCGTTCATGAAAATACGATTATCTTTGGCCGTAGTGCATGGATAATTCGTGGTCGTGATACTAAAGAATATCTTTGGCCGTAGTGCAGGGGTGATTCGATGATGTGGATTATTTTTTTAGTTGTGTCTCAGCGATAAAAGTCATGAAAAACCTTTTAAATCATAAAAGATAGTAGATTTTATTCTCTACTTGACTCTTTTATGGATTGTTGGTTCCGCTGCAGTTAAACTTGATGTCTTTGTATTTTATCAGTTTAACATTGTTGAAGACTAATGATAATTTATTCTTCATTATCTTAGTCATAATATTTCTTACTGGGCTAGTTGAGCTCACCTTTTCTTTCTTTCACTGTTCTCTTCAGGAAATGAGAACGTAGCTGGGACGAGTCGAGAAACGGAGTGATTGTCCTAAATGATAGCATTAGTAGTCTTCACTATTCTATGTAATAGCGTGATAATAATTGTAATGAGGACTCCTTTTGAGTATGGATACTCTCTAGAAGATAATATTTGTATTCAAACTCACAGTTATGTTTTGTCGTATTGTACACGACAGTTGTATTAGTAAGTTATATTTGTATTCTGTACCATGTATCTGACGACCCAAGATGGGTGATGTATACCTAATTTTGCGGGCGTCACACTTGCTGTGCAGTTGAATCCGGCTCCAGGATGGTGTGCAAAAGATCGTTGGAGATCGTACCATAAATCCATTGAAGGACTATTGCATTCAAGCACGACCATAAATCGTTTGCAGCCTGTTCTTTTGCCTTCTCGGTTGGCTGCGATTTGGGTGGGATAATATGATCAATAATTTGGTATGCTCGACAATAGATTTTAAACAACTCCGCCCATGAAGAATAGTGTCCCTTTTCCATCTCTAGAGTAATGGGGATGAAGTTCTTGACATTAGTAACGGCAAGAGCAGGATGGAATTTGGTTTGTTCGGCCATTGATATGAGGAGAAGAGAGAAGGACGGGAAAGGGAGGAGGAAGGAGGTGAGAGGTGGTGGAGGTTGCTGGGACGACTAGGGCTGTGAGACGGCTAGGGTTAAAACTAGGCTCTTGATACCATGATAGAAATTCACCGTGTCTATTCTCATTCATTTGGTGAAATATATACATGAGTACATTTGTGTTAGTAGGCTACAATTGAGGTGACTGAGGCTACAATTGAGGTGACTGTTATTTACAATCTAATAATAAAAGATACATTCTAATACTAAAAGATTTATACAGAGATTATTTTCATAATCTAACAATATAACTCCCTCCGTCCCAGGATAAAAGTCATGGTTGACTTTTTATGCATATTAAGAAATATGATAAAATAACAAAATTGTCCATATTTAAATTCTTATTTAATTGTTTAATTTTCTGTACATTACTAGTGATGCTCCATAAATATGCATAGATAATAGAAATATAACAATTAATAATAAGGGTATATATTATAGGCAAATTATTGTAAAAAATAGATCATTTAAGGTAAGTAGATATTTAATTTGGAACTACTTAAAAAAGTAATAAAGATTTTTATCCTGAAATTGTGAGAGTATATTTTAAACATTTACGTGCAAATCTTAACAAACTTATAAATTTTGGTAAGCAAAATGTATATTAGTGCGTACTCTAGAATACGTTTTCAGACAAATGGAGAATCTGCAACTCCATGCATGCATTTGCATCGCACTAGACCACTACACAAGTCGGGAATCCTATGTACCAGATGCCAGGAAGGAATGATAGCGTGTAGCGCACTCAACGTTTTCTTTGAGAGCAGATCTTCTGTCCCTAAAATTTCTGTTCCCTTGTGTCTCTCCACTTAAATCTTGACACATAATCTCTTACTTAACACTAATTAATTCTAACATTAAATAAAAGGACATGCATCAAGGTTTAAGTGGAGGGACACAAGGAAGACAAGAAATTTGGGGACAGAAGATCTGCTCTCGTTTTCTTTCAGCTTTCACTGGCCCGGCCTCCTTGTGAAGTCAGATTATAATTATTCCAATATTGTCACCACTCAAATTTACTACATCTGATAATTAATGTGCGTACAGTGATACAGAATATTGCATTGTACGTAACGTTTTAATTTTTATTTTTTTGTCCAAGATGTGCGCATATTAATTAATATGTCGAATTTTTATTGATTAATATGTGAATTTTATGTATAAAAATATTAAAAAAATAATGTGAAAACAGCAGTTCCCTTCTCAAATATGTCAATGGATTGGATAACAACAAACACTATTTCAAAATAGATGGTGTTAATTAAGTAATCAACTTATTTAAAATTTTAATATATTGAAAACATTATGTTTCGACATGCTCAAACACTGAATTAATTTGACAGTTCCGAAATACCTGAAAATCAACGAATACATAAAAAGTTGGCATCTGAATTTGCCTTAAATCAGTAACAGCAGTAGATGTTGCAAGTATGAGAATAATGGTGTTTGAGGTTTTCATTTATCATGCTCATAGATGGAATAATTAAACTAGCTTTTGAGGCTTTTTTTTTTGGTAACATTAATTATTATATTAGCCAAAAGTAATACAAGGGGTTTTCTACTATCTATTGTCAAGCATGAGTAGTTATGAATCTGATTATCATGAAATTAATTTCATAGTAAGTTACGTTACTGATACGCAGAAAGTGATAACCTCCTGCAGGCGCATGCGTGACGACATTATATTAATTAATTGACTAAAATTAACTTCATATTAACTATTCTCAATAATTATAAAAAGCCTACAAACTTTGAAAATATTACATACGGTACATATGCTATATAAATATCCTAGATGAGCATAACGAATATAGATTTATTTATTTTTTTTGCAGTTTTTTTTTCCTTCTAATTTTACAGGTGTACACTTCCCAATATATCCTTATTGGAAATTTTGTCTGCCACATGAGAAAATAAATAATTGAACATATACAAACGAGAAGAAGTTCAAAATATCGTGTAAAAAAAATCGGGCCGGTTACTACAAGATCGGAAATAGTCGGTCGGTTAGAAGGACTCATTTTATTAGTAGTAGTACCAAAAAAGGAAAAATCCGTGTGTGAGAGAGAGAGAGCTAGAGATGAGTGTTTTATTCGCATTGGATCCTTCGCCGAATTCTCTTTCCACATCTCTCATCTAAAACTTTTTTTTTTTTTTTTTTTGCGCTAAATATCATCTAATACTTTTGGGAAAAACTAATAGCAAAAGCCAAATAAATAAATTGAAAAAAAAAAGATGGTCTCATGATTATTGTCACGTTAGTACATTGTGAGATGTGTGCATGACATCTCTGGAAATTATAATTTTGTATATTGTAAATTATAATTTGATTATTAATAACATTTTCAATGAAACTATATTATTGGGACACTAAAAATATTATAATAGTATTATTAGGATGGTAAATTTGAGAATAATTCATTTTGTGTATTATATCTTGTTAAAATTTAATAACGAATAATATTATATATTTATAATCACATAGATATTATATAAAAGATGGAAAAGTAAGAATACGCGATATATTCAGGTTCACCAATTTGGCTAATTCAACTTGTCATGTATTCATTTAGATGACTCACACTCTACTACCATAATCCACATACCAAAATAATATTTTTATAGTAACTAGAAAAACCCTAATTGTTATAACATGAGCCCAAACACATGAAATTCAATACATTAATAAAATCCACAATCGGGTTACTAATAAATCCCCGAACTACCCTATCGTAATGACCATTTATCGAACCCGAAGAAATATGAGTCAATCTCATCATTACTTAACACTATATAATTAACTTTTGCGACTCTCGATCAACTATACAAATGTAACTGTACCGGATTCTGCATGAATGGTTGAATGAACCATCTAATATGCACAGTCTGAAAATATATATATATATATTTGACTCTATTCTCTAGCTATAGTTGTATATCTAGCTGCCATATATCTTTTTCTCAACCTGAAACATCTGCCTCACTCTCTGGCTTTCGAACTTCTTGTTCTTGTTCATTATCCCTCCTATATAGTAGTGTTACCACATCTCTCTCTTCTTTTAATGTGCTCCAAATTTAGCTCATTTCCATTAATGGCCATTTCCGATTCCGAGTTGTTTCTCTCAGAAAATAATCTCAACCCCAAGGAATGCAACTTCATGTCAAGACCCTTGTTAAAATTCCAAAAGGCTTTCCAACCTTTTAAGCAAGAAAAACAAGAAGAAAAAGACGAGTATAAAGATTTTGTATCTGCTTTAGAGATCAAATTGATGCCGACTTTAGGAGAGTTTAAGGTTGAGGTTGGAAACAATAATGGGTGTAGAACTCCAAGATCTTTGGAACAGAAAATCCAAGCAGTGATCTGTCCGCCGGCTCCAAGAAAGTACAAGTCACTTCCGTCCAAGCGAAAAGCGGAACAAAGAATTCTTCTAGATCTTTCAAGCGAGATTGAGTCATTGTTTCCTCCAACTCTTCTTGGAGATCTTGGCAATAAGATCAAGAAAGTAAGGACAACAAATTAACCGTATATATAGTAGCATATAAAACTATATATCTACATGTTGATCTTTTGTGAAGCGGATTTGATGTTTTTCTTTTCTTTCTTTTTTGGGTCATCAAGCAAATTTTCATGCGAATTGATCGATTAATATGGAATTTTAACGCACAATATTATTCAATTTATGGTGGCCAACTTTGTTGTCATTAATATTATTTCAATTTTTTTTATATATATTATGGTGAGATTCATCCCTTAAAATATTTTCTTTTTGTCTATATGATGTTTATATTTGGAGTGATGCATGTTTTTAGTCAAGCACTCTATCGGATTTAGATTCAAGACATTTGGTTTTGAGCAATCTTATAGATATGAGTTCTATTTTTATAACAAGAAAGTTATATATATTGTGACAACTCTCTATCTATACAAATGCAATTTATTTGTGTGGAAGAGCTCATATATGCGGATATGATAATTAGACATAGTGTTTTATAATTTTACCTATTTGTATTTCGACCTCCAATAGGGGTAAAAATATAAATAGATGAAATTATTTTACACTCATGTCCAATAATCATGTCTGCATAAAATTTTTCTGGTGTAGAATTATGTAATCATGAACTATCCAAAACCAACTACTTGAAATTGAGATTTGAACAAAACTAAACTAAGTACATATCGATAATGGGGACTAGGATCCTATCTATTTTAAATAAAATGAAGAGTCTTCATTCTTTGTATATTCTCTATCATCATCTATCTTTTCCATCATCATGATATCACATTCCAACACATTTTAAATCTCAACCATGAAATGGAGAGTCTCAAATTCATTTGAAATGAAAAGGATCCCAATTTTGATAATAGCAACAATCCTTCTTTTGCAGCATTTGAAGTGTTACTCGTGTGTTATATGGACTAGAATTCTCTCCATTTCAAATAAAATGGAGAGTCTTCATTCTTTGTATATTCCTCATCATCTTCTCTCTTTCATCATTGTAGCATCCCCAAATCCGGGTCCCAAATCACCACGGATCTTGGTATGTTAATTCTATAACTATTGCGGAAGATATAAACATACATTGTTTATACAATAAACATACACATTATTTTCCCAAGGTCGAGAACCTTCACTTAATACACAATTTACAACTTATTTGACTTATAATAACATTATTATCATACTATTCTATTACAATTAAGTTGCACATAAAATCCCAAGCTGAACTTGGTTTTATCCTTTCCTGTATCCGACGTATGCTTCTTAATCTGTAATGTTTATCATGATATAGCAAGGGTGAGCAATAAGTTTTTCTAACAAGTTTAAGTTCAATAAATTAAGGATATATCATGATTGAAAGAATTGAACAAAAGTTGGCTACAGTTCTACAAAATAATTGCGAACTAGCATGAATAAATTTTTACATAGCTGAATGAACATTGAACATGAACAAATATATATATCTGGACCGAATGGTAATGAAGGTGATCAACCTTTCATACCTGATGAGTACATGCAGTATGCGCAGAGTGCAATTTAATGATTCTTAGACATGGAAATCAGTAATGATTAACCACAAGTATAATTGAATGAAACAACTCAAAGTTGAGTCAAAGAAAACTTGCCTGAACCGTTGACTACCGCTATGCAATTTAATAAGCTTTGTCTGAGGATCTAATATTAATAATATTTATTTCTAAGTTAGAATAATATCATTACAATATTTAAAATAACCTAAACACATTAACACATAACCCTATCCATCTATACAGCACATAAAACCTAACCTCAAGTTAAACTTTTACAGTCCAAGTCGAGTTTGGCACAATTCTGTCATCCCGACGGTCAAGTCGGACAAATATCGAGTTTAAGTTCAATTAAACTCTGCCTAAACACTTAAAAATTATCTTGGATAATTTTATTATCAGTCAAAACATTTTTTCATAGGCTCATTATAATTTTCAGATAATTGATATCATTTATCACGACTTTTCAATCATTAAACTCGTATTTATATGAATTAAATACCACATAATTCCTTTATCATTAATATTTATTTAATATCAAATATTAATGAAATACATGTCATAATATTATAATATATTTATAATATATCAAAGTATTTTTAATACCTTAAAATCACATTTATATGATTTTTAAAAAATTAAATTCATTATCCTATAATTGATATTAATATTAAAATATTAATATTTTTATGGCAAAATATCAAAAGTTAAATTTTATAACTTGAAATATTTTTATAACACTTAAATCATTTTTATATGATTTTTAAATCATTAATTCTATTTTTCCATAATTTATTTAATATATTCATTAAATAAATAAATTATCATTAATATTAATTAATTAATAAAATTCATCACAAAATATTAAAAGTCATTAAAAATAACTTAAAATATTTTCTTATACCATAATATAATTTTTTTTCATGATTTTTCAAGTATACAAATCATTTTTAGCTAATTTATTTAACATTATAATTAAATAAATTAAATATCATTAATATTCTAAAAATATTAAATATTTATGAAATATACTCTAAATAATAAAAACTAATTTTCGGACTTTAAAATAATTTTTAGAAATTTATTTTGTATTTTTTAATAATAATAAACCATTTTTTTCTATTTATTAAATAAAATAATTTATTTTCGCAAAATAACTGTCACTAAAGGGCCCTATAGCGACAGAACCGTCGCTATAGGTGTTCTTAAGCAATTTACAAAACTTCATATCAGACTACTAGGTATTCACTTTGACCATAATTAAAACTTAGATTTAGTTGTTATCTGGGCTGGTTATGGTGGTAATTTTGTAGTACTGATGTAGTACTACAACCCTAAACAAATTCAATGGTCAAAACATAATCAACCTGCAAGATCTATGCTCCAGAAAATGTTGTCAGAGCTGTTCTTCATTTCTGGGTTACCCAAAAATGAAGAACAGTTCGAGGGTCTGCTTTCTGGGCCTTTAATCATCGCGTTCCAGGTTTAATAACTGTGTTTTAAGGGTTCAGTCTTGTAGTCTTAATGTTAAGGAACAATAATACATCAACAGATCAACATAACAACATCATGTTTTAACGATTTTGGCTGGTCAAAGTAGAGGTCAGGAACGTGTTCATGAACCAATCTGGGTTTTCCAGATTGTTCTTCAAGCAGTTTAGTCAACTTAGTTTAACCATGATTAAATCCCATTCTGGTTACGATCTGAGTAATATAAAAGTATGGATGTGTAGAACTCATGTCAGGCTACAAGATTCAACCAACAACATGACTTAACTAACAAAGATCAGCAAGATAAAGAGCCTGCAAAAACGCTGTCAATGATTTCTAGGTTTCTGGGTTACCCAAAAACCAGATTTCGTGGCCGGTTAACGCAGTTTGACTGCTCATATCTAGAGATCTAGACATGTTATGACCATTATTCCAGTTCCAGATTGAAGCCTAAATAGCAAAGAACAAATCCATAACATAAAACACACATAACACCTAACACACACAGATCTAGAAGCCTTGACATTTGACTGTCAAACAACATTTCAAAGTTTTTTTCAGATTTTTCAAAACTTCAAAATCGTGCATCTAGATGTTATAGATCCTTGATCTAACAACCCAGATCACTAAAGGACATCTTATAACACTACTTTAACCAATAAGCAACAACATCTAACATCAGATCATAATATTTTTAAGATTTAGGGTTTTTATACCTTATTCATGCTTGATCTTGATTCTGATCATGACTTGCTATGGATCATAAAAGGGACTGAATAACTTAAGGATTTCGTGGGTCTAGAGAGAGGATGGTATGGTTGAGTGTTGGATAGCAAATGACTTAATATTATGAACTTTCTCTCTCCTTAATCTACATATATGTTGGATGAACTGTAATGGCTGGTATGAGGGGATAATATTTGCTGAAGTCAGTCATATGGGGTAGCTAGATTTGGTCAACACCCAATAACTTGGCAAGATTCACATGTTTCCTCCAATAATGCACAAAGGGCAAATTGGTCATTTGTTTTCTAAATTTAATGGCATAATAGACATTGGATAAAACCCTTAGGGTTAAAGCCTAAGGTTCTCAAAATCTTTTTTTTTATTTCCAATTTAGGTCTTAAAATAAAAATTTAATAATTCTAAATTATAATTAGGATTCTATAATTATACTAAGATTTCCTAATCATAAAGCTTGCTAATTAGGATTAATTTATCCTAATTAAAATTGCTAATTTAGCAATTAAGTCCATAATTGTATATTAGGGTTTCAAACAGAATAATTAGGGTTTTTTGAAAAAAATTCATTAGGGTTATCCCTAATTAAATATATAATCAATAACATAAAAACCTTTATACTTATATCCAAGCTACCAAATTAGGGTTTCATATTCTGAATTAGGGTTTTAAAATCCCCGGAACTGAAATTAGGATTTCAGAACCGGTTTTAGGGTTTCTTATCAGTCGTTAGGGTTTTCTAACTGAACGTTGACGTTCTTAGTAAAATAGTAGGGTTTGCTACTGATATAGCTTATCTGGTCAACCTTTAACCCTTAACCACATTCTGTTCACATATATGACCATACATACAAAACATATACACTTATATACTTAATCCTGAATAATTCACCACAAAAATATTTAAATCCATAGAATTTCTTTCCAGAAATGCCAAATCCATTCACTTATTTTCTGTCTAGGATTATTATTTAACATTTATTCAATAATTTAAGATTTAAATAATTTTCTACATTCTCAGGTCGTCACAATCATTATGTCACATTCTAACATATTTTAAATCTGAACTATAAAATGGAGACTTTTCAATTCATTTTAAATAGAGAGGATCCTAACTCGTATTATATAGGATACACAATCTCCCCCACTAAAATCCTTGTGCCAAGAATGAAGACTCAATCAAATCACAATCCATAGTATACAATTCTTAGGGGATATGTGGAATCTTAACATCTACAAGGATTCAGCTCAAATTGAGTTTGGATCAAGTAAAAAAATTACTCTTTTTAAAATATCATTGGATCATCTAGACCTAGGACCCATTACAAGTTAGACAAGGATCCTTTCCATTTTAAATAAATAGATTCTCTATTTCAGGATTTTGATTTAAAATGTGTTAGAATGTGACATCATGCTAACAGGAGAGAGAGATAATTTTTAATCTAGACCATGAAATGGAGAGTTTTCATTTATTTGAAATAGAGAGAATCCTAGTTTGGAGTTCATGCAAAGGTTATGGCAATATTCAAATCTTTGGTAGTAACTTTAATTTTATGTTCAACTAACCCTTAAACCCATGCACGACACATATCTAATGGTCATAATTAAGTTATCTTACTTTTTTTGTTATAGTATATTTCTAATTAATTAAATAAAAATATATTTATTCACATATTTTTTTATTTTTTAGGGACAATGAGTGAATAAATTGTTTATCATTTGCATTTGTGAGTATTATTATTGAATACTCCCTCCATCCCATAATAACTGTCGCTTTAGCTTGATGCACATGGATTAAGAAAGTCATTTAGTGCTATCATTTATTAATTAAAATTGGTGTGAAATTTCATCACTACCCCTTTATGGGAAGTTGAAAACAATCAATACAAGGGAAAAATTTCTTGGACAATGAGAGAAGGTAGGGGTGATATAGGAAAGTAAATAATTGTTTCTCCTAGAAAGTTGTAAACGACAAATAAATTGGGAAAAAAAATTTCTTCTAAAACGACAGTTATTATGGGATGGAGGTAGTATTCAATTTGATGAAAAGTACCTTATTTTTAAGATATCTTTCTGTTAGAATAAATCTCTTAATATTAGAGTTGTTATTGTTTAGTTGACAATTTCTTTGTTTCATATACCACGTAGCATTAGTTGAGCTATAGTGGGCTGTTTTTACTCATTCAGTTAGGACTCTGTAAAGGCTATAAAATGTCAGACACAGGATTTCAATAAACAAGTCATTCATTCAATTTGTTCTGATTTTGATCACTTGCAATCATTTTGATCACATGTTCATAACAAATTGGTATCAGAGCTCCCACTGGGCCTGAGAAAAAAAAGAAGGGAAAATCGCAGTCTTTCAAGTGACTTGCAAACACGTGAGAGTAAGAGAGAGAGAGAGATGGCGAACGAAGGCAAGAGCGAAGGCAACGAAAATTTCATCCAACCATCCATACCACGTTTTGATGGTCACTATGATCATTAAAGCATGCTGATGGAGAATTTCTTGAGATCCAAGGAATTTTGGAGCTTGATTGAGACAAGTTATATGGAGCCAAAGGCAGGAGCAGTTGTGACTGAATCACAACGAAAGAGACTCGAGGAATTGAAGCTTAAGGACCTAAAAGTGGAGAATTACCTGTTTTAGGCAATTGACAGGACTATTTTGGAGACCATCCTGGAGAAGAACACGTCGAAGCAGATCTGGGATTCGATGAAGAGGAAATACGAGGGGAATACAAAAGTGAAGCGTTCAATTCTTCAAGCACTGAGGAAGGATTTTGAGACCCTCGAGATGAAAACAGGTGAGAACATCATTGAGTACTTTGCTAGAGTTAAGATTGTTGCAAATAAAATGAGGATTTATGGGGAACAGATGCAAGATGTAACAATTGTGGAGAAAATCCTTAGATCTTTGACTGACAGATTCAATTACATAATTTATTCAATCGAAGAATCCAAGGACATTGATGTGCTCTCAATCGATGAGTTATAAAACTCATTGATTGTACATGAACAAAAGTTCCAAAAAAGTAGTGGGGAAGAACAAGCCTTAAAGGTGACATCTGACGATAGGTTTGGAGGTAGACGCCGAGGTAGAAGTGGTTTTAGAGGGGGAAGAGGTAGAGGGCGTCAAGCTTTCGACAAAACCACTGTGGAGTGTTATCGGTGGCATAAGCTTGGCCATTTCCAGTATGAACGTCCTGCTTTAAACAAGGAGGCAAATTATGCTGAATTGGATGAGGAAGAAGAGATATTATTGATGTCTCATGTGGAGTTGCATGAAGCTAGGTGTGAGGATGCATGGTTTTTGGATTCTGGGTGCTCAAATCATATGTGTGGAGACAAGGCTTTGTTTTGTGAGCAGAATGAGGGGTTTAGGCAGCTAGTAAAACTTGGAAACAACACAAAGATGACAGTGCTTGGGAGGGAAATGTTAAGTTGTATTTGGATGGCGTTCATCATGTTGTCACAGATGTGTTTTATGTACCTGAATTGAAGAATAATCTTTTGAGTGTAGGACAGTTACAGGAAAAAGGTCTAGCAATCCTTATCAAAACAGGGATGTGCAATATCTATCATCTTGTGAGAGGTTTGATTATTCAAACCAGGATGAGTACATTTAATAGAATGTTTGTACGGTTGGCAAGGGCTCAAGTCAAAGAAGCTCCCTGTTTCCATGCACCTGCACAAGACCTTTCACAATTATGGCATTGCATGTATGGCTATCTTAGTCATAAAGGACTAAGAACCTTGCAATATAAGAAAATGGTTCGAGGATTACCACAACTACCTTTACCAACTACAATGTGTACTGCCTGTGTAGTTGGTAAGCAGCACAGAGATCTCGTCCCAAAGAAAAGCCAATGGAGAGCATCTCAGAGGCTACAGGTCATTCATGATGACATATGTGGCCCAATCACACCAATCTTAAACAGCAATAAAAAGGTATTCCTTATGCTTTATTGATGACTATAGTAGAAAATCATGGGTTTATTTTTTGGTAGAAAAATCAGAAGCTTTCCAGTATTTCAAATATTTTAAGAAGCTTGTTGAAAAAGAAACTGGTCAGTTTATTAAGTGTTTAAGAACTGATAGAGGTGGTGAATTCAACTCTATAGAACTTAATGAGTTTTGTAAGCAGAATGGAATCAAGACGCAGCTCACCACAACCTACACTCCTCAGCAAAATGGAGTGGCTGAGAGGAAGAATAGGACAATGATGAACTTGGTGAGGTCCATGCTTTCAGACAAGAAGATTCCAAAAACCTTCTAAGCTGAGGTAGTGAACTGGACTATGTATGTGTTGAATAGGTGTCCCACTTTTGTAATTAAAGACGTGACTCCAGAAGAAGCATGGAGTGGAGTGAAGCCCTCAGTTGAACACTTTAGAGTATTTGGATGTGTGGCACATGTCCATGTGCCTGATGCAAGAAGAACCAAACTGGAAAATAAGAGCTTTTGTTATGTACTTCTAGGTATAAATGAAGAATCCAAAGGTTACAGATTGTATGACCCTGTTGCAAAGAGAGTTGTGGTTAGCAGGGATGTAATTTTTGAAGAAGATAAACAATGGGACTGGGATACAAGTTACATGGAGCAGATACTAATGGATTTGGAATGGGGAAAAGAAGAGAGTGGCACTGATGAAGATGAAGAAAATGGCAGTGAAGGGAATGAGATAAGTGAGAATGATACTAAAGGTTCAAGAAATGCTTCCTCAAATACAACAAGTAAAGACGATGCCAATCCAATTTATAGAAGAGAGATACATGCTCCTGATTGGATGAGAAACTATGTCTCTGGAGAAGGATTATTAGAGGAAGAAAATGAGTTGAATATGGCACTTGTAGCTCATGCTGATCCACTAAGCTATGAAGAGGCAATGAAGAGTTCCAAGTGGAGGCAAGCTATGGATACTGAAATAAGGTCAATTGAGAAAAATGAGACATGGAGATTGACTAAATTACCAGCTGGAGCTAAGAAGATTGGAGTGAAATGGATATATAAGACCAAGCTAAATGAGTTTGGTGAGGTGGATAAGTTCAAAGCCCGGTTAGTTGCAAAGAGTTATGCTCAACAACATGGTGTGGACTACACAGAGGTATTTGCCCCAGTTGCAAGGATGGACCTTGTACGCATGATCATTGCTTTAAATGGACAGAAAAGTTGGCTTATCTATCAACTCGATGTTAAATCTGCTTTTCTTCATGGAGAATTAAGTAAGGATGTGTTCGTGGAGCAACCAAGAGGCTATGAGCAGAAGGAAAGTGAGCACAAGGTTTACAAGATACATAAGGCTTTGTATGGACTAAAATAAACTCCTCGAGCTTGGTTTAGTCGCATTGAAGCTCACTTTACTCATGAAGGGTTCGAGAGGTGTATCAGTGAGCAAACCTTGTTTGTCAAGCAAAGCAGTAGAGGTAAAATTTTAATTATCAGTATTTATATCGTTGACTTGATTTTTACTGGTGATGATGAGCAAATGATGTTAGAATTTAAGGAGTCAATGATAAAGGTATTTGATATGATTGATCTGGGAAAGATGAGGTTTTTCTTGGGTATAAAAGTGTTACAGAAGGATGATGGGATTTATGTCTGTTAAAAAAAATATGCACATGAGGTTCTGAGATGTTTTGGAATGGGAGAATGTAATGCAGTGATAAATCCTATTGTTCCTGGATTCAAAATTGGGAAAAATGGAGAAGGTGACAGAATTGATGAGACCTAATATAAGCAAATAGTAGGCAGTCTTATGTATATCACTGCTACAAGGCCAAATATGATGTTTGTCGTAAGCTTTATAAGCAGGTTTATGGCCAAACCAACAGAACTTCATTTGCAGGCTGCAAAGAGAGCACTGAGATACTTGAAGGGCACTGTTGATTATGGAATATTTTACAAGAAAAGTGGGAACAAGAAGTTGGTTGCATTTACTGACAGTGATTATGCAAGAGACTTAGAGGAAAGAGAGAGCATATCTGGCTATGTTTTTATACTAAGTGGAGGATTAGTTTCTTGGTCTTCAAAGAAACATCCTATAGTCACTCTTTCAACAACTGAAGCCGAGTTTGTGGCAACTACAGCCTGTGCTTGTCAATCAGTATAGATGAGAAGAATTCTAGAGAAGTTGAGTCATGCACAAGATGGTTGCACTACTGTGATGTGTGATAACAGCTCAACCACCAAGCTCTCAAAAAACCCTTTTATACATGGACGTAGTAAGCACATTGATGTACAATTTCATTTTCTGTGTGATTTAACTCGAGATGAAGTTGTTGAGCTTGTGTATTGCGGTTCTCAAGATCAAGTGGCAGATATGATGACTAAACTGCTTAAGTTGGAGGCATTTTTGAAGCTTTGAGATCAGTTGGGAATGCGTATGATGCCTCGAGTAAACTAATTTACTTACACAACAGTTAGTTTAAGGGAGTAAACTAATTGCTTACGTAGCATTTGTTATGAACAGATGATCAATTAAGATGATTTCAAGTGATCAAAATCAGAACAAATTGAATGAATGACATGTTTATTGAAAGCATGTGTTTGGCATTTTATAGCCTTTACAAAGTCCTAACTGAATGAGTAAAAACAACCCACTATAGCTCAACTAATGCTACGTGGTACATGAAACAAAGAAATCGTCAACTAAACAATAACAACTCTAATATTTAGAGATTTATTCTAACAGAAAGATATCCTAAAAATAAGGTACTTCTCATCAGAATTAATTGTGAGTTTTTTATTCAAAATATATGCAATTCATTAATATTTATAGACAACAAAATTTGAATATGTAATCTATTTGGTTTAATACGACTTCACTTGATTTGGCACAGAAAATAGCTAATAAATATATATATAAGCGACCGCAGTTTTCGGTCGCTACTATTAGTAAGTGCGACCGATATCAGTGACCGTGCTTGAATTCAGTCGTAAGATAATATCAACGTCCGCAGGCGGTTGCTGAGCCGTCGCTGGTATAAATTTACCATCCAAAAATTGGCATGGAATGTTGGCACATAGGCGGTCTGCGACCAGTAACAATCAGCGATCAGTTGGCGGTCGCTAATCATTAAAAATTAGCGACCGCATGAGGTCACTAATAGTGGTCACTGATCTATTTTAATTAACCAGTATTAGGCCCTCATTCACGACACAGCAAAGGAAAGAAAAAGAGGGAGAAAAGGGGAACGCCACCACCGCCACCACCATCGTCCCCGCCACCGCCGCCTTCACACAGGTATCTTTGTTAGCACTTGGATATTGTTCTTCATTGTTTGTGAGTGCAAGTTTAATTTGTTAGCACTTGGATATTGTTCTTCATTATTTGATTTGGTGTGGGCATGTGTAGTTAGTGGTTATGTATGTAAGACCCCAACTTTTATAAATAAAGATGAATTTTCTATAAATATCATTTTTGAATATTATGGAGTTAATTTGATATAATGTTATAGTTGTGGGTAATATTTATAAATTTTACAAAGTACGCAAGTTGTTATATAATATTCGATTGGTCGGGGAATATTCGTTTTAACAGAGAATATTCGTACAACGGCACAATCATTGGTGGACCCCACAACGGAATTATTGTCGGATTGAGAAAACGACAAAATTATCTTTCTATAAAAATAACGGCTGAGGTGTTACCGTTAAAACCGTTAAAACTGTTGAACTACCCGGTAGTAAAAGTACAGTAATACGCGTGGTTGCATAGTAGCACACAGTATTGATTATTGATGCTTACGTGAGAAGTCACTCAGCTATACTCAATTATTGTTACAGTAATTGCTGCATCATATCTCTTAAATTATTGTCATAGTATCATCTGTATAATATGTTATATTATTAAATCAATAATTGAGACGTTGTGGTAAGTTTGGTTATTTTTATGGGGGGCCATATGTCATCATCTAAGAGTCTCTTCGTCAATAGTAATTACCGTCGTCAATAGTAATTACCGTCGTCAATAGTATTTACCTTGGTCAATAGTATTTACCTTGGTCAATAGTAATTACCTTGGTCAATAGTATTTACCTTGGTCAATAGTAATTACCTTCGTCAATAGTATTTACCTTGGTCAATAGTAATTACCTTCGTCAATAGTATTTACCTTGGTCAATAGTAATTACTTTCGTCAATAGTAGTCGTCCCTTCAATATTACCAAGAGTCATTTGACCCTTCGTTAAGACCAAGAGTCACCCTCAGTTTTTTTATAAATAGAGGCCTAGGGCTTCATTATTTTTCACGAATTCATTCAAGCTATAGAGAGAGAAAGTATAGAGAGAATAAGAGAGAGAGAATAAAAGTATTCTGCTACTTCACTTTTCCAATATCCAGTTCTTTTAGGGTAGGGAATATTATTTCTTTTATATTCATGAAGAGAACTTCTGTTATTCCATTCTTTATTATTCTGTTGGAATAACCAGTATACGCGGTCTACCCTATACTTGGTGACATTCTTCTATTATTTTGTTGGAACATCCTGTCTGTGTGTTTTATACCGGACCTGGTTCCGTTTTATTATTATTCTGTTGGAACATCCTGTCTGTGTGTTTTACACCGGACCTGGTTCCGCTTTTATTACTATTCTGTTGGAACATCCTGTCTGTGTGTTTTACACCGGACCTGGTTCCGTCTTTGTTATTATTCTGTTGGAACATCCTGTCTGTGTGTTTTACACCGGACCTGGTCCCATTATTTATTATTCTGTCGGAATATCCTGCTTGTGCGTTTACGCCGGACCTGGTTCCATTATTTATTATTCTGTTGGAATAACCTGTCTGTGCGGTCTATCGCATGCATGGTGATTTCTTTTGTTATTCCATTCTTTATTATACTCATTTGGTTAAGTTTTGACTTCTATACTCCATGAAATTTGTGGAATATCCTTGATAATTGCGGTTCATCCAGTATCTTTTCATGAAAATATTCTTCTAAGCATTCTTGAATTTTACTCCACAAAGCAGTATCATGTTGACAATTTGGACGTTGTTAATTCTTGGATAAATTAATTCTTGAACTTGTTTTATTGAATTCTTATATCATTGTCATCATCCTCATGTTTATAAAATGTTGAAAGTCATCTGTGGTCTGTAGTGCATAGATGGACTTGGTATGATTATGACCAAGGATTATTCGGTATAATCATGACCGTAATATTACAAATGATGTGGTAAAAGTCCTCATTGGCCCGTAGTGCATTGATGGACAGTTGTTGGCATGATCATAACCATTAATGAATACACGAATATCCTTGGCCGTAGTGCAGGGGTGATTCGATGATGTGGATTATTTTATTAAGCTGAGTCTCAGCGATAGCAGTGTTGAAAAATCTTTTAAATCATAAAAGATAGTAGAGTTTATTTTCTACTTGACTCTTTTAATGGATTGCTTGTTCCGCTGCAGTTAAACTTGATGTCTATTATATTTTATCAGTTTAACATTGTTGAAGGCTAATGATTATTTATTCTACATTATCTTAGTCATAATATTTCTTACTGGGATAGTTGAGCTCACCCTTTCTTTCACTGTTCTCTTCAGGAAATGAGAACGTAGCTGGGGCAAGTCGGGGAACGGAGTGATGGTTCGAATGATAGTATTAGTTAGTAGTCCTCACTATTCTATGTAATAGTGTGTTAATAAATGTAATGAGGACTCCTTTTAAGTATAAATACTCTCTAGAAGATAATATTTGTATTCAAACTCACAGTTTATGTTTTGTCGTATTGTACACGACAGTTGTATTAGTAAGTTGTATTTGTATTCTGTACTTTATATCTGACGACCCAAGATGGGTGATGTATACCTAATTTTGGAGGCGTCACAGTTGGTATCAGAGCTTAGGGATATGATCCCTGGCTAAGATGTGAGAATAGAACTAGGAGGGGAGAGACGGGGAATTCTTTCGCTAGTATGACCTACCTAAGTTTATTTGCATGGTATTTAATTGGTCGGTCATAATATAAGGATACTATATGACATATCAATTAACTTTTATTTTGTGGTAGTATCTGAAAATGGCATCTGAGAATGTTGAGAATAGCAATGGAGCACAGGCGACTGTTGATTCACCACATATCAATAATCAGGATAATGTGCATCAGGAAGGTGACAATCCTCATGTAAACAACAACACTGACCAGATGATGAATGATGAAATGTTCATAAACTTTATGCAGTTCATGCAAAAGCAGGCGAGAGCGGCTCCTGTCCAAAATATGGGTGGAAACACTGAAAACTCTCGGACGGTCACCGCTAAACAGTTCAAGGAGCTGGGACCACCAGAGTTTAAGGGAGAGCCAAAATCACTTATAACGGAAACATGGATAAAGCAGATTACTAAGATATTTGATGTCTTGGGATGCTCCGAGGAGCAAAAGGTTCCCTTTGCCGCCTTTATGTTGCGAGGAGAGGCAGATTACTGGTGGGAATCGATTAAGCGTACTCAATCTGCCGCACTAAAGATGTCTTGGGAGAAGTTCCAAGAGCTGTTCAATGACAAATACTTTCCCGAAAGTGTTCGTCACATGAAGGAGGTGGAGTTCATCAAATTGGAGCAGAATAATATGACCGTGTCGCAGTATGAGGCTAAATTTGCTGAGTTGTCCCGGTTTGCGTCCCACTTGGTGGATAATGAAGAGCGAATGACGCGAATGTTTTTGCGAGGTTTGAAACCTGAGATACGTCAACATCTTATTTCTCATAAACTGTGTTTGTATTCAGATGTTGTGAATAGGGCTCAGTTAGTGGAGCGCGATAACGAGTCAACGCAACCAAAAGAGAGCAGTCGACAAAATGATAATACCAGTGAGAGCAGTCATCGAAGCGGTGACAACAAGCGTGGAGGGAATCAACAGGCCAGAAATGGTAACCACTTCGGTGGTAATCAGAGCCAAAACAATAAGAATGGTCATTTCAAGAAGAGGAGATTCAACAATGATGGAAAGACGTCAGCACCAGCACCCGTTGTTAAGGAAGGAGAACGACCACCTATCATATATTTTAAATGCGGAGGGGAGGGGCACATCAGTCCAAACTGCGCGATGCCGTCTAAAGCATGTTATAATTGTGGAAGAGAAGGTCATTTAGCTCGATTTTGTCGTTTACCAAAAACAAGTTCAGCTAAGATGGAGACACCAAAGGCCATCCCAGAAAAGTCAAAATCGGTAGTGCAAGGGAGAGCGTTTGTTGTGGCCTCCCAGAAAGCAAGGAACCCGAATGAGGTCATCACGGGTAAGCTTATCATAAACTCTAACGAAGTCTATACTTTATTTGATACCGGTTCTACCCATTCTTTTATTTCTCCAACTTGCGCTCATCGATTAAATTTGATTTCAGAGAAATTAGACTTTGACTTATCTGTTGAAACTCCATTGAGAGAAACCTTCATTACATCCACGATTTATAAGTCTTGTTTGGTTCAAGTTGGTACCCACACATTACCTGTCGATCTTATTTCATTAAAAATACTTGCATTTGACGTGATTCTAGGGATTGATTGGTTAACTACTCATCATGCAAAAATTGATTGTTTTCGTAAGGTTGTTAGCTTTCATATTCCTAATCGACCTACTATGCGAATTCAAGCAACCAAACCATTAAAATCAATCGCTGTCATCTCAAGCCATAAAGCTATTCGTCTATTGAAAAACGGATGTCAAGCTTTCTTAGCTCATGTCACGGATCTAAACAAAAATACTTCAGTTTTGAATGATATTTCTATTGTTAATAAATTCCCTGACGTATTCCCTGAAGAACTTCCTGGCCTACCCCCAGAGCGTGAAATTAAATTTTGTATCGACCTTGAACCCGGTACAAAACCCATTTCCAAAGCCCCATATCGAATGGCTCCTATTGAACTTCAGGAGTTAAAGATCCAACTGCAGGAATTGTTAGACATTGGCTTTATTCGTCCTAGTACTTCTCCTTGGGGTGCTCCTGTTCTATTCGTGAAGAAGAAAGATGGAAGTATGCGACTTTGTATTGATTATCGGGAGTTGAATCATGTCACCATCAAAAATAGGTACCCATTGCCACGTATTGATGACCTGTTTGACCAGTTGCACGGAGCACAATTCTTTTCAAAGATCGATCTTCGTTCTGGATATCATCAGCTGAAGGTTAGAACTGAGGATATTCCAAAGAAGGCTTTTAGAACTCGGTACGGGCATTATGAATTCCTAGTCATGTCCTTTGGATTGACTAATGCTCCTGCTGCCTTCATGGATATGATGAACCGGGTATTCAAGGAATATTTGGATCACTTTGTGGTCGTCTTTATTGATGACATCCTTATTTATTCCAAAAGTCGTGAAGATCATGAGCAACACTTGAGGCTGGTACTCCAAAAGCTTCGTGAATACAAGCTTTATGCCAAGTTGAAGAAATGCGAGTTCTGGCTGGAGGAGGTAGCATTCCTTGGGCACGTAGTATCAAGTCGTGGAATATCGGTTGACCCGACAAAGATTGAAGCTATTCAAAGCTGGGAGCAACCTAAATCAGTGACCGAAGTACGTAGCTTTCTTGGTTTAGCTGGTTATTATCGAAGATTCGTGGAAGGATTTTCTCGAATCGCTACTCCGTTAACTCAGCTGACTCGGAAAGATACAAAGTTCGGTTGGAGCGAAGAATGTGAGAAGAGTTTTCAAGAACTCAAGAGGAGACTCATTTCAGCACATGTTCTAACAATACCATCTGGCTCGGAGGGATTTGTCATCTACAGTGATGCTTCGAGCAAAGGGTTGGGATGCGTTCTCATGCAACATGGAAAAGTCATAGCCTATGCATCAAGACAACTCAAGGAATATGAGAGGAATTATCCTACTCATGATCTAGAGTTGGCAGCTGTTGTCTTTACACTTAAAATTTGGAGGCATTACTTGTATGGGGAGAAGGTGGAGATCTTTACGGATCATAAAAGCCTTAAATATTTTTTCACTCAAAAGGAACTCAACATGCGACAACGACGTTGGCTTGAACTGTTGAAAGATTATGATCATACCATTCAATACCATCCTGGAAAAGCGAACGTGGTAGCTGACGCATTGAGTAGAAGATCATATGCAAGTACGAGTGCGATATTATCAACTCAAAGGCCCATTTTGTGTGACTTGCAAAGGATGGAGATAGAGTTAAAGACTCCAGGGACCCATGTGATGATGGCGAATATACGAGTAGAACCGACTTTAATCGATAAAGTTAAAGCTGCTCAAGCTATAGACCTGGAGCTGATGCGTATGAGGAAGAAAGTGCAAGAAGGTGCTATGCCCGAAGCAAGAATCGATGAAGAAGGAATACTTCGAGTCAACTCTAGACTTTGTGTTCCTAACAACCCTGATTTAAAGTATGAAATCATGATGGAGGCGCACAACACACCGTTTGCAATCCATCCTGGAAGTACCAAAATGTATCATGACCTTCGTCATACATTTTGGTGGAGCAATATGAAGAGAGAGATAGCGTTGTTTATCTCAAGGTGTCTAACTTGTCAATGAGTCAAAGCGGAGCATCAAGTACCAAAAGGTCCATTTCAACCACTTAAAATTCCAGAATGGAAGTGGGAGCACATTACCATGGATTTCGTTACCGGTCTTCCTAGGGTTTCTCAAGGTATTGATGCGATTTGGGTCATTGTTGATAGATTGACCAAGTCTGCTCATTTTTTACCGATACGAGAAACTTATACACTTGAACGTCTTGCTCGTATGTACATAAATGAGATTGTAAGACTGCATGGTATGCCAGTATCCATAGTTTCTGATCGAGACCCAAGATTCACTTCACGATTTTGGGTTAGTTTACAAAAAGCTATGGGCACGGAGTTACGATTTAGTTCAGCATATCATCCTCAGACGGACGGACAATCAGAGAGGACTATTCAAACTCTTGAAGATCTATTAAGACTCTGTGTCTTTGACTTCAAGGGAAGTTGGGACAAGTTCTTACCATTGGTGGAGTTTTCCTACAACAACAGTTATCAAGCAAGTATTGGCATGGCTCCATTCGAAGCATTGTATGGAAGAAAATGTCGTTCTCCAGTATGCTGGGATGAGGTGGGTGAAGCAACGTTGTTGGGACCGGAGTTGGTACGTATGACTATAGAAAAGATTCAAACGATCCGACAACGTATAAAAACCTCACAAGATCGACAAAAGAGTTATGCTGATCTTCATCGAAAGGACATGGAATTTGATGTAGGAGATCATGTGTTCTTACGTGTTGCTCCATGGAAAGGAGTTACGAGATTTGGAAAGAGAGGAAAGCTCAATCCTCGATTCATCGGTCCATTTTTAATCCTCGATCGAGTAGGAACTGTGGCTTATAGACTCGCTTTACCGCCAAGTATGTCTCGTGTTCATAACGTTTTTCACATATCCATGTTACGCAAATATGTGGAAGACCCGAACCACATTATTAAGTTAGAACCGGAAGAAATAGCGGAGGATTTGACGTATGAAGAAGTTCCTGTTCAAATCTTGGATAAGAAGGAGCATATTCTACGCTCCAAGGTTATACCTCAAGTCAAAGTTTTGTGGAGAAACCACGATGTTGAGGAAATGACTTGGGAGTTAGAATCTGAAATGAAATCAAGGTATCCTTACCTCTTCGACATACCAGGTACGTACCCTAATTTCGAGGGCGAAATTTCATAAGAAGGGGAGGTTGTAAGACCCCAACTTTTATAAATAAAGATGAATTTTTTATAAATATCATTTTTGAATATTATAGAGTTAATTTGATATAATGTTATAGTTGTGGGTAATATTTATAAATTTTACAAAGTACGCAAGTTGTTATATAATATTCGATTGGTCGGAGAATATTCGTTTTAACAGGGAATATTCGTACAACGGCACAATCATTGGTGGACCCCACAACGGAATTATTGTCGGATTGAGAAAACGACAAAATTATCTTTCTATAAAAATAACGGCTGAGGTGTTACCGTTAAAACTGTTGAACTACCCGGTAGTAAAAGTACAGTAATACGCGTGGTTGAATAGTAGCACACGGTATTGATTATTGATGCTTACGTGAGAAGTCACTCAGCTATACTCAATTATTGTTACAGTAATTATTGCATCATATCTCTTAAATTATTGTCATAGTATCATCCGTATAATATGTTATATTATTAAATCAATAATTGAGACGTTGTGGTAAGTTTGGTTATTTTTATGGGGGGCCATATGTCATCATCTAAGAGTCTCTTCGTCAATAGTAATTACCGTCGTCAATAGTAATTACCGTCGTCAATAGTATTTACCTTGGTCAATAGTATTTACCTTGGTCAATAGTAATTACCTTCGTCAATAGTATTTACCTTGGTCAATAGTATTTACCTTGATCAATAGTAATTACCTTCGTCAATAGTATTTACCTTGGTTAATAGTAATTACTTTCGTCAATAGTAGTTGTCCCTTCAATATTACCAAGAGTCATTTGACCCTTCGTTAAGACCAAGAGTCATTTGACCCTTCGTTAAGACCAAGAGCCACCCTCAGTTTTTCTATAAATAGAGGCCTAGGGCTTCATTATTTTTCACGAATTCATTCAAGCTATAGAGAGAGAAAGTATAGAGAGAATAAGAGAGAGAGAATAAAAGTATTCTGCTACTTCACTTTTCCAATATCCAGTTCTTTTAGGGTAGGGAATATTATTTCTTTTATATTCATGAAGAGAACTTCTGTTATTCCATTCTTTATTATTCTGTTGGAATAACCAGTATACGCGGTCTACCCTATACTTGGTGACATTCTTCTATTATTCTGTTGGAACATCCTGTCTGTGTGTTTTACACCGGACCTGGTTCCGTTTTTATTATTATTCTGTTGGAACATCCTGTCTGTATGTTTTACACCGAACCTGGTTCCGTTTTTATTACTATTCTGTTGGAACATCATGTCTGTGTGTTTTACACCGGACCTGGTTCCGTCTTTGTTATTATTCTGTTGGAACATCATGTCTGTGTGTTTTACACCGGACCTGGTTCCATTATTTATTATTCTGTCGGAATATCCTGTCTGTGCGTTTACGCCGGACCTGGTTCCATTATTTATTATTCTGTTGGAATAACCTGTCTGTGCGGTTTATCGCATGCATGGTGATTTCTTTTGTTATTCCATTCTTTATTATACTCAGTTGGTTAAGTTTTGACTTCTATACTCCATGAAATTTGTGGAATATCCTTGATAATTGCGGTTCATCCAGTATCTTTTCATGAAAATATTCTTCTAAGCATTCTTGAATTTTACTCCACAAAGCAGTATCATGTTGACAATTTGGACGTTGTTAATTCTTGGATAAATTAATTCTTGAACTTGTTTTATTGAATTCTTATATCATTGTCATCATCCTCATGTTTATAAAATGTTGAAAGTCATATGTGGCCTGTAGTGCATAGATGGACTTGGTATGATTATGACCAGGGATTATTTGGTATAATCATGACCATAATATTACAAATGATGTGGTAAAAGTCCTCATTGGCCCGTAGTGCATTGATGGACAGTTGTTGGCATGATCATGACCATTAATGAATACACGAATATCCTTGGCCGTAGTGCAGGGGTGATTTGATGATGTGGATTATTTTATTAAGTTGAGTCTCAGCAATAGCAGTGTTGAAAAACCTTTTAAATCATAAAAGATAGTAGAGTTTATTTTCTACTTGACTCTTTTAATGGATTGCTTGTTCCGCTGCAGATAAACTTGATGTCTATTATATTTTATCAGTTTAACATTGTTGAAGGCTAATGATAATTTATTCTACATTATGTTAGTCATAATATTTCTTACTGGGCTAGTTGAGCTCACCCTTTCTTTCACTGTTCTCTTCAGGAAATGAGAACGTAGCTGAGGCAAGTCGGGGAACGGAGTGATGGCTCGAATGATAGTATTAGTTAGTAGTCCTCACTATTCTATGTAATAGTGTGTTAATAAATGTAATGAGGACTCCTTTTGAGTATGAATACTCTCTAGAAGATAATATTTGTATTCAAACTCACAGTTTATGTTTTGTCGTATTGTACACGACAGTTATATTAGTAAGTTGTATTTGTATTCTGTACTTTATATCTGACGACCCAAGATGGGTGATGAATACCTAATTTTGGGGGCGTCACAATATAATTTTGAAAAACTAGTAGTAATTTCATACTAGATGTTAGCACTTGGATATTGTTCTTCATTGTTTGTGAGTGCAAGTTTAATTTGTTAGCACTTGGATATTGTTCTTCATTGTTTGATTTGGTGTGGGCATGTATAGTTAGTGGTTATGTAATTTTGAAAAACTAGTAGTAATTTCATACTAGATGTTGCAATACAAGAGGCGAGTCTACTTCCTAGTTCATCAGTAGGAGGAGGCTTGGAGAATTAGTTATTGTTAAATTGCATAATCAAATAAATTAGCTTAGAATCCTTCTACGTTTTCAATTGATGTAAAACAAGAGAGCTTTTCAACTTTATGGATAATGTAATTACATACATGAAATGAATAATGTAATGACTGCGGAAAATCTGGCACAAGGGGATGCAATTCCCTTAACATCTTTTTGGAAATCTGTTAACAAATGATTGAAATCGCAGTTTGCTTCCACAATCGTTAACCTCATTAAAGAAAATCCTTTTCATGGGCAAATAGAGATATACATGGGCAAATTTATCAAATATTATATGATCACACAAGAACCAACAATTCTATAAATTAGAGATATATTTCTAAAATGTTTTTAAGTAAAATTTTAGGCTTTTAATGTACCCTTAATAGTAGCTTAGAATTTAGTAATACCAGAAATGATAGTAAAAATGGCAAATTAAGAATCTTATACTACTTTATAATCCTAAAATAAAAATACATCTCTTTTTTTCTTGGAGACTACTAAGAATAAGCACTAAATCAACAATATTGCAATTGGAAATACTAATGGACATATGCTAAAATTTTGAATCAACTGCAGTAGAAAACAGATGAAAATAATTGTACGATAAATTTGACTAACTACAAAAGCCCAAAAAAAAACAAATTAAAAGCATCATATAGTAAGATGATTAAAGACAAATAGTCAAATACAACACGGTTTAGCAAGGTAACAATGAACCCACGTGATATTATTAGTATTAATATTAACCTTAAAAAGAAAGAAGAAGAAAATTATGCAATAGTTCTTCAAGGGTTTCTAGTTTCTAGTACTTAATTCACTCATGCTATGATTATTTGCAAAAATTATAATCCGAGATTATAATCCATAAGATTATAATCCAAAAACTATTAATCCAAATACTGTAACACTGAAAGCGTTCTTTAGGAAATCAAATAAGTGCACCAAAGCCAAACTATAAACAAATACGAAAAAATATATATAATCAATTGAAAGGATTATCATCTCACTTTATCAATTAATACAGGCTTAACACACAGGTTTCACCTCTTTAATTCAAATGTGATACTCCTTGTCCAAATACTGACTGGTACCCCTTCTAATCCTACTACATATCTGCTCAAGGTGGTACTAGAAATTTACAACTAATTGATAGATCCTCTTATTCATGGAGAAACTCCAACTCAATGATTAAATTTAATCTTTTTTCGTTGTATATAAAAGAGTTTGCTGCTTAATCTCAATACAATAACCTTCATGAATGCGCCAAAAGACCATTAAATCCTATGTAGCTTTGTTGAATATATCAGTGCCAATTGATCATTTAGAACAACACACACAAAATCATAGTTTAGCTTTCATATGGCCTGATGGTAGAGACCCTACATATATTCAGAATAGATTTTGTTGTTTAGTTCAAGATGATCTGTACAATTTTTAAAAAAGAACTAAAACTATATATCAAGTCATATGCTTACAAGTATGCATAGTATGCTTAAATGTATGTCATATGCTTACAAGTATGCTAAAGTCAAGTCATATGCTTACATGTATGCATAGTATGCTTAAATCTAAGTCATATGCTTAAACTGACTTACATTTAAACTGACCCTAAACTATCATATGCTTACAAGCATACACAGTATGTCATCTGCGTACAAGTGTGCATTGTATGTCATATGCTTACAAGTATGCATAGTATGCTTAAATGTAAGTCATATGCTTACAAGTATGCTTAAATGTTAATCATAAGCTCGTGTTATCTGTAGTAGGTATCGTGGTATCATGGACCTCTATTTAGACCGTAGTTGGATGACACGACGAAAGTTAAGTGCTACAGCTAAAATTTAGAGGAGAGTTCTTTCGAGGAGAGTTCTTTCCAGAGTGCGTTATCTTCATGCTCTATTTGAGCCATCCTTTTTTTGGTGAAGGGAAAGCCCTTGGGTCCATAAGCGCGGAAGGCGGCCTTAGAGTCTTCAAGACTGACCTTGCCATCTGGAGCAAAAAGAACAACTTCTCCAAATGACGAGAAAGGTTTAGCAAAATTTGTTACGAAGAGATCTCTAGCTTCTTCATCTTCGTGTGGAATGGCAAGCCACGACATGCGAGAAAATGCTTCATGAAAACTAATCTCATTGTTACCTAATGCAACAAAAACAAACTCAAATTCTCCTTGGGAATTATAAATCCTGTATACTTCTTCCAAATCAGTATTAAATATCTCATCCCCAAGTTTACCAGCGGACAGGTACCAAAAGTAGAGAAGAACGTGTTTGCCAGAGAGCTAATCAATACTAACCTAAAGAAATAAAGATACATGCATGAGTAACTTAATTGAGCATACATAAGCAATTAGGTGTACAACATATACATTACACATCCTATTCCTAGCTAGCTAGCTTCAATGGAAATTGTTAGGCATTAATTAATACCTAATGTATCTGGATAATGAATTAAGTAACCTTCTAGTAGTAGCAAATTAAGTAGCATTATGTTACCAATAATACTATCTGGAGATTGTAATTTTTAAATTAAATGTGTATATATGTACTATTACCTTGTCCCCGTTGAATTCGATGAGGTAATCTCTAGAAGGAAAAGAGATGAGCTGTCGGAGATTATACTTCTTCCTACCTATTTGAAAAATCCACTTCTCCTTCATGGACCGATGGTCAGGACCCACCAATTTCTCTGAATAATAAATCACCCCATCCATTTCCTTTTCCTTTTCCTTCTCCTTCTCCTTCTCCTCTTCCTCATCCTCATCCTCATCCTCCTCCTCCTCCTTTTCCTTCTTCTCCTCCTCCTCCGACTTATTCTTCTTCTAGTTGTGGGATTGCTCCTCCACCTCTTTCTCCTGATCAGAAAAAATATTAATAGGGTAAACTATATCCCCCTCCTCCTCCTTATGATCATCAATATCATCATCATAATAATAGTCGTCCTTCTTCAGCGGTGGTTTATTATGAATGAGGCGCAGATCCCGATCAACCTGTCGACAAACATTATGGATCCTACAATAGTTGTCTCCTTCCCGGTGTTGGGGCTAGTACAAAAAACGATACCATGCAGGATAACGAAAATTGGTACTATGCAGTCGTAATTCTGTCGCCATCAACACCCACCCAGGCGGCCTCCCTTTCTCTGTTACTGATTTCAAAAAAGAAAGAAATAAAGAAAGAAAGAAATGGAATTGATTTTCTTAGGCTCGAGTTTTGGATAAAAAAGAAAAGAATACAAAATTTAAATTAGAACAAAAAAAATAAATACAAAACTTAAAATTTTTATTTGTGTTGTTTCTGAATTTTTAATAAAAAAGAATAAAAAATTTCTTTTTTTACATTTTTGAGTTCCAGAAAAGAAAAATATCACTTTTATAAATTTATCATTCTATTAATTATAACCATTGAACCATGAATAAAAATATATAAAATAAATTTAACAAAATATCAAAATTACAAATAAGTTGCTACTTAATATAAATTATTTATACTGATTGCTATCATATTTCCTCTTCTCTATGTTCATGGCTCATAATTGAATGTAACATTGGACCTTGTAATGTATTTATATGTGAAATTCTAACTAGCTGCTGGTACAATAACAACCTTCATTGTTTTGACATAAATCTTGTGGAACCTTTGAGATTTTGAGGGAATATTACTGCAATCATGTAACCCCTCATTCTGGCATATGATGATATATTTTTCTGATGTGGGTTTTTTTTTGCATCACATTTGATATAATTTAATTTAGATTTAGAAAACAACGTTGGTTCGACTTCTTTTTCATTCAATTAATCAAGCAACAAAAATATTTTTGTTCAACCATGTTGTAACTGAATGATATGTTATGACTTATGAACAAGTCTGAACTGAAATACAATTAAGTTTTATTGTCCATGAAAACGGATTAAAATTAGGAGCTGCAATGACCATATTTAAAACGGTACAAAAGTAGTCCATTTATTTGCACACAATTTATATAGAATAAACAACGTAAAAAAATCATATTTATGAGTCCACTTTGCACCTGTAGAGATTCAACGAGTAAATTATCTCATTTCCCAGGGGATTTCTATTAATCTTACACTTTCTTCATTTTCGCTCGTTCTCAATTTTCAAGTTCATGAATGAGTGCATAATTAAAAGAATTTTTTAAAAAAAACAAAGAATTATGTTCTTATCAAATCTATTCACTTGTTAGTACGAATAGGGTAGGTTGTATGAGCATATGAGGCTATCTACATCTCAATGCAAATGAAAATTTCTTATCATCCCTATTCATACATACAATGAGTTTACTGTGAGATGAAAATTTAAATCCCATGTTATATGGGATGCAAATTCTAATTCCCATAACACTCAACTGTATAGTATATGTTATGTAATTTTTTTTATACTATTACTTTGACATACTGGAGGAAACTAAAATGATGGCCAGTACTTTGTAAGTGATGTTTAATTGCAATCTACTATTTAAGATTCAGAGAAAAGGAATCATTACACCAATCATAACTTATACTCCATATGAAGTCTTCACAAGGAAATTACAACAAAAGCCGATTGTCTGAGAACTCGTTCGTGACAACAAAGGAGTCATTCACGCCAAGAAGTCTCTTTCTCTTTATCAGCTTAGGTTTAGTAAATAAAAATAAATTGGGGACATGAGTTATAATTTAAAATTTATTATATTGAAAGTTGAGGATAATATGAGAATTATAAAAATATTACTTATTCCAATTTCTTTTACGTCTAAATCATGCCAATTTTGGACAAAAAACTTTAACAGAAAAAGTGGTCAAGTTTTTTATCCATTTCTTTTCTTTTACGTTTATTAAAAAACTCAGAAACATGTAAGAATTGAAAAAAAAAACTTCAATTTTTCGTCTATTTCTTTTCTTTTTTATTCATTTTAAAACTCAGAAACAGAGTGTTAGGGTTCCCAAATATATAAAAGGAGGTGGCCTCATAAGGTTTCTCCGATCCGATTCGATTTAGGGAGGGAGACATTTTTTTTCTTTTCTTTTAAATCAGATTAAAAGTTGTGACCATGCTCAGTCTAATTCATTCAATATATATATATATATATATATATATATATATATATATATATATATAGAGAGAGAGAGAGAGAGAGAGAGAGGACAGATCTAAAACATACATCTTAAATAGCATACTTCTCTTAAATAATATACATTTATTAAAACTACGTCGTTTTGATGATTCTTTTAAAAAATAAAATAATATTAAAAGAGAGTGGTCCAACTTACTTTCTTTTTATTTATAAAAATGTCATCCGCGTCCCCACTTGTTTTTAAAAGATTCATCAAAACGATATAGTTTTAATAAAGGTATGTTATTTAAGAGAGGTATGTTATTTAAGAGGTATGTGTTAGATCCGTTCTGTATATAAGAGGTATAACATTTCTACATGACACTTCTGTCCCACCAAGTAGCCACTCACCTTCAAAATCATCTTTAAAGTTCATTTTTCGTTAGTTTGGTCCTTAAAGTGATATTTTTTTGTGTTTCCGTTCCTCCTACTGGGAGCTGTCGTTGACACTCCTAAATTAACCTCACTTTCACTTCACAATTTATAATAATTAGCACAGTAGCAAATAAGGATCGATCCCACAGAGAGTAAAGTTGTTTTAGAATTATTCTATTATTTCAACAGAAAATAAAGATGGGGGTTTTTGAAAATTATTTTTAAACTAAGAGAACAAGAATTAATAATGAAATTAACCAAATATGTAAAAACTTCAGTTCTGCAGTTTAGTTTCACCAAGTACAATAATCAATTAATCAAGTTATTATTATTTTTCCTTCAATGAAACTATTAGCCCTAGATAACAATAAGCTCTGCTATCCGAAATTCTCCTTAGATTATCACTGTATGAAACAAGCTCTCCACTAGATTCTAACTAGCATACAACCTAGAATAAGCTCTCCAGATTTAATATGATAGAAGCATCAAGAAATAGAGAATTAGGCTAATCCAAGCAACAAACACATAAGCTCGATTTGTTTAACTTGTTTTCTGATAATCTTAGCAATAAACAAAAGCTTGTCCACAATTATTATTACTAAGTTGTTACTTATGATAAAGACAGATATCAATTACACGTAATACCAATCTTAATCTAGCATATGATAATGATCAAACTAATTTAATTGGCCATATCAAATTAATTAGATCAATTAGCATGCAATCAATGAAAATAGATTATCAGAAGAAATTTCACACAAGAATGAATAAATAATAATACTCAATTAATCAATTACTTGTAACAAGGATTCACCTCCCTTTAGAACTGAATAAAAAGAACTAGCCTGACATGCTCTTGAGTCTGTACTCCAATAGATGATAGTTGATAATTGAATGAATAAAACTCTGACCCTCATCCTCTATTCAAAGTCCTAAATCCTATAGGAAGTAAAAATCCAAATCCTAAAAGGAATTACATATTACACTAATTTCCATAAAGAATTAGAATTCAATTTAGAAATAAATCTTAGTCTAAAAGAAATCCTAATTACAATAGAATTGTAAAAACTAATCTTCTAGAATCCAAAATTCAGAATTGAAATTGGAATTAAATCCCACAATTTTCATGTGCTTAAACTCATTACCGCGTGAATCTAAATCCATTTATGATACTAATTGTTAAATCCTTAATTTGCTAGGAATCACATAAATCTCCTCCAATTTATTTCTAAAATCATGAAACCCCTTCAATCGTACCTAAAATAAAAATATAAGAATAATGAGTTTATTTAGGCACAAAATAAATACAAAAGATTAAGTATTAAGGAATAAAAATATAACATATTTCATACTCATCAAATTTCCCCACACTATCTTTTTACACGTCCTCGTGTAAACCAAAAATTTGATTTCCAGAAAAATTCTATTCAACCATAATATCAAAAGATTTCAAGGTACAAATCATGACTATCAACACTAAATTTGTAAAAATCTAATCAATGCCTTATCAGTTAACTCACAATGAACAACCTTACTATTTCACCAATGAATTTCATTAAACCAAATTGTAACCACATAAGAAATTTTCTCAAAATCTACATACTTACTCAACTTAGTTACCATGGAGCAAAAATCATGCACACTGACTCACAACCAAGAACAAATTTTTCTTGCTTTTTAAGTTTTTTCATAGAACCTTTTTTTTAGCACAGATGAATGTATTTTCATGCTTTTCTCGTATTTTTTTCCTTGACATGTGCAATGTCTTCTTTTCTTAGGCTTTTCAGAGTTACCCATTAGCGAACTTTCCACCAACGACTCCCAAACCAGATGATATTAGGGCGCTAGGTGTAGAGACACCCCTAAGGCTTACTTATTCAAGTAACAAAGGCCATAAAAGTCGACTAGTCAAGCTGCTTTTATCCATCGCACTTTTCAGCATGAATACTGATGCTTCCCGAGGCTTAGATACCCAGTTATTTCGCACAATGAACATTGAAGCAGATTTTTAATTTTTATTTTTTTTCTTTTTTCTTTTTTCTTTTTTCATTTTTTTCCATTCATTATTTTTTTCCACATGGTTCTGCAACAACATAAGCAAGTCAAACAGTTCTAAGTCATGAAATCAGTGCACATAGACAACTCCACAAATAACTTAGCCAGATAAACATGTTTCTCATATTCAAGTACTCATGTATCACAAATTCAATTCAAATCAATTACTATGGATCATGGCTTAGTTTTCATCATTCCTTAACAAATTAAGCATCAAACATATTCTGAATTTTAGCATTAATTTTCGATCTTTGACTTTAACCTTCGAACACATAGGCAAATAGAATCATGGAACCCAAGTTTTCAGAATTTTTTTTTTCAATTTTTTCAACTTCCCATCAAAATTTGATTATTATTCCTACATAAAATAAAACCTAAATCTCCCCCCCCCCCCCACACTCAATCCTTACATTGTCCCCAATGTAAGAAAATTATGCAAAGAAGAAAATACTACTAGCTGGCATACAATAAAAAAACGAAAAAGTAAAGGGATAGAAAAATCAAATCTGAGATCTTGTGTTGCCTTCCAAGCAGCTGCCCGTGTTTAACGTCTTTGGCTCGACGTCATGCCTCTCTTCTCAACTTTCATAGATCTGATCGTCTAGCTCCACCATCTCAATATTTTCCACATGATGCCCCTCATGGAAAGCCTTTAATCTATGTCCATTCACCTTAAAGATCTTGCTTGTGCTCGGGCTTTGAATCTCAACTGGAAATAACTTAAGCCGAGAATGATATAGCAAACCTTTTTGTCCCACAATAAAGGTTTTTCGCACAATCTGCTTATCATGAAAAGCTTTGGTCTTTTCCTTGTAAATCTTTGAACTTTCATAGGCTTCATTCCTCAATTCTTCTAACTGTAATTTTGTGTGTACTCCAGCTGCCTCCAAACTCATGTTGCACTTCTTGATTGCCCAAAAAGTCCTATGCTCCAATTCAACAAGTAAGTGGCATGGTTTTTCAAACACAATCCTGTATGGTGACATTCCAATAGGTGTTTTGTACGCCGTTCTATAGGCCCAAAGTGCATCATCTAATCTCAAACTCCAATCCTTTCTGCTCGGGTTGACAACCTTCTCCAAAATGGATTTGATCTCTCGGTTAGACACCTCAGCTTGACCATTACTCTGCGGATGGTAGGATGTAGAAACCTTGTGTAGAACATTATATTTCTTGAACAAAGCCGCTAACACCCTGTTGCAAAAGTGGGTTCCGCGATCACTAATGATGGCTCGTGGTGTTCCAAACCAGACAAATATGTTAGTCCTAACAAAATCTACAACAACTTTAGAATCGCCAATCCTAGTGGCTTTAGCTTCCACCCATTTTGAGACATAATCAACTGCCAAAAGAATATATAAATTCCCAAAGGATGAAAGAAAATGTCTCATAAAATCTATACCCTAAACATCAAAAATTTCAACAACTAATATAGGAGTTTGGGGCATTTGATTTCGTTGAGAAATATTCCCCGTCCTTTGGCAATTAACACATGTTTTACAAAACAGATAGGAATCTTTAAAAAGTGATGGCTAATAAAAATCACTTTCCAAAACTTATTTAGCAGTTCTTTTTGGACCAAAATTTCCTCTACAAGCATGAAAATGACAAAAGAAAAGAATAGATTGAAATTCACTGTTAGGCACACACCGTCTAACTATCTGGTCAGCACAAAATTTCCATAAGTATGGATCATCCCAAACATAGTGTCTAGCATCACTTTTCAACTTTTCCTTTTGGGGTTTGGAAAATTCTTTAGGAAAATATGCACCTACCAAATAATTCACTATATCTGCATACCAGGGAATCTCAGCATGGATGGAAAGTAACTGCTCATCCGGGAAAGAATCATGTAACGGTAGCACCTCTTCGTCTCTCAATAACCTACTCAAGTGATCCGCTACAAAGTTATCCGCACCTTTCTTATCCTTGATCTCTAAGTCGAATTTTTGTAGTAGCAGAATCCATCGAATAATCCTTGGTTTAGAATCATTCTTGGTGAGCAAATACCTGAGAGCAGCATGGTCAGAATAAACTATAACGTTAGTACCAAGCAAATATGATCTAAATTTATCTAAAGCAAAAACCACAGATAAAAGTTCTTTTTCAGTTGTGGAATAGTTTATCTGAGCCTCATTCAAAGTCCTCAAAGCATAGTAGATGGCATGAACGGCTTTGTCAATCCTTTGTCCCAAAATAACCCCCACTGCATAGTTGCTTGCGTCACACATAATCTCAAATGGCAACTTCCAATTTGGCGGTTGAATGACAGGAGCAGAGGTTACTAATTTCTTTAAAGTGTCAAAAGCCTCCTTGCATTCATCATCAAATTGAAAGTCCACATCTTTTTGCAGCAACTTACATAAGGGTAATGCAATCTTCGAGAAGTCCTTGATAAATCTTCGATAAAATCCTACATGACCAAGAAAAGAGCGAATATCCCGCACGCTGACGGGGTAAGGCAAAGCATATATAACATCTATCTTAGCTTTATCAACTTCAAGACCTTTAGATGACACAACATGACCAAGTACTATTCCCTGTTCTACCATGAAATGACAGTTTTCCCAATTTAAAACAAGATTAGTTTTCATGCATCTATCTAGAACACGATTTAAATTATCTAAGCATGCATCCAAAGAATCACCATGAATTGTGAAATCATCCATAAAAATCTCGATGCATTCTTCTAAAAGATCCAAAAAAATGCTTAACATGCATCGCTGAAAAGTACCTGGGGCATTACACAGTTCAAAAGACATCCGTCGATAGGAAAAAGTACCAAAGAGACATGTGAATGTGGTTTTCTCTTGGTCCTCGGGTGCAATCACAATCTGGTTATATCCTGAAAAACCATCTAGAAAATAATAATAAGTGTGCCCAGCTAATCTCTCCAACATTTGATCAATAAGAGGAAGAGGAAAGTGATCTCTTCTTGTTACAACATTCAATTTTCTATAATCTATACACACTCTCCACCCTGTTTGCATTCGTGTGGGCACCAACTCATTATCATCGTTCTTGACAACGGTGATTCTGGATTTCTTTAGGACTACCTACACTGGACTCACCCATTGACTATCGGAGATGGGATAAATGATATCGGCATCAAGCAGTTTGAGTACCTCTTTTTTCACCACCTCCATCATGGGCAGATTCAATCTCCTTTGTGCATCTCTTGTAGGCTTAGCTCCATCCTCTAATAATATCCGATGCATGCACATGGCAGGACTAATACCCTTGATATCCGCTATTGTCTAACCAAAAACTGTAACATAGTCCCTTAGGACTCTAAGCAATTTTTCTTCCTGCACCTTGGTCAGATTACTAGCAATAATTACAGGCAAAGTGTCATTAGTTCCCAAATATGCATATTTCAAATGAGCAGGTAATTGTTTCAATTCTAGAGTTGGGGCTTGTACAACTGAAGGTAATAACTTTTGATGAAAAACAGGAAATTGAATAGAATGTACTGCTAACTTATTTGAGAATTTTGGCAATGAATGTAATGCAGCTACATTCTCCTTCAATTCCTGGGTTTGCGTAATCTCTCCTTCCCTGTCCATGTCCAAATTGTTGGTGATTGCAATCTCCAAACTGTCCCTATGTAGTTGTTTAAAAACTCTATGCACCAAGGAGTCTCTCACATCGATAGTAAAAACATGTCCTATATCACTAGGGTACCTCATGGCATCATAGATATTAAACTGAATCTTCTCGCCATCAAACTCCATAGTCAAGGTCCCATTATGTACATCGATCATGGTTCTTGCTGTTTTCAGGAAGGGTCTTCCTAACAAGATGTGGGAAGGGTTTGGTGATGTATCATCTTCCATATCCACAATATAAAAATCTGTAGGAAAGATTAGTTCGTTCACCTGCACTAAGACATCTTCAATTACCCCTCGGGGGTAAGTGTTAGTACGATCTGCCAATTGGATAATCACACTAGTATTTTTCAAAGGGCCTAGATTTAAGGAAGCATAAAAAGATACAGGCATAACATTAATTGAAGCTCCTAAATCTAGCATGACTTTTTCAAATCTGATGTTTCCTATTTTTCATGGGATTGTGAACATTCCTGGATCTTTACATTTAGGAGGCATTTTTCTTTGAAGAACAGCAGATACATTTTCTCCAACTGTGACTCTTTCATAGTTTAGCAATTTTCTTTAATTAGTGCATAATTCTTTTAAAAATTTAGCATGTCGTGGCACTTGTTTAATTGCATCAAGGAGAGGGATGTTCACTTCTACTTTTCTAAAAGTTTTCAAAATTTCTTTTTCTTTTTCATCTTTCTTTGAGGTTTTAGAATTTCTGAGAGGAAAGGGAAGATGAATGTTTTTAAGCTGATTAGAAGGGTTAGGTTGTACCTTGGATTTTTCTGATTCCTCCTTAGCTGCTTCCTCCTCAAACTCTACGGGGTCGGTGGTGTATCCAACTGTGTTCCATTCCGTAAAGTTATGGCACTTGCATTCTCCCTTGGGTTGACTACTGTTTGAGTTGGTAATTTTCCTGAGCCTCTAGATTCCAATATCCCCACAGTTGTAGCCAGTTGTCCTACTTGGTTCCTCAAATCTTGAACCGAAGTTTTTATCTCTTGCTGGAACTGTTGTGTCTGATTCATGAACTGTTGTGTTTGTCCTATGAATTATTGTGCCTGTCCCATGAATGCTTTGAACATATCCTCCAATGATGTTCCAGTAGGTGCAGGGACTTCTTGCTTCGGTTGATATTGAGGTTGGGCTGGTTGGAAGCCCTACTGCCTAGGAGAAAATGCAGGTGGTGCCGCTTGCTTGCTCCCATAACTCAAATTTGGATGATCCCTCCATCTTGGGTTATACGTGTTTGAGTATGGATCATACTTTTTTAGAGGTTGTGACTGATAATTTCCCATTGCATTAGCTTGTTGCACAGCCTCATCATCTTGTAATGTTGGGCATTCATTTGTATTGTGATTTGATTGTAGACATATTCCACAAACCTTTGCAATTGGCAGTTGACCTGTAGCTAATTGTCTAACCATAGCAGTTAATTCAGAAATTTGTTGACCATAATCACAAGTGCTTACCTCACTTACCCTTACTGGTGCATGATTTGTTCTAGTGCCATATTGTTGCAAGTTTGCTGTCATGTTTGCAATTAAATTCCTTACAGCCTCTGGGGTCTTGTCAACTAGTACTCCTCCGCTAGCTGCATCGATCATGCTTCTATCCATCGGTATCAACCCTTCGTAGAAATACTGGATCAGGTGTTGTTCATCTATTTGATGCGATGGACAGCTGGAACAAAGCTTTTTGAATCTTTCCCAATACTCGTATAGTGTCTCCCCACTGAATTGTCTAAACCCACAGATCTCCTTCCTTATGTTGGCTACTCTTGAGGCTGGAAAGTATCTCTCCAAGAACAACTACTTCATGTCATTCCAAGACTGTATTGAACCTGAGGGTAGGTAGTACAACCAATCCTTTGCCAAATCTGCTAGGGAGAATGGGAATGCTCTCAGCTTGATTTGCTCTTCGGTGATTCCGTGTGGTTTTATAGTGGATCACACCACACGAAATTCCTTCAGATGTTTGTAGGGGTCCTCAGCTGTAAGACCACGAAAAGTAGGCAGTAAATGGATTATTAGTCCGGATTTAAGTTCAAATGCAGCATCTAAATTAGGATATTCAATGCACATAGGTTATTGATTTAAATTAGGAGTTGCCAACTCCCTGAGAGTTCTATTGTTGTTTTGAATCGCCATTTCTTCTTCTTTATCAGATGTGGTGGATGACTCGTTGGATAATAATTCTAAAGCTAAGTTAAGGCCTGGTGATGATGCAGAAGCCTCGTCTATAACTGCAGAAGCCTCTTTCTCTCTATCAGCTTAGGTTTAGTAAATAAAAATAAATTGGGGACATGAGTTGTAATTTAAAATTTATTATATTGAAAGTTGAGGATAATATGGAAATTATAAAAATATTACTTATTCTAATTTTTTTTACGTCTAAATCATGCCAATTTTGGACAAAAAACTTTGGCAGGAAAAGTGGTCAAGTTTTCTATCCATTTCTTTTCTTTTACGTTTATTAGAATACTCAGAAACATATAAGAATTGGAAAAAAAAACTTCAATTTTTCGTCCATTTTCTTTCTTCTTTATTCATTTTAAAACTCAGAAACAGAGTGTTAGGATTCCCAAATATATAAAAGGAGGTGGCCTCATAAGGTTTCTCCGATCCGATTCGATTTAGGGAGGGAGACATTTTTTTCCCTTTCTTTTAAATCAGATTAAAAGTTGTGACCATGCTCAATCTAATTCATTCAATATATATATATATATATATAACATACATCTTAAATATCATATTTCTCTTAAATAATATATATTTATTAAAACTACGTCGTTTTGATGATTCTTTTAAAAATAGTTATTTTTAATATTTTAAAATAAAATAATTATTTTAAAATTAATTATTTTTAATATTTTAAAAGAAAAGATTATTTTTAAATAAAATTTAAAAAATAATTATATTTAATATCTTAAAATTAAATATTTTTTAAAATAATAATTTAATATAAAATAATTTGAAAATAATTATTATTTTTAATATTTTTAAATAAAAAATTTATTTTAAAATATTAATTATTTTCTATACTTAAAATAAATATTATTTTTAAAAAGTTATAAAAATAATTATTATTTTACGGAAAAAATATAAGATTTTTTTTTCAAAAATGAGTAAAGTTTCATAAAATATAGATTCAAAAAAATAAAATTTTATTTAAAAAAATGAAGAAGACTTTTTTTAATTATTTACGGAAAACTTTATTTTTAGAAGAAAAAAAGAGTTAATATCTTTACCATTATTATATGTATTCTTAATATTAGAATTTTTAAAAACAAAAACTAAAAAATAGAAATTAAATTACAAAAAATAGTAAAAGATAAATAAAAAAACTGATTCAACTTTTTTAAAAAAATAAATTTAAAACTTTTAAAAATAATTATTATTTTCTGAAAAAAAAATTTGGAAAAATTTTCATTTTTTTTAAAAATGAGTATGGTTTTATAAAATATATACTCTCAAAAATAAAACTTTACATTCATAAAATATAAAACAAAAATAATTTTTTTAAAGATGTGTAAATTTTCATAAAAATAATTAAGATTTAAATAATTTTAACTTTACTTTTTTTGAATCTATGTTTATGAAACTTTACTCATTTTTGAAAAAATAAAAATTTTTAATTTTTTTTCTTAAAATAATAATTATTTTTTGAACTTTTCAAAAATAATATTTTTTTTAAAATATAAAAAATATTAATTATTTGAAAAAGGATATTTTATTTTAAAATATTAAATTATTATTTTAAAAATAATATTTTCTTTTAAAATATTTAAAATAACTATTTTTAAAAGAATTATTTTATTTTAAAATATTAAAAATAATGATTTTATTTTAAATATTAAAATTTTGGGTTTGGTCAAACTGGGTCGGGTTTGGTCAAAATAGGTCGGGTTAGGGGTCAAATGGGTAGGAGGAACGAAAACGCGAAAAAATGTCACTTTAAGGATATAACTGATGAAAAATAAAATTTAGGGACGACTTTGAAAGTTAGTGGTAATTTGAAGGGACAGAAAAGTTATTCAGCCATATATATATATATATATATATATATATATATATATATATATACATATATATATATACAACACTAATATACAACAATTATAAAGTATTTACAAAAACAAAACATCCACAAAATAATTACAAAAATAACGCAACCCAATACTACGTTGCTAAAGTTACGGAGCATTAACTCCTTACACGTCAGTTACCGACTTTCATATTAATCCCTAACCGGTCCTAAATTCACGCTAATGAAGAAAACAGACAACTTTGAGATCAGAAAAAACATAGCAACGGAGAAGACGAATTCTCCAACGGTGATTCAACTCTGAGATCGGATAAAATCGAAGAAGATCAACATCAACTTCACGAGCGACTTCAAGATCAACAGCGACTTCAAGATCAGTAACCAGCCTCTGTAACAACTTTGATTGTTGATTGTTGATTTATTCGTTATAGATTTGTATACTGAGGTATTTAAGTTTAAAGTTTATATGCATATAGTTACCCCGTGGTTACTATATACTCGTATGTTGGTTACTTTTCTTAAGTTTTTCGCTCTTTAATTGGTCACAAAGTCAGTATACTGACTGTTTTGATTGCAAAATACATGTAAAAATATGATTTATATTCTGATTACTAAGAACATATAAATTGGTTACTGTTTATTATTGATTTGGTTACTGTATAATATTTATTTGGTTGCTGTATACTTTAAATGTATATTCTACTGATATTTTTTATATTGATGGTTACTTATTAAATACATTGGTTACCTTCCTACAACTGTTGGATCTTTAAGTACATATTGATATTTTTTATATTGATGTTTTTTATATTGATTGTTTTTGCTATAAAATGCATGGAAAAATATGTTTTATGTTATGGATACTAAGTAAATATATTTTTGTTACTGTCTAATCTGGATTTGGTTAGTATATAATGTTGACTTGGTTACTTTGTAATACTACCATGGTTACTGCATAATATTACTGTGTTTTATACTGATTGTTTTTATATTGATGGTTACTGATTAATTACATTGGTTACCTTTATACATCTTTTAGTCTTTAATTTATAACAAAGTCATTACTGATTATTTTGGTTGTAAAATGAATGTAAAAATATTTTTATAATCTTGGCTACTAATTACATATATCTTGGTTACTGTCTAATATGTATTTAGATACTATAAGGTATTTATTTGGTTACTGTATAATGTTATTGTATTTTATATTTGTTTCTTTTATATTGGTGGTTACTTATTAACTACATTGGTTACCTTCATACAACTGTTAATCTGATTATATATATATTGGTTACTGTATACTATTTAATTGATTACTGTATAATGCTTATTTGGTTGCTGAATAATATTAATGTACATTTGTACTGATATTTTTTATATTCATGGTTACTTATTAGCTACATTGGTTACCTTCATACAACTGTTAGTCTTTAGTTGATAACAAACACATTATACTGGTTATTTTTTACTGTAAAATATAATGAAAAATGTGTTTATATTCTGGTTACTAAATAGATATATGTTGGTTACTGTCTAATCTAAATTTGGTTACTGCATAATGTTATTATGATTACTGTATAATATTAGTGTGTTTTATACTGGTTTATTTTATATTGATGGTTACTTATTGACTAAAATTGTTAACTTCATATAATTGTTAGCCTTTAGTTGGTAACAGACTGATCCGGTTGAAGAGCAAGCGTGTCAATTTATGGAAAGATTTGATCCAGTGGCAATTTAGTAATTTTTGTCAAGTTTGGAGTGTCGAATTTTGGCGTTTTTGGAGCCTAATTTCATTAGAAACGGGTCAACGATCAAAAGTCACCAGCTTTGCTTGTGAACTGCATGGTTTTTTGGTCAAATTCCATCATTTAGACCTTCAAAATTGCATGTAAAAATTTGGTTTATATTCTGGTTACTAATATTATGTAGTTTGGTTACTGTCTAATATTGATTTGGTTACTTTACAATGTTTATTCAGTTGTCAGACAATGGAGATTGTTGGGTCATGATATTTCTCATATTGGGCCTTATGGATTGAGCTTAATTATCCAATTAGTCTATTGGGTCTCCCCTATTGGGTCTTGAAGATTGGGCCTAATTTTCACATTATATCTCCTTAATATTGGGCCGGGTCAATGGATTGGTCCATTAGATCTTTTAATATCTAAGTCTTTGACTTGCAATGATGAAAGGAGGTGACTATTGACCAAAAGTCTGAAAATCATTAATGTGGATGGGATTTTATCCGGCCGGCGGCATGCACAGTGGGGAAAAGGTGACAACCTGCATGAATCCGGCTGCGATCAGTGAGGGATAGGGAGCTGTGTCAGATTAGAGTTGGTGGCACGGTAAACCAGGCAAGAGAGTATAATCTAGCAAGGAAGTCTCTAAGGAAAGGTACACATACACACGACCCACGATTTTTATCTCTTTAGAGACACTAGATATTTTATCCTCCATTGTTAAACATTGAACGACCTGTACTGACTCTCACGCCGGAGCTATCCCCCGACGGTCCAGCCGTCAAGCTTTTGGTGTTGACTGTGTTTACTGTGCAGGATTAGGGCGTTTTACGTGATTGGGACGTCACCGAAGATCTTGGCGTTAACATTGGCGCTAGAAGGAGGACTGAGTTCTAGTGTCCTGAGTATTTTTCAATCACACACATTGTGGTCGTTCTACGTCAGTGTTCATGGGGAAGAGTAGAACGCCAACACCCGAAGGGCAGGCGATGGTTGTGAGCTCGTCGTTGCCCCGTATTTGGGTAAAGGATCGCCTGGGTCCTTCTAAAAGTGCTCACGATAGTACGGCCTCCAAGTACGATTCGGGAGATCTTTGTTCGAAGATTCATGGTAAAGCCAGACGAAGGCTGGTCTTTGATACAGATAAAGAGCGAGATCATAGTCGAGGGTGAGCAGAAGGTTGCAGAAGGTTCATCGACCAAGACTCATCGCCGAAGTGGTCAAGAAGATAGAGCTGCTAAGTTGGCGAGGATGGCAGACGAAGCGGATATGGCCTTAGAAGGCCTTTTAAAACAAAGAGAAGATATAGCCGAACAAATGCTTCGGATGGCCGAATTGAGGGACGAAACATCCAGGCATGTACAGTTCAAAAGACGGAGTAGGCATAAGGAAATGCAACGGCGAGAGGGGAAAGAGCCGGGGCATTCTGTACACATATCTAGGGATCGTTCTCACGACAGAAGGAGGTCAAGGAGCAGAACTCCCTTGGCCTCGAAGAAGGCACTAATGGTCGTTGATTCTCAGCATCGAGACGACGACAGGCAAATGAGCATGTCAAGGGAGATCGCGCCAGAAACTAGAAGGAGAGAGCACCAGCGTAAGTATTCTCAACATGAGAATAGAATTGTACGCCAGAGTAGATCCAGGAGTCCAACAAAGGCAGCAGGGTCAGGTAGAAGAGGTCAGTCTGTTCGGGATCAGAAGTTTGCCCAGGAGATAGAAGTTTCCTCGCAGCCAGAAGGTATAGATTTTCTGGCGAAAGAATTGATAGAGCTTAGAAAGCAGTTAGCAGAGTTCCAACAAGCGAAGGACACCCCGGGGAAGAAGGCATCTCCTTTTTCCTCGAACATTCTTAAGGAAAAGGCAGACGTCACTAAGAAGCTGCCACGGATGGAGAGTTACAACGGATCTGGAGATCCTTATGACCATAGCCAGGCGTTCGACCGGCTGATGGATTATTATGACTTTATCGATGCTGCCAAGTGTCACACGTTTGTCACAACACTAAGAAAAGATGTGAGGCAATGGATGGGAACTTTACCGTCAGATTCAATTTCCTCTTGGACCGAGCTCTGTGACAAGTTCCATGCCCGCTTTGGGAGCAACTGAAGAAAAGGGAAACCTATGGGTTCTTTAGCCCAGGTCAGGCAGTTCACCAATGAATCTTTAGGCCAATATGTGAAGAGATTCAGAGAAGCAGTTGGTCAAGTATCCGACTTAAATGATCTCCAGGCGGCAGAGTTGTTTCAGAATGGGTTAGATCTGGTGAAGTCTGAAAAGCTAGTGAAGAAATTGATGTTCCATCATCCGAAGAGCCTGGCAGAGGCTTTCGACAAGGCAGAAGGTTATATTGTTGTGGAAGAGGCCATGAATAGCCTGAAGCGTCCTTCTTCGAACCAAATGAAAGAGGCAGATATTCCTAAGACTGAGGGCGATCAGAGGAAGATGAGGGGGTATAATGATCGGCCAGAGGGCAGTTCGAAGAAGTACAACAACTCATGGCGACAGGGGAGTAGTCGTCCACTTGCGTCCGCCCCTAAGGTGATAAGGTTTACACCAGACTGAATACGGATAGGTCGGTGATTTTGAACCAGATCAGGAACCAGCCATTCTTTGAGCCACCTCGTGATAATTATAGGACAGGGCAGGGCAACTCTCGGAAATATTGTGTCTATCATCAAGCCGCAGGCCATGATAATAATGAGTGTTGCAATCTGAAAGATTTTATGGAGAAGAAGATTCAAAGCAGTTTGCTGGTTCAGTATGTGGCCAGGAGGGACCAACAAGATCAGCATAATGTGGACCGTACTGTTCAAACGGTTCAAATGGTTCCACCCGTCCAAAATGCTCTAATACCACCGCCAAGGCACGTCGTTGATGTGATAATCGGTGGGACAGCAGGGAAAGTAGTAGGAAAGAAGAGGAGAGGATATTTAGATTCAGTCATGTCCGTGGCGGGTGCTCCCCCGAAGACCGACAGAGCATTTCCCGGAACTGTTATCTCTTTTACCGATGCAGATTATCCTTCGGAGCCCATCGAGCCACATGAAGGAGCGTTGGTGATCACTGCACAAGTGGGTTCGATGGATGTGAAACGAATGATGATAGATAACGAGTCTTCTGTGGATATTCTGTATGTCCATGCTTATCATAGGATGCATCTCGATGGGCGAAAGATGGAGGTTGGGCAGGAGGCTCCTTTGTACGGTTTTAGCAACGATCTAGTCAGAGTTGCAGGCACTATTGAACTCCCAGTGGTCTTCGGCATAGCTCCTCAGCAGGTAGAAATAACATGTAAATTTTATGTTGTGCATATAGATTCGGCTTACAATGTCATACTGGGAAGACCTACCTTGATGGCTCTCCAAGCAGTGACTTCCATCCCTCATTTTAAAATCAAGTTCCCTACGGCACATGGAGTGGGAGAGGTAGCAGGGGATTTGGATCTGGCCCGACGCTGTTATCAGAATGCTGTCATTTCCTCAAGAGTAGGGGTCAGCAAGCAGAAACAAATCATGACAATTGAGATCGAGCCCTTTACTGAAAGCAGTTCAGAGCCGTTGGTTATTCTCACAGGAGAGACAGAAGAGATCGAGCTGGTCCTTGGAAAGAAGGACAAGACAGTGAAGATTGGTTCAGGTTTGCCGAAACCTCTTCGGACAAATCTTATGGAACTTCTTCGCTGTTATGCGGATATCTTTGCATGGGAGCCACAGGACATGCCCAGGATCAGTCGAAAGATTGCCGAGCATCGGCTGGATGTGGATCCGTTAAAGAAGCCAGTTCGGTAGAAAAGGCGGATCTTTGCACCTGAACGACAAAGGATCATTGATGAAGAGATCGCGAAGCTGATAGCTGCTGACTTCATCTTCGAGATAGACTATCCGGAGTGGATGGCAAATATAGTGTTGGTACAGAAGCAGAATAGGAAATGGCGGGTTTACATCGACTACACCGACCTGAATAAAGCTTCTCCGAAGGACTTCTATCCTTTACCCCATATTGACCAACTTATTGACGCGACTTCGGGGTATGCACTACTAAGCTTTATGAATGCTTTTTCAGGTTATCACCAAATTTCAATGTACAAGGAGGACATTCCAAAGACAGCATTCATCACACACCGTTCGGTGTACGCCTATAAGAAGATGACCTTCAGCCTGATTAATGTTGGAGCCACCTACCAGAGAATGATGAATTTTTTCTTCCAAAAGCAACTGGGAAGGAACATGGAGGTGTATGTAGATGATATAATCGTGAAGAGCACGATGACTTAGAAGCATTTAGATGATCTGGAGGAATGCTTTCAGACAGTCCGCCATCGCAAGTTGAGGCTCAATCCTACAAAGTGTACCTTCGGACTCGGTGCAGGAAAATTCCTGGGTTATCTGGTCAGTCAGAGGGGCATTGAAGCCAATTTGGAGAAGATTTAGGTTATTCTAGACATGAAGACTCCTCAGTCGTTCAAAGACGTTCAACGTCTGACCGGTAGGATTACAGCTTTAAGGAAGTTCATGTCCAAATCTGCAGAGAGATGCTTACCATTCTTTAACACACTGAAGGGACCGAAAAATGCGAAGACATTCCAATGGACTTCAGAGTGTGAAGACTCCTTCCAAGGCATAAAGACATATCTATCTTCGGCTCCTCTACTGGTGAAGCCTGCCCCAGCAAAGACTTTATATTTATATCTGGCGGCTAGTTCGTTGGCAGTTGGAGCAGTACTGGTTCGGGAGTTCAGTGGGAAGCAGCATCCGGTCTATTATGTCAGCCATGTCCTAGGAGATGCTGAAACCAGGTATCCCAATATAGAAAAATTTTCCTTTGCTTTAATAATTGCCAGTCGGAAGCTTCGGCAGTATTTTCAAGGTTGGCTCCTGGTCGTTTACACGGATCAACCATTGAAGAAGGTAATGGGTAAGCCGGAGGTTTCAGGGAGATTAGCAGTATGGACTATGGAGTTGTCTCAATTTTTCATTGAATATCATCCCCGAACGGCTATCAAGGGTCAAGCCTTGGCCGATTTTATGGTGGAGTGTATGTTCACCGAAGCAGATGCTGAGCTGCCAGAAGCAGAGACATCCAATCGAGCAGTTGTAGTTCTTCAACACGGTCAGAGTGCATGGACGATGTATGTAGATGGGTCTTCTACAGTGAATGTTAGTGGGGCAGGGATTATCTTGACAAGTTCAGAGGGATTCAAGGTGCAGCAGGCCATCAGGTTTGGATTTAGAGCAACGAATAACGAGGCCGAATATGAAGCAGTACTAGCAGGAGTCTGGTTGGCAAAGAGTCTAGAAGTTCAGAAGCTGATTATTTACAGCGATTCTCAGCTGGTCGTCAAACAATTTTTGGGAGATTATGAAGCTCGTGGGACCAGGATGATCAAGTACTTGGCAGAGTTGAAGGATCGGCTTCAGTATTTCGTCTCTTATAAATTTCAGGGCATAGAGCGCAACGATAATTCTATTGTCGATGCATTATCAAAGTTGGCCACTACGGATGCCGTCGTTTTCAATGGGTCAGTCTACTTAGAGGTTTTGCAGCAACCAAGTATTCAATACGAAGCGGTAATGTGTATCGAGCGGTCTAACTGATGGATGACTCCCTACATCGAGTATTTGGCAGATGGAGTTCTTCCTTCGGATCAGATGCTTGCAAAGAAGGTCAAGTATAAGAGTGCGAACTTCATCCTTATTGATGGGGATCTTTATCGAAGGGCATTTTCGTCACCATTATTGAAGTGCTTGGTTCCGTCTGAAGCTGAGTATGCCCTTCGAGAGGTTCATGAAGGCATCTGCGGCGATCACATGGCTGCTAAATCACTGGCATACAAAGTTCTTCGGCAGGGGTACTACTGGCCAACGATCTTCAAGGAAGCTACTGAGTATGTGAAGAAGTGTGACAAGTGTCAGCTCAATAGTCTGATCCCACATCAGCCACCAGAAGAGCTATACTCGATCTTATCTCCTATACCCTTCGCTGTCTGGGTGGTAGATATATTGGGTCCGTTGCCGAAAGCTAAAGGGCAGGTCAGTTTCGTCATAGTTGCTATCGATTACATGACCAAATGGGTAGAGGCGAAGCCACTTCGGTTGATAACGGAACAAGAGTTCTTGAAGTTCATAAAGGAGTCTGTAGTATTTCGTTTTGGAATTCCTAAAGTAGTGATATCGGACAATGGACGCCAGTTCGTGGGATCAAAGTTTGAAAGATTTCTGAAAGAATTGGGGATTCAGCACAGGAAGACTTTAGTGGCTCATCCACAGTCGAATGGGCAAGTTGAGGTGACAAACAGAACACTGCTGAACTGAATCAAGCGCAGACTGGACGAAGCTAAAGGAAGATGGCCAGAGGAGCTGCTCAGTGTGCTATGGGCGTATCGGACCACACCGAGGACTACCACAGGGGATTCACCTTTTCAATTGGCCTATGGTACTGATGCCTTAGTCCCAGTCAAAATTGGATCTCCAAGTCTTCGGGTCAGTCAATTCAAAGAAATCTACAACGACGAAGGACTGAAGGCCAACCTGGATCTGTTGGAAGAAGTCAGAGAAGTGGCTTTGGTCAAACTGGCAGCTTATCAATGAAGAGTAGCTAAGCATTACAACAAGGGAGTCAAGCTTCGCAGATTTGAAGTAGGGGACTTCGTCCTCAGAGAAGCCGAAGCATCTACGCCTCAGAACACGGGAAAGCTGATGCCGAACTGGGAAGGGCCGTATGAGGTGGTCGACGTACCAAAGCTAGGAACTTATCGATTAAAGGCATTAGATGGGTACGAAATCAAGAATACTTGGCACGCTGGAAGGCTTCAGAAATATTTCCAGTAGAGATCGAGTCAATTTGCCAGAAGTCTGTATATGGTTGTTCAAAATCAATAAAATTCACTTTTTCACGACTGATGTTCTTCCTATTTGGCACTAAGTTCACAACGAAGTAAGGAGGTATGGTCGAACTCGCTGGCCATTCGATGGCAGCCTATTTATTCGTTACCCCGTGTGGTAGTCGAATCCTATGGTCCTTTTAACATTGTTTTACCAAGGGTGGTAAATCAGTGGGCACCGAAGTAAGGAGGTATGGTCGGACTCGCTGGCCATTCGATGGTAGCCTATTTATTCGTTACCCCGTGTGGTAGTCGAATCCTATGGTCCTTTTAATATTATTTTTACCCCGAGTGGTAAATCAATGGGCACCGAAGTAATGAGGTATGGTCAGACTCGCTGGCCATTCGATGGCAGCCTATTTATTTGTTACCCCGTGTGGTAGACAAATCCTATAGTCCTTTTTATATTGTTCTACCCCGAGTGGTAAACAAATGTCCTTATATACTTGTTCTACCCTGAGCGGTAAGCAAGATCTTGATGGTGCAAAGAGGATCAGCCGAATTCACCTTACACATGACCGATCTCATACTTCAGTAACGACAAATATACATCACTTTGTTTTATGCAAGTGTTGAGTTCGGTTCAGTTCATTTAATTCAGTTCATTTCATTCTTTAACTTAACTGTTATATGCCTTATCTGATTCACTATCTAAGTTAAGTTCATACAGATTAATTGATGCTGAATAATTGACAAGAAACGAAGTAAACAGAAACCATAATATTAAACCATTACATAAAATTAAATTTTTTGTGATAAAGTTCTTAAAAATAACCCCAAGAAAAATAAATAATGTTCACATAAAGGTGGAAAAGTCAGAATAAAGCAATAACATCATCAGGCATTATCCTCTTCTTCTGATGAGTCAAGCAGGGACGGATCCACGTAGACTACAATCAACTTCTCCTTGCCGCGACTTCGACAAAGCTCATAACTTTCAGAATGGATCTTCATAATTTCGGAGCTGATTTCATCTGATCGCCGATACTCTTCGCAAACCTGCTTGCGGAGATCCTCGGTTAAGGGAGGTCCCAGATCTTGAAGAGCCCGAAGTTCCCTGATCTCCTCCTCAAGCTTCTGACGCCTTTTCAGATGATGAATATCTTGTGACTCTAACTTTTCGATCGACTTAGCCAGGATCTTATTGCTGGCCTTCAACTCCTCAACTCCTCAACTTTCTTCATCCTTAACTCATTCCGCTGCACCAGGTCAGCATTTATCTTGACGATCTCCTCGTGGTTAGCCTTGGATAACTTCAGTTCCTCTCTGGACGCTTTCACCTCCTCCTTAGTCTGAGCCAACTCATTTCGAAGGCCTTCATTAGTGTGAAGGAGACCTTCACGTTGAGTTCTTTCCCGAGCCAAAGCCGATTTTAGAATGGTGTTCTCCCTTTTTATTGCCTCTTCTTCGGCTTCAGCTTCAACAGACTTGGGACCCAGACGTCCGAATACAGCATTCGCCTGCACGTGATTCCACATTTTTTGATCAGTTTCGGATATCTATGTATGAAGATAAACACAGAAATTAAAAGAGAAAACCATTCACCTTTGCCAGATAGCTCATGCCTTCCTTAAGCAGATCCATGTTCGAACTGTTACCAAATCGATGGTCGTCGGTCTCAAGAACGAAGGCATCAAACAGTCGAAAGGGGAAGTTGGCATTAAACCGAGGCCACATGGTTGGAGGGGCCATAGCGTCACGTTGAAATTCGAAAGGCGATTATTTCAAAGGAGAAGGCATGGATTGATCACGAGTTGGTGAGGGATCCATATATATGTTTTTTGGAGAGGGCGATTGGGCAGGATTAGGTTCGCGAACCGGTGAAGGAACGGAGGACGAACCTGGATAACTATCAGATGGTTGTTTTCTCTTGCGAGAGAACGAAGGAATGGATTCGATCGGCTCGGCATCGCCTGGCACTTGAGTTTCCACGGGGATGGCTGGGGGATCGTTGGTCGAAGATGGGGGAACTCGAAGTTCCTCCACTGTCAAGGGAGTAATCTTCGTCCTCAACTTTTTTACACGAAGAACTTTCGCCCATTCGTGTGAAGGTATGTCAAACAAATTTCTCTTGATTGGGGCAGATTCAGGAGGTACAGGAGGGGGATTGGATGAAGGGTTTGCTTCGGGGATTGCTTCTGAATTCGTTTCTGGCTCTGTTTCAGGGTCTATATCTCGGCGGATGGATTTAGATTTCTTAGCAGCCCTTTTTCTTCGTCGAGATTTGAGGGGTTCTTCAGAAATAATGGACTCTTCAACTTGTGATTCATTAATCGGAGGATTAACGATGGGTGTTTTAGTGGCGAGGGGATTAGCCTGAAGAGACTCTCCTCGGGGAAACTCTTCATCAGCATCTGTAACCTTCCCAGCCAAAAAATCCTCAAATTCTTTCACCTCTGAAGGGGTTGGTCTAACCAAGGACACTGCAAAGATTGTGCAACGATAAATCAGAACCAATATTATCAAAGGTTTCACAGAAATATACACGAAAATAAGTTCGATACTTACATTTATGATCATACAACCATGCATGTTTGGAAAGAAGACCATGTTGCCATTCCTCCTTTGGGAAACTATTCAAAAGTTCGATCAGGTCGGCTACACGTTCTTCGGGAATATCTCCGAAGTTAGCAGAGATCTTTTCATCAGTCACCCAATTTGGTAAAGAGGCGATCTCTGGTCCCTTCACAAAAAACCATCTCTCATGCCATCCTCTGTTGCTCGACGGAGTATTCATCAACGACCGCCTCTCGAACTTTTCACCTGTCTTGTGGGCGTGCTTACCCAGAACTTTGAACCCCTTTTTCCCTAGTTTGAGCAATTTTGTATACAATAAAAAAGAAATCGAGAGTAGGTTCAACTCCTAACTCATGACAGAGTGCGATAAAAGCCAAAACATGGATGTAAGAATTTGGCACCAGTTGGGCAAACCATACCCCAATGAACCCTAAGAGGGTAACCAGAAAGATGTGGAGAGGAAATCTAACCCCCTTTTCAAGTAGAGTCACCGGAACAGCCGTCCAACCGTCTGGGCGTTCGTACATCTTCTCATCAGATTTGGGAGCTCGTATCAAATGGGTATCGGGGATGTGGTAACGTTCCTTAATCTTCCGTAACTCAATCTCAGAGATGATTGAGGGTGTGTTGGCGTGAAAATATTGTTCCTTATTTTTGAAGAAATCGTAGGGGTTAGGCATGGATTTCGGAGGCATAGATTTTCCGCCGGGGTTGGCAATCTGGGGGTCTAAGCTCGATGCTTCTTCAGTAGGGCTGGGGTTCGAAGGAACGGTGGTGATGGGGGTTACACGGAGGGGGGAGTTCTGGTTCGAGTTCAAAGTCATCATTGTTGAAATTTTGCAAAGCTGAGAAGGAAGTTTGAGAGAGGAGAGGAGAACTCAAAAGTCCAGAAATTTGAATTGGCAGGTAAAACTGTCAAATTTGGTAAAGTTTACCTTTTATACTGACGGTTACATAGCAATCGAGGGCGGCTTATTAAATTGGCAGTCATAATTACGAATTTGAAAGGTTGCGTCCGGTTTGAGTTGTAGATATTTAGCAGATTAGGCCTCCCATTAGATTTTCGGTCTTGATCCACCCTTCTCGTATCTTTGTTGTTCCCATCCTTCACCAGTTGGATTTTGGTAAGTCCCGCTTTGGGCCTATTTCAATCTTGTTAGATCTTATAATGTCATGGACCGCTTATAGTTTTCTATTAAATATTCTGTTTAATAAAAAACTAGGGGGCAATGTTGGGTCATGATATTTCTCATATTGGGCCTTATAGATTGGGCTTAATTATCCAATTAGTCTATTGGGTCTCCCCTATTGGGTCTTGAAGATTGGGCCTAATTTTCACATTATATCTCCTTAATATGTGGCCGGGTCAATGGATTGGTCCATTAGATCTTTTAATATCTAAGTCTTTGACTTGCAATAATGAAAGGAGGTGACTATTGACCAAAAGTCTGAAAATCATTAATGTGGATGGGATTTTATCCGGCCGACGGCATGCACAGTAGGGAAAAGGTGACAACCTGCATGAATCCGACTGGGATCAGTGAGGGATAGGGAGCTGTGTCAGATAAGAGTTGGTGGCACGGTAAAAGAGGCAAGAGAGTATAATCTAGCAAGGAAGTCTCTAAGGAAAGGTACGCATACACACGACCCACGATTTTTATCTCTCTAGAGACACTAGATATTTTATCCTCCATTGTTAAACCTTGAACGGCCTGTACTGACTCTCACGCTGGAGCTATCCCCGACAGTCCAGCTATCAAGCTTTTGGTGTTGACTATGTTTACTGTGCAGGATTAGGGCGTCTTACGTGATTGGGACGTCACCGAAGATCTTGGCGTTAACATTCGGTAAACCAGGCAAGAGAGTATAATCTAGCAAGGAAGTCTCTAAGGAAAGGTACGCATACACACGACCCACGATTTTTATCTCTCTAGAGATACTAGATATTTTATCCTCTATTGTTAAATCTTAAAAGGCCTGTACTGACTCTCACGCCGAAGCTATCCCCCGACGGTCCAGCCGTCAAGCTTTTGGTGTTGACTGTGTTTACTGTGCAGGATTAGGGCGTCTTACGTGATTGGGACGTCACCGAAGATCTTGGCGTTAACAGAGATGACTCTAGTTGTGCTTTATTTCAACGGAACATAAACAAAGAGTGTGTAAATATATAATTGTTTACTGTTAGTAACCATTAACCACATGGTTAGTAACATTTTTGATGGTATACAGTAACCAAAATTGTTATTGATTAATATTTTGATTTTTGATTCCATCATGAGTTGTCAATATAAAGTAAACATATACATTAAACAATTGGTAACTGTTCTGAAATATTTTTATGTAAATTTGGTTACCCATCTAAAATAAAATGGTTACCTCTATATTCATATTTAGTTACCAACTGGACCATTTCTAAATAACTTTTATAACTATATAATTTAAAAGTATTCATGAGCTGGATAAATGGGAACCCTCACATATACATTAAGCACTTGATAACTGTTCTAATATAAGTTTTTAATTATTTGGTTACTAACAAAAACTAAAATGGTTACCCTTATATGCAGGTTTGGATACCAACTACACCTCTCGAACTATTTTTATTTTAATATGAGATCTATAAGTGACCATCATATATATAAATGAAAACTCTTAATTGGAGTTTCTTATTCCATCATGATGACAGGGTATAAATAAAACATATACATTTAATATTTTATATCAGTCCTGATACAAACTTATAATTATCTGGTTACTAACAAAAAAAAAATAGTTACTATATATGTAGGTTTGGATACCAACTTAACATTTCAACTGAAATAACTGATGGATACTGTTCTGAACCAATTTTACGTAAATTTGGTTACTCACAAAAAATAAAATGATTACCTCTATATGCATATTTAAATACCAACTGTACAATTTCTAGATAATTTTTATGAGTATATAATTTATAAGTAAACATCAACTAGATAAATAAGACACTCTCACATGTACATTTAACACTTGATGTTTGTCCTGATACAAGCTTGTAACTATCTGGTTACTAATAACAGTAATCATAATGTAACATAATAAAACAGTAACCACATAATTATATGATAGTAACCAGAACAGTTTTTAATGGTAACCAAAATAGAAACATCATGTAATAAAACCCAGTTTCGACAATCCATGTATACTAAACAATTACATATTAACCAGAATAAAAAATAAAAATAACCAAAATTCCACATTGAGGGCACAATAATAGTAGCCAAACCATAAGATAACAGTAACCAAAATATAATAAAGAAGTAACCAAATAGTTATATGAAAGTAACCATAACATATTTTAATAATGATAACCAAAACGGAAACAATCTGTATATCCAACCCAGTTTAGGCAACCCATGTATACTCTCACATGTACATTTAACACTTGAATTATGTCCTAATACAAGCTTGTAACTATCTGGTTACTACCAATAAATAAAATGGTTACCCTTCTGTGCATGTTTAGCTGCCAACTGCACCTTTCAAACAATGTATCAGACATAACTTAGAAGTAGCAAATACGAACCAACAAACAATATCAAATCACTGGTAATATAATCAAATATGTAATCTCATTTATATAAGTTCCAATAAACATTACAGACTCGCCCGAACTAACAAACAATGTCAAATAGTTATGGATATTCAACAAAAACCAAAGTATGAAACACAATTTAGAAGGACAGTACAACGACAACCAGAACTAATCAAAATCTGGTACAAATCTTCGTAAAAATTCTCTGAAGTTGTGAAAAAGTCAACTGCGGAGGCGCATCTCGTCTGAAAGGAAATCTCTAGTTCCTTTGAGAGGATTAACGTCAATTTTCTGTCAGAGTTGAGAGACGGTGGTGTTGCGGCGGCAGCGGAGGAGGAGGACGACGAGTGGCTTCGAGAGGAGAGAGAGAAGTAGTAAGGGTGGAGAGAGAGAAGTAATAAAAGCGGAGAGAAAGAGAGAGAGAAGACCGAACGAGAGGGGAGTCTTTCAGGAAGATGAAAACTAATTTGTCATATCAGCCCATTAATATTAATCCTTTAATTTAAGGACTTTTAATTGTATTAGTATTGTAAATAAAAATGATGAAATGTAGTATTTTTGTAATTATTTTATGGATGTTTTATTTTTGTAATTACTTTTAAAAATATACTAATATCTGTAATTAATCCTATATATATATATATATATATATATATATATATATATATATATATATATACGGGAAGGATCAAGAGCATAATCCTTAAATAGCATAACGCCTTAAATAGCATAATTTTATCAAAACGACGTAGTTTTCGAGGGACGCGGTGGCATTTTTGTAAATACCATGTCACCGCGTATTTACAAGAATGCCACCGCGTCTTATCAAAACTACGTCGTTTTGATAAAATTATGTTATTTAAGGCGTTATGCTATTTAAGGATTATGCTCTTGATCCTTCCCGTATATATATATATATATATATATATATATATATATGAGCCTGTTTTTAACGAACCCAGTGGTTGGACTTGACCCCTTGCCCCTTGGGCGTTGAACGCTCTAACAGATATTTACATTCTTCTATTATATTCTCTTCGTTTTAAAATTAGAAATATAATTTGACTTGAGATTTAATTATGATATATTAAATTTTAAATTTATTTAATTTTAATTAATATAATTATTATAATTATATAATATATAATAAAATTATTAATCACAATTTTTTTTTCATTGTAAACCCAATTTTAAATTTAATGTTTATCATTTAATTTCAAAACTTAAATTGTATCTCTAACTTTAGAGTGGAAGGAGTACTATTTATTAATATCACTATGTATTTGTAATCAAAAAATAAATAAATATTGTGAAATATAGGTGAGAAAATATAGAAAAGATTTTAAAGGTAAAAGACCCCTGTTTTTGTTTCCCTCTTCTTGTCCTATTCAAAAAGGATTTTTTGGAGTATATTAAAAAAGTGCCATAAATTCCACAAATTCAAAAAGCAGTTAATTTTTTGTCTGCTCTCCCTTAATAATATAGACACATAATATCTTTAATTACTTTAATAAAACTAATTACCATATAATTGCTAGTGTAGCATTTTCTAACAATTTCGTAACAAAATTTAGTGATTATACCCAACAATGTATGGATAAAATATGTATCATTTTGATTTTCATAGTCAAATAATTATAGTAATTGTCATAATTTGACTTTCATGACCAAATTGACTTTCATGATTAAATTAATCATTTTTACAATTATTAATTAAAAATATTTATATAGAATTTTCAAATTCCAAAACTACACTAATAGTAAATTCTCCATAGCTTATTATTATTATAATCACTTGGAGTATATTTTGACATTTTTTTTAAGATTTATTAATTTAAAAAACAGTAAATTTGATTATGAAAGTCAAATTATGACATTTATTATGGGAGAGAGAGTACTATGAAATTGAGAAACTATATTTAAAAAATCCAACACATGTTCCGTTCCATGATTAGAGATATAATTTGATTACAATTTTATATATAAAATAAATATATTTCTCATCGGTTTAGATTGAATTGGTGAAAAAAGTAAAGTAAGTTGTTGGGCTATGGGATCAGGTGGTATTTGATAAAATTGAGTAATTAAAATCTGAATGATTAATACATCTTAATAAATTATATCTGAATAAAATATCTTAATTTAAAAAATTGTTTGATAACTAAAAAGTGTAAAACATCTAAATGACACTATTTCACCATTTTGAACCTCCTAGTTATTTAAAAAATATTTATTTGAATGATCTTAAAATTTAAAATTGAAAGAGAACAATATTTATTAAGACTATTTTTGTCCATAAATTTTAAATAAACTATTAAGAGACAACTCTTAATAGACAAGAGTTAAGATTTGAATTTATGTGTTAACGATTAAGATGCATTAAGAGGCAAAAAAAAATTTATCAAACAAGATTTGCATCTACCGAATGGCAGGTGAATTAAGAGGTATTGAGACACACCACAAAAAATACATAAATACTGTTGGCTTTCACCTAAAAGTTGAAGCTTCTGCCGTCATCTATAAGGCTCCATAGCCCAACAACCAACATTGTGTCAAAGAAAAACCCCATGCAGGTGTTTACAGAACTTCCTGAAAACCAATGCATGTTCCTATACTTGTAAAATATAATGCTAATAGCCGCACGGCATGGCCTTCTAGTGAATACCCCTCGTGTTTTGAATCAACGTCGAGGGGGAAAAAATAAATTCAACCAAGCATCAAACAAAAGGCATCTTGCTGCTACGGAAAAAGAAAGATGTATAATACAAATGGATGGATAGATGGATGAATGGACTCTCTATACTAAACTGTTTATGCACAAGCTAGCTGGGGTTGGGGAAAGGATTTTAACATTGCGATCATCATTCCAAGCGTTGATGTAAGAATACGAACCCTGAGTTTTCACGGATTAATGGCGGAGGTTCTATATCTGCTATATCTACTTGTTGCATTGACTTGGAAATGTCGTCCACAGAGAAAGGGATGCTGCATTATTATTGAACATCGAAGGAAAAAAGAAAAGTTAAAGAATAAATATCCTTTGGGATGAGTTTCAAGTGGCACACTAGACAGTATCAAAATGTTGAGTAACATTTATAAAAGCACCGAGAACAATACCTTGAGTCGTCGTCTAACAAAAATGAACTGCTGACCGAATTGTTCGAGTCTTCTGTCATCATAACTCTCATGCTTGAAATAACCTATATAAATCAAGAAATAAATTCAAAATGAATTTGGGACGAGAATTACCTCATAACAGGAATACATCTGTATATGGGAACAGGGGTAAACAAGTTGGTCAGTTTCTATGTGCCCATTAATCAGCACAAGTCATGACTATACTAAAACTTACGTCTGAAGACACACTACGGGTGCCATATTTGTCGTCCCAGTACATTGTGCTGATTCTGTATAATTGCTGTATGCTAAGTACCTGAAGCAGCAGCAAGCAAAAAAGTGAAACATAGTAAAGACGAAGCAAATAGAAAAATAGGTAGCTACAATAAAAAGAACAAACAATTGAAAAGCAAAAGCTACTCACAGGACAAAGTTCATTCATTATCTCATTTAAGGTCTTCTTTGGCTTTTGATGTATGACCTGCATGATATAGAATATAAGAGAAGGACATCGATACATATGTTTGATTAATAAGAGCAACAACAAGAACATCTATCTTACCAGGAAACCAACTGCTTGTCTAATATGCTTCAATTCATCCCAAGCTGAGCCTGCATACTGAACATCAAGAAATATTAGATAAGGATGTAAAAGTTACTGCAAAGAATACATTACTTTGAGATAGTGCTTACTTCCTCATTTGCATGGCAACACCATTGTTCTAATTCAGCCAATCCTGATTTAACATATTCGCCATTACTGAACGAGCAACATTCACGCCGCAAAAGAAGACTGCCAATAAAAGATATAAAATAGTTAATTTTTAGCTATAACAAGTAACAGTGAAATAATTAATAAGTTACAAAATCAGAAAGACTGCGTGCAGAATGAAATATATGGAACATATATGAAAGATTTCAGTGCATAGACCTGTTGAATAGCTGAACGTTGATAAAAGAAAATATCTGAGTGAACACTTTACAGACTAAGAATGGGGGAACCTGTAAAGCCACCAAGGCATAACAAAACATTAACATTGATCCCATGAAGTAAATAAAAGACAATAAGAAGAATTAAATTAGTGCTGCCTTCTTATATGAGCTTCAGAACTCACATAGTTTCCTTTCATTGTCTTCAAGTAATTGTTTAGGCTTTTCACAATGCTCTGCCAATGAGCAATCAGAGCTTGTTGAGCACCCGCATTAGCTGTGGAACGGGCTTTCACCAAGCTTCCACGAGATGTCCTTGGTGCCTGCATTGCGTTAAAAAATGGATCAGATTACTTTAGAATAAAAAGAAATGGATCCCTGATATCCTAGTGAATGTTTTAGCTAAATAGGAATGGGTTACCCTAACCTCGTTTAGGTTGTACATTAAAAAAAGAAAAGGCTTAAAAAAGAAATATTATTAAAGGGAAGTAGCTAAAATTGGGCCTATGGGAAAAAGTTGTGAAGGCAGGGTCTAATTCTACCTGATCAATTATTTTCAGTCCTGTGACGGTCATGAGTAGAGATTGAGCTAAATTTCTTTGTCCTCAATCTTATGCGAATGTTGGTGTTCCATGAACATAATTCAACATTGCTTCTATCAAACAGGATCAAAAATTGGAGTATGGAAAAATATGTCTCCCATTTTTAATGTCAAAGAAATTTAGATGCTAAACCATCTCAAACAAGTGGAATGTGGAGATGTTCTTAGACCAATGAGCTCTAGTAGTGGTACCCCTCTGATCCCCTGACAAGGAGGTGCAGGGTTCAAGCCCTAGGGCATTCTTTCATAACTTTGTAAAGGGTCTAGTTCTTGTAGGGTCGAGAGGCAAGGTTCTGTGTCTCCCTCACCCACTTTGATAATAAATAATTTTAAAAAAATGGAGATGTGTTCAGAAATTACACTCCATCTGCTACATGTTTTTCCCTGACAACATATTATTTCAGCATGTATGATAAAGAATTGTCAATTTACCTGAATACATAATCCAAGCAATGGAGATATCTCTTTCTTTAGATTGTCCCTAATCATTCCATATATCTTCTCAAGGAAGGCAGTGAGTTGTTGTTTAAACAACAAAGCTGGATATTTAGCTTCCACTTGACGTAAATCATCCAGTCTACCAAGCACTCGGCCATTAAGAAATGATAGTCCAGAAGTCTGAGGCGATGCTCGCAGCCCCTAGATTAAAAAATTTCATTACATGCAAACGGAAAGGTGAATAACAAATATAAACTGTTACGTTCAAAGAAAACATCCACAATGTGATTGCCTCGTACTTGAGACATTCTTCCAAAAAGAGAAGCTGAAGATGATCTCCGCCGTTGTGGAGTCAAGCTGGCTGCTCCACTTGCTTTGAGCGTGTGTTGAAGCAGCGTCAGCAATGTCGACGTATTACATAACCAGTATGCCAATACATCGTTATTATCTGGAACCTTCGATATGTAGAAGTTCTAAAGTAGGTTAAATGTAGGCCATGAATTCAAACATTAGCTAAACAGTACATCACAAATTTTTAATACCGTACTCGGAAAGTGCATGACAATGGAATTGATAAATATTACTGCATTTTACTAAGAAAGAGATTTGAGGAAATATAAGATTTACCTCTATGGACGAAGCTATTGTTTGAATGATGCGGTCAAATACACCAGTTCTTTCAACCTCAAATGACCTCCACTGAAGAAGGCATTTGTAAATGACACAAGCAGCAATAGGTTTGCCTCCAGAAAATCCTAAATCTTGTGAAATACATTTGATCAGCAGATCCTGGTTCTCCTGTACAAGAAAGGAAAATTGCGGAAAACAGTTTAAAATAGTAGACAGAGCTCATAATTTCAACTGATAGTTAAATATCAAAGTTATGGAGAGTAAACAAATAGGTTACGACTTTGCTTCATGCATGCCAAATGATAATGAACACTCACTTGCTGCTTTTCGTTGAGAGATTTTTGTGGTTTCTCCTCAGATTCAGGCTCCCGCGAAACCAATCCAGGGGGAGTCATTTCCTGTAACATTTTTAACAGATATATGAAAATAAAATTATTAAAACTTTGACAAAAACTTTATGTTACAGCATTAATTCTTATCAAAGAGAATGTAATGACGACTTCTTACCGGTGCAAGCTTTGTTTCTCCATTTGGAACATTCCCATTTTGTGGTGTTCTCTGTAATTTTATATAGAAACAGTTACAGAATATCTCAAGGAGCAAGAATAATGATAGCTAACTTAATATAGTTTTTTTTTTACCTGAATGATTGTTGTTCTTGGCCGTGCAGATAAAGATTTCCCAGTAGGTGACATGGTCAGTGCTTGCTGACGAAGTACTTGATTCTCCGACTCTGAGTTTGAAAGTTTCTCTTCAAGCCTGAGACAGAATAAGGAACTTTACCAAGTTCCAACTGTAGAAAAATAGTATCCCAGAATGGGTAGGTACTGTGTGTTTTGTGTGCGAGTGTGAGTGAGAGTGAGTGACAAAGAGAGAGAGAGGAGATTCGTGTATATAAAATATATGAGCGTGAACCATCTGGAGAAGAGAGAGATGTTCGTGCATACGCATGTAAACTTGGATAAAAAATTTCAAGTGCGTTGACCATATGAAAATGAGAAGAGCACTGATTTGTGATTTTTTGGGGAAACTACAGCTTGCTAGTTGTCGGATTGATAACTTACTGCTGGTGTAGGCACATGTATATTAGGTTAACATACTGCCATCCACCCATATAACCAGATTGGAAATAGTATGTTATGATCTTAGAAGAGCCTATCGCTACTAGCCTAATTGTTAGGGAGGGAGAGCCCAAGACCATATCAACCCACACCAAGTTGACCGTACAACCAATGTGGGACTAGTCCCCGTAAGCTAATAATGGAATCATTAAAAGCCACCAAGCTTCCATACCAACATCCACTATTGCACCGCTCTAGAAACATTAGCCCGCCGAATACCTACCAATACATTACCCCGCCCTCTAGGTAGCCTTTTCCTTCATGCTAGAGTGGTACTAGTCCCCGTAAGCTAGTAATGTTATAACTAAAAACGCTTCGATACCAACATCCATGATGGCACCACTCTAGCGACATACATCAACTAGCATTTTAGTTCAGCATCTAGGTAACCCTTTTCGTTTAGAAGGCAGTCCACAGATATCACCGCTCTGATACCACTTGTTATAGTCTTAGAAGAGCTCATCTCCCAAAGCTAGCTGTTAGGGAGGAAGAGCCCAAGACCATACCAACCCACACCAAGTTTTCCATACAACCAATGTGGGACTAGCCCCCATAAACTAGTAACGAAATCATAACCTGGTACCGCCATGTCACTTATAAGTACTGCATGACTAAAAGTAGTAGTATTTGATAATGTATTGTTCTGTTCACACAAACCTCTGCACGGAGTCTTGAAGCTGTTCTACTTTTTGACCAGCATCTTCAAGTTTCTTAACTAGCTCTGCATTGCGAGTTTCTGCATCTGTACAAGCCTTCCTAACCTCTTCTGCAAACTGCTTTTCTGATAGTAGCAAAACCTGTACAATTTGAGAATTTAGCCAATGGACCCCACAAGTCTATCCTCGTCTTTTCAAATATCACAGTTTAGCGGGTAAGTCATATACCAAACTACTGAAAGAGAAGCAGAACAAATTATAATGTGCATATAGATGGTAAGAGCAAAAGATCACAAAAGAAAAGTTTTCAAAAGTTAAATAACTTAAATTAAGCCAACTAATAGTAGAAGCCAGGTGCACAAACAAAGCTCAAACGATAATTACTGCAATATTAGAAGTGCAAGGATATGAACAAACTCTAGTAGTGTGTAAAAATACTAATTTAGCTGAGTTGTATTCAAACGAATTCATGATTATAATCGATTAGAAAAAACAAGACCTAAAAGTCTATCATGGTAGCCAAAAATCTTAATTCTCTTGCTCCTGAAATTTTCATTTACAGAACCAAAAGCATCACTAGCTTATGCTCTAAGCCTGAGTAGCATGGGGAATGTTTATCCCAAGTTGATTAATAAGGATCAACTTCAAGGGAAAAGACTCATGGGTGACCAAATGCAAAGTAGTACCATGAGGTAAAGGTGAAACTAAAAACATTCACCGAGTAAATTCTAATGACCCATCTATGAAATGAATTTTGTAGTCAGACTGCTTTATAGAGTCTATCTCTTGGTAAAATTTATAGTCTGCAGAATATGTTCTGTACCACATACAAGTAACTATTACATAATCCAAGTTGAAGTCCCTACCTTCAAACTCTCTACCTCAGCTGTTAATGCATCAATCTTTTCTGTGTCTTGAACAACTACTGGTGTCTCCTTAATGACTGGTGGGGCTTCTTCGATAGCTTTCCGTGCTGCCTCTTGCTTTTTAATAAATCTAGAGTTTTCTTCTTCCATTTGTATTTGCATTGAATGCAAAGCATCCTGTAACTTTGCAATTTCTTGGGCTTTATTCTCTTCCAGCTCAGTCTGTATCACCAATTAATATATGGTGCAAATCAATAAAGCATACCTTCACCAAACCATACACAGAACATAGACTGTAATGTGAATTACCCTTAAGCGTTTTTCCAACTGTAATCGCCATGTAAGTTCCTCTACACGCTTTTCTAGCTTGTCTTTTGCTTCTTTAAGTGCCCCTGTTTCTCTAGCAGCCTGATAATTATATATGAATTACTAACTGGAAATTTATTCCTTGACTGAATTATTTGATGAACAAGTTTTGAAAAAGGAAAAAAAGAAAAAACACATTAGGAATGAGAGAAAACCATTTTGAGGGCTCGAAGCTCTCTTCTAGCAACCCTTTGCCTCCAGCCACACTGAGCAATAATGGCAGCCTTCTGAAGACTCTTATAGTAAGAGTATGCTCTGTGATAACGGAAAAAGGCCTGCATACCACAAGAAAGTTGTATATTTAAGATTTATTTCTTTGAAACCAATTCAATGCAGAAGCTCATGGGTACTAGATGGCATTAGGACCTGGATAACAACTGCAGCCTTAGTTTGCTTTCTGTATCTGAACTCATTGCGAGCTTTCATTGTTCTTAAGCCTGTCTGCAATATGATTGCGGACAACTGTACTGTTAGATAGGATTTCCTGAATACATAACATAGGAAATTCTTCTGGATTGTTAGAGCTGATGCTTCTTGTCGCAATTGCTCATATAGTTTGCAAGCCGATATACCTGATGAGAGATAGAGAGAGATTCTATTATCAGCATCAATATGGAATTAATATTGTCTTAAGCTAGCAACACCATTTTATTTTTATTTTGCCTATGTGCCATCCGAACTAGTCTGAAACGTTATAGATGTTTCTCTATCTCCTCTTTCTCGTTATGACCATGGTATCAGATTGCAGTTTGGAGGCTTAAGGAAATCACCAAGAAGCACAATCTTAAGGCTCAAGTGGATACGGATTGCAACTCCGATTAGGCATTGCTGTGAGAAATCTTTTGATCTCTGATATACATACCTCATATGTAAACCCCATATAATCCATGATATATAATTGGGTGCTCAATATTATTCTTTACAATTTACATGCGATTGGATATGAATAAAAATGTAAATGATACCTCGCCAACATGACTGTAACTGAATAGCAGCTTTGCGTAATGAGATGAACTCCTTGCGGGCAATGTATGTGCGAATTTGCCTTTGGATGATTTTAGCCGCATTACCAAGAACCTCTGCTCTCCTTGCATCTAGTTCAGCCATCTGACCAGCTCGAAGGAAAACCTTTGTTTTGCCTATCTGCCAAGCCAAGTACGTGTAAAATTGTATCATAAAAGAATTTCTCAGACCTCCTTTCAGTATTTCATCATACAAACCCAATGGTATTTTGAGAGAAATTTGGTAGAATACAAGGTTATTAATACACTTGCAAAAGGAAAAGGTCCAAAAAACAGCTAAAAGAAAATCATGCTGCAATTTCCAAAAAATTATGAGAATTAATTAGTAAATATCATGTGAGACACCCATGCTAGTAGCATGATCAGAACAATCAATTGTGAAAAATGTCAAACATACCTGATAACCTTGTAATCCCCTTTTGTCCAAAATCATCTGGCATGCAACCTTGTCATCATAGCTACATGAAAAATTTTCAGTAGATAATTGGTTGAAGTATAAGAAAGTTGTATAGATGCAAGATGAAACCACGACAAAAGATACAAGTAAACTTAAGCAGAGCACTATTAGACATACATAAAATTTGTATACTGCATTGGCAACTACTTTTTGAAAGAATCCACCTTTTGTGAAAAAAAGAAATTAAGGACTTACTTTCCTTCCAGAACTTCTGGAGCAAGAAGACCAAAGCGGAGAAGAAATTCGTAAAATGTTCGTTTAGTAGGATAACCAGCACAACTGATCCTGATGGCCTCCAGAACTCCCTACACCACAAAAAGAAAACGATGAAAATGAAATTTACTTAGAATAATTCTATGTGCACAAATTATACACAAAAATTATGCACAAATGGTAGGACCCTTGTAATGCATTCCAATAGGATGTGTAAAATAATTAAATGGTAGGTCCCACTTCCTATTTTCTCTCATTTTTATATTGTTTGTGCACAATTTTTTGTGCATAGTTTGTACACATAGAATTACTACCTCCGTCCTCAAAGGATTGATTACACAAATTAAGGAAGTAAATTAAGGAAATGTCTGACATAAATACAATACTTTTTCTCTAATAGTGGACCCTAGAAAAAAGTCAACAGCAAATTTCAACTATTCCTATTTGTTTCATGTGATGAAATACATTTATGTGGGGTCCAAAAATTTTAAATCTTTGACTTGTGAAAGTCGGACATCCAATTTTGGACTAAATATAATGGTCTCAAGACAAGCACTCTTGGGAGGATGGATTGAGCAATTGTTTTCAGGTCCTTAAGTTTTCCAGGACATACCAAACAAAGCACAATCAAAATGTGATGTTTTTGCTCATTATACTTACACCACATCGTAATTGTTGGATTATGTTGAGGTTCTCAAAGATAGCAGGCTTGAGTACATTGTTCGGCTTCACACATCTGATGTAGTGAGGTTCTGTTGAGCTCAAAGTTTCCATTAATGACTGCAGTTGAAGCTGCATTCAGGTAAACATACATCTTGTTCATCATAATTTTCTCAGAATCCAGAAATATGAGTTAAATGGCCACATGCTGAATATTTAACAAAATTACTATGCACACACTACTATATATCAACTATTAATAATAGAAAAATAACTTTCACAAAGAAACCGCTAGTAATTTAATTTGATACAGAAACTATGATTGATATAATACAAAAGAAAATCAGAAACCCAGAATACTGTGAATAGAAAAGACAGGACAGTATAATGCGCTTCGCTAACATATATCCAGTTCCAAATCGACCTTAGAGATGGTACAAGGTGCATTGAGTCAAATTATTCAAGTATAGATGCTGACTCGAACTTCAGGATTCAGGACCTCAACCTTAAAATCCCATTACTGTGCAACTTAAGTTCAGTAGTACCATATCAGTTAAGTAACCTCTCCTTAATACCTTAGAAATGGTAAATAAGTACCAGTGAGTGGGAAAGGGGGCAGAGGGGGGTGGGGAACGTTGAAAGGTTCAACATACAAAAAATATCCACCTTCGCTTAAAAGTTTCGAAGAGGTTATAATAATATAATTAACTTCATCTATAGAGGAATTCTTTGGCTTTCTGTTTCTGTGTTTCATAATAAATTTACGCTTATATGGCTATTCAGAGTTCCTAAGCATGCTTCCTTCCAAAGTCCCAGATCAAGTATACTCTCTGTACTGCAAATTGAAGATTGTGCACCTTCACAGTTGAAAATGATAGTTTCTTAGGCAGAAACTTCATCTTAGGTGGATTTATCATTTAGAAACTGAACCAGATACGCTATTAGAGTTTCTCAGGCATCCTAAGATCTCCAAGTTGTGAGGTCAGACCTCCGAAAGAGTATTTGAATAACATAAACTTTCAAGGCAGAACTGCTCAGCTATTAGTTACCCTCAACCATGACTCTAATGTAATAGGGCCTATATTTTAAAACTTTCTCCCTTCCTAATGTGCTGTGAACTTGAGGCATCATCATTAAGCATCACACGAATGAAAGACAGCACATATTTCAGTGGTTGTTTACTACAAATGGAGTAAAGTCAAAATAATTTAATCCAGCCAATGAATCAATTAATTTGACCGGAATATCCTTTTAAGAGTAAATGAGTAGGTTATACTAATGAGCTATGTTTTTACTAATATAAAGTGGTGGGGGGGGGGGGGGAGGAAAAAATGAAGAAGAAAAAAACCTAATTTGAACAGAACAAAAGTTTTCATGACCCCTTGTGTCTTCATACTCGGTTAAATAAGTTTAAACTATAAATAAGTCAGTTTCCAGCAAAGTAATATAAGTATTTCAACCACATGAAGGAAGTTTTTAGAAAGGAGACTATAATACCTTGAAGCGTGACCCAATAGAAGAAAATTTGGATGACTTTGACGATTCAACTGGAAGTGGAGGAAACAAACCAGCAACGAATGGGCATTTTGAGGCCGTTAACAGATCCTGATGTTCTGCAACCACATAATCTTTATTTTTTTCTAGAAACAGATCAGCCAGATAATTCACCTGCATAGTAGGGAGATTTGATCAAACCACTGGCAAAGCAAGATAAGAAACACTCACGATTAGACTGTCAGGAATGTTTACCTCTCCTGCATAGTGACAAATTGTGAAACTAGTTCGAGAAAGCTTCGGTTTGACAAAGCGTTTGTTTTTAACAAATGTCTGGTAGAGTTTTTGAGAAAATGTTTCATGAGTGGACTTGGGAAACATGCTACATCAAGTAACAAACATAAATCCAACCTGATTAAAGTATAAAGAAAGCTGAAAATCCCCAAGAGCACTCCACCATAACATTAGATATGGAAATTCACTATGTTTTTGAAGCCATGACAGATCAAGCAAAACTTAATGGCTCATACCAGGCCTCATCTAGAAGTGCAATGATTCCTCCAGGTTTCTGCAAGAGATTCAAATTTGTCAGTTCAAACTAATAAATTTTTAGGTAGGCTGATAGAAACAAGTAAACATAATCATGTGCACAATACATTGCATACTAATTGAGCATGTCCAAAGTATAATACTAAACAATTACACAAAAGGTTTGATGATCATATTAAAAACTTTTATAAAGCTTCATCACATCAACGAAATAATAACCCAAGAAAATTTCTTCAGATAAATGGAAATAGTGACCCAAGAAAATTAATACATGATGCAACAGTCACCTTCTCAATCAGATCTAGCACGTCTTGGTTATCAACAAATTCTATGTAGCTCCAGTTTATCTCTTCCTTTGTGTACTCTTCTTGTTCCATCTTAAACACGTGCTGCAACAAAAAAATCCAACAACATTAGGCAAGTCTGATGTATTGAAAGCAGTGACAAAGAACTCAAGCAATTGAAAGTTAACCTGATTGAAATGTTGTTGCAGCTTTTCATTTGTAAAATTGATACAGAACTGCTCAAAACTATTTGATACAAGGATTGTCATGTGCAAATAAGGTTAAAGAGTATATTATAAGTGAATTTCTCACATAATGAATTACCTGTTGTGCTTAAAACTTTCAAAGCCATATATATCAAGAACTCCTATTAGTGCTTTTGAGTTCGGATCTTGCCCAATTGAATTGTTTATTTTTTCCACAATCCTGGGGACAATAGAGGAGTATTTACTGTTAGATATTTTCAACCCGGAAAGTATATAATAAATATATTATATGCTGCAATTAAAACCAATAGATGTGTTGGTTCAATTGGTTTGGTTTGGAAGATTATAACTCTTTGAACAAGAGGGATCTATTCGAACAAGGGATGTATTGATTCGGGCTAAGAAGCAATTGAACCAATGCAATGGTGCGGAATGAAACAATTGAATCGATGCAATGGTTCAAATTGATAAGACCATTGGAAGAATTATTACTGTTCAACATATCCGTTCAGAGAAATATATCTCTACTCTTTAAAATACTTTTTCAAAGGGATGTATCTCTTCAAAAGGGTACTTGGAAATCTATAAATAGATTGTAAATCCACCCAACTTTGGTACTTAAGATCATTCCAAATCATTCTCAAGTTCTTCGAAAAAATATCATTCTAATATTTTTTCTTGCTATAATTTTTTTTCATGCTCTCATTTATAGTTTTGCACAAAATTTGTTTCTACACAATAAATTCCAGTACAGAGTAAAATTTGGGTCTGTCTTATCTTGGGAGACTAATTCGTAGTAACCCTATGTAGCAAAAGTAAGGTGAATATAGCCTTAATGAAAAAATGGTCAACCATTCGATTCAGGCGGTAATATTGTTGTTCTACATCAAAATACGAAACGGATTTCAATAATCTTGACACTATTAACAATGGAGGACAAAAATACAAAAAGTAGCTTAAATCAAATTAACAAACTCGAAAAGTTTGATGGATTATTCTTCAGACGATGGAAAAGCAAAATGTATTTTTGCTTAACGGCACTAAAACTCTCTCATGTGCTGAATGAAGAGAAAATGGAAGAAAAAGAAAATGAGACATCGGTAAAAATGAAAACTCGAATAAAATGGGAATAAGATTATTTCATGTGTAAATGGTCAATTCTAAATGCGCTATTCAATTCATTGTACGATGTGTATAAAGCCAAGTTCATGGAAAAGACCATAAGAAAATTAATATGGGAGGATCTCGACAACAAGTACAAAATCGAGGACGCCGAAAATAAAAAATATCTAGCAAATTCATTATTTGATTATCAAATGATAGATAACAAATCTGTTATGTTACAAGTACATGAACTTCAAATTATTATGAATCAAATTGTGTTGGAAGGCCATAGCCTTGACGAAGGGTTTCAAGTTTCGACAATCATTTCAAAGTTACCATTTTCGTGAAAAGATTGTCGAAAGGAATTGAAACAAAAGAAAGATGCAATGACTATGCAAGAGCTTATTAAATTTCTCCAAGTTGAAGAAAATTCTCATAACTTTGATAAATTGGAAATAGAAAATAAAAGTGTTAAAACTCTTGTCATAGAAAATGCATCTAAACCAAAGGGCAACAGCAAAAGAAAGTGTGGTGGTCAAGATAACACTTTCGAAAATAAAAAACCGAAAGGTACTTGTTAGAAGTGTGGTAAGTCAGAACACTTCAAGAAACAATGTATTTTGTACTTGAAGCAAAGGCAACAAAAGAATGACCAAGCAAATATGGTAGGCAATGAAGATGTTGCTATGATTATGAAGACTAACATGGTTAGAAATGACACGGAATGGTGGATCGATTCTGGAGCAACCAAGCATATTGTCAAGAATAAAACAATGTTTAAAGTCTATGAACTTATAAAGGATAGTCAAGAACTATTCATGATAAATTCATCAACTGCAAAAGGCAATGTGGTTCTCAAGTTATCATCCGAGAAGACGATCTCTCTTGATGATGTTCTTCATGTTCCAAAAATTAAGAAAAACTTGTATTTGTCAGTCTTTAAAACAAACATGACATAAAAGTCTTCTTTGACACTAATTGTATTATACTGTCAAAGAGGGTGGCATGTATGTCGAAAAATGATATGAATCTGATGGCAAGTACAAACTAAATGTTATTAATGAAAATTCATCTTTTGCTTATATGGTTTCTACTTTTGATGTTTGGCATGCTAGATTAGGACATGTATATTATAAAAGTATATGTAGCATGGGTAATCTTAGTTAATTCCTAAGATTAATTTTTCTGATTTAGAAAAATGTGGTATGTGTTAAGTCTAAAATTGCCAAGAAGTCTTTTAAAAAAGTAGAAAGAAATTCACAATTATTAGAATTAATTCATTCCGATATTTGTAAATAGGGCATATTAACTGGGGAGATAAAAAATATTTTATAACATTTATAGATGATTGCTCTAGATATACTCAATTTTATTTGTTAAGGACAAAAGATGAGGCTTTAGAAAAAATTAAAATCTACAAGACTGAAGTTGAAAATCAATTAGATCGAAGAAATAAAATTCTTAGATCGGATAGAAGAGGGGAATACTTCTCTTATAATGATTTTGTGAGAATTATGATATAATTCATAAAACTACAAACCCTTATAAGTCCTCAACAAAATGGCACGGCGGAACGAAAAAATAGGACACTTGAAGAAATGATTAATACATTACTCATTACTTCTGTTCTGCCTAAAAATTTATAGGGAAGCATAAATGACTGTTTGTTATATACTTATTCGTATACCCCATAAGAAAACTTGTGGAAAAAGAGAAAACCTTCTCTTATGCATTTAACGGTGTGGGGATTTATGGCATTACTAAGGTTAACTGATCCTAAAAAGCCTAAGATTAGAGCTAAAGCAATCAAGTGTGCTTTTATAGGCTATGCACAAAATAGCAAACCCTATAAATTCTTGACCATGGAATCCACAAATTTTGTTAGCCAAAATATAATTTTGGAGTCTAAAGATGTTGAGTTTTTTGAGATTTCATCATTTAGGAAATGGTCAAGAGAAGACACTGATAAAGAAGATTAGATGAAATAGAATTTACTATATCTACTGAAGAAATAGAACCAAGAAGAAGTAAAAGAGGAAGGATAGAAAAATCCTATGGCCCTAGTTTCTACATGTACCTAGTAAAAGGAAACATGAATAATATTGTTTCCTCTAGTGTTTTTGTGACTGAGCATGATTTTAGTGATAGAGATCCATTGACTTTTAGAGAAGTTATGTCCTCTCAAGATTCAGGTTTTTGGCAAAAAGTCATTAATGATGAAATAGATTCTATCATGGGTAACAAGCTTAGGTCTTAGTGGATTTACGTCCTGATTGTAAACTCATTGGCTGTAAATGGATCTTTAAAAGGAAAAGAAAATCGGAAGGATCCATAAATAAGTATAAAGCTAAACTAGTAGCCAAAGGATTTAAGTAAAATGAAAGAATTGATTACGTTGATACATATGCTCTAGTAGCAAGAATTAGTACCATTAGGTTATTAATTGTATTAGCATCTATTCATAAACTTGTTATACACCAAATGGATGTTAAAACTGTTTTTCTAAATGGTGATTTAGAAGATGAAGTTTATATGGAACAAATAAAAGGGTTTGTTTTGAAAGGTCAAGAGAGAAAAGTTTGTAAACTTGTTAAATCTTTATATGGCCTAAAACAAGCACCTAAGCAGTGACATAAAAAAATTTGGCCAAATGATTGTTTCCGATGGATTTAAAATAAACGAATTGAATAAATGTGTTTATTCTAAGTTTAGTAAAAGTTTTGGTGTTATAATTTGTTTATATGTTGATGATAGGCTTGTTTTTGGTACTAGTGAAAACTTAGTATTAGAAACTAAAGCATTCTTGTCTGCTACCTTTGATATGAAAAATATGGGAGAGATTAATGTAATTTTAGGTATTAAAATTGTGCAGACTCAGGACACCATTTCTTTAACTCAATCTCATTATATTGAGAAAATCGTTAAAGAAGTTTAATCACGAGAATTGTAAGATAGCTTCTACCCTATATGATAATATTGTTAAGTTATTTTCAAATAAAGGGAATAGCATATATCAGTTAGAGTATGCAAGTATAATCGATAGTCCAATGTATGCAATGCAGTGTACTAGACCTAATATAGTATTTGCATTTGAAGAATTGAGTAGGTTTACTCATAATCCAGGTCAAGTTCATTGGGATACAGTATCAAGAATACTTAAATATCTTAAAGGCACAATGAACTATGCATTATACTATACAGGATACCAAACTGTGGTAGAAGGGTACACGGATGCAAACTAGATAACGGATTCGGATGAAATAAAGTCTACAAGTGGATGGATAATCACTTTAGGAGGAGGGGCAACTTGGGTTCCAAGAAATAAACCTTGATAACACATTCGAATATGGAATCCGAGTTTGTTGCATTATCAAATACTGTAAAAGAAGCCGAATGGCTTAGGGATTTAATATTTGATATACCACTTTGGCCCAAGCCAATGATAGCTATCTCAATATATTGTGATAATGAGGCATCATTATCACAGTCTTATAATAAGATTTATAACAAGAAGTCTAAACATATAAGTTTAATACATAGTTATGTAAGGGAACAAATCAATAAAGGGGTTGTTACATTTAACTATGTCAAGTCAAAGGGAAATTTGGCAGATCCTTTTACAAAAGGCCTAGGCAAGGATGTAATATGTAAGACTTCTAGCGAGATGGGTTTAAAGCCTTTGAATGAGAGGTAAGATATAAGTAGAACCCAATTAAATACTAGAGTAACATCTATACACTAAACAAGTATGAAGTAGAAATTCTTCGAAACCATCTCAAAGTTAGTGTATGCTTGTATGAAGAACAAAGAGAGTAGGGTAAACCTTTAATGAATCTATGTCTGGTTTGGAGAATGCAGGTCATACAAATGCATCTAATTAAATTCACCTATGTGAAAGTGGGGTCACTTCTCTAAGTCACTTACAAAACCCAAGAGGTAAGCACAAGACCATAAATTTTTTGGGTTTCCTTAAACTAATAAAGGATATAGTATATGTCTATTGAGCAATATATCACTTTAAGCTTTATTAGTTCAAATCTAACGCTACTAAGAATTTGGATATTTTGTGATATATGTAAAGGTTCAAGTCGAAAGACACCTCTTACTTATGTATGCTATATCTAATAATAAGAGAAAGAAGAAGGTCAAAGGAAAAAGATTGCAAGATTGTGAAAATAAGAGAGGATTGTTAGATATTTTCAAATCTGGAAAGTATATAATAAATATATGTTGCAATTAAAATCAATAAATGTGTTGGTCCAATTAGTTTGGTTTGAAAGATTATAACTCTTTGAACAAGAGGGATATATTCGAACAAGGGATGTATTGATTCGGGCTAACAAGTAATTGAACTAATGCAATGGTTCGGGATGAAACAATTGAATTGATGCAATGATTCAGGCGGTAATATTGTTGTTCTTCATCAAAATACGAAGCGGATTTCAACATTTACAACCAAAAAACAATAATAAACATGTTCTTTTGCACATGTACTGAATTTCTTACCAATCGAACAATCGAGAATATATGGTTTTGGCCAAAGCATCCCTGCTACTCAATGCAGATTCGGGATCAAGAGTCCTTGTAATAACTTCCTCAGGTGTTACCATTACACGCTGGATCAATGCATCTTCCAAGCTCTTGGCATCACACCTATTGGATGACATGAACTTTCAGATATGAGTATGCGCAACATACCACAGGATCCAAGATATATAAAAGGCACTCAAAATTGGAACCTAAATGGACCTTACATAAGTAGTTCAGCTGTCACATTAAGATGGAACCTAGACTTTTCATCCTTAAGGACTGAAGAGTCGATCTCCTCTCCCTTAGCGAATTCAACATTACCAAGATGAAGAATTGCAGCGACAACCCTGAAAATTGCCTCCTGAAAAGATCTAGCTGATGTTAAAGATCTGATGGGAAAATACAAAAGATTTATAGGAACACTTGGAGAAAGGCAAACCTGCTCGTCCTCACTAATTCCAACTATATCCATAGCCCTTCTGGTTTCAAGATATTCATTAGCATCATTTACTCCATCAAGCTCATAACAATTTGACTGATTTAAGTAATGGAATGACTGAGGGTTTTCCAACTTATACTTCTCCCTATCCTGAAAATTAAATGGGGACACATCACATAGTTGTCTAATCTTTGAGCATTTGGAACTAAATGCACGACGCAAAGGCTTTACAACACTTATGCACAAAACTGAACAAAAGAAACCATAATACCTCAAGTGGGGCCGCACAAAGATGATAAAAGCAGTGATAGTTTCTTTCAGGATATGAAATCTGGCAAACACGTGACCTCTCAAGCAGGTAAGTCCGTATAGCTGCCCCAGATATCCTCCCACTCTTGTCAAATTGTATCTCGACAAATTTACCAAAACGACTAATTGTAGTTCCATCATTCAAATGACAAAAATGAATAGTCAGATTAAAGATAATAAGTAAACGCAATTAACATTATTTCGAACAAACTGCAAGATTATCTGGCGAGTATAATTAAAGCAATTAATGAATTGCAGTTTCAACAACAAATTTCCATTAGGTTACTTACCTTGAGTTGTTGTTCCGGACAGTTTTTGCATTGCCAAATGTTTCAAGTACAGGATTGGACTGTAGTTTTTATCAAAAGCACCAAATCAGACTGCCAGGTCCACCCATTTAGATTTATTGAGGAAACAACAATTCCAATTCCCAAATCTAAAATTCTAGTGTTGTAAACAACAAAAAAGAAAGTTCAGGCTTACTTCCAAAACTTGTTGTTCAACAGTCCGTCCTTCCACCCCAGACCGGCCACCCAGATGTGCAAGATATCTCATGAGCATCTTTGTTGTTTCAGTCTTACCAGCACCACTTTCTCCACTGACCAAAATCGAGTTGCTCTTTCCCTCATTGATCATCGCTCTATGACAAAAGTAAGCATATCACTGAAAGAGTCATCCGAATAACTCCGTAACACCTAATAGACTAGATTTATATTACCTGTATGCAACATCTGCAACGGCAAAAACATGTGGACTAAGCTCTCCAAATGCTGCTCCTTTATATTGTTCCATCATGTGAGTATCGTATAGATGAGGCAACCTTTGAAATGGGTTTATTGCGATCAAGATATTTCCAGTATATGTCTGGAAGAATATAATATAAAGGAAACTCATGAGTTTTTGGATCAATATCAACTTCATAAGATTAGGGAAAAAGAAACGAGAATATCTCACATAAATTTCATTAAGTTCATATCTGGCGGCCAAGTTTTGCAGAACTCCTGGTTCATGCAAATATGAAAGCTTTGTCATGTCATCTACACCTCCAGGAGGAGCTTCAGTATCCTTTGGAAAGACTTTCGAGAAGTTTGTGACAACCTGCAACCAATTTCTAGTCCTTAAATTCCTAACACAACCACTTTAAACCCGGAATATACAATTCAAAATATTTTGTAAATGAGGCAAATCATCACAATATGATGTTATGAACCATGATATTCCCCTTCTACTTTTGCTTTCTCAGCCATTCTTAATTCACTTTTTAGAAAGTGAATTAAAAACATCCCTGTCAATGAGAATGTACAGCAGAGGTGTTTCCATCTGTTTTAAACTTAAAACAAAAAATGATGGTTCTAAATTGAAAAGACAAATAGAATAAAGTTATAGTCTTCCGTATTAATTATTGTTATTTTCTGAATTGTTTCTGAAAATGGTAATGTAACCAATAAGTTGATTTGGGGAATTCCATATATAATTTTGACACTGGATCATCGAAGTGCTTTAAAAACTTAAAAAACGGTTTATACTTTTAACTTTCAAGGATACATCAAGCTCAAAAGATTAATTTCACATAACAACACGACAAAAGTTTATATAAAATCAGATTCTAACGTTACTTAGAATGTTTTACTTTTACATCGTATAGGAATCTCAAACTTTGACGTTGCATCAAGTTCACTAAACACATATTAAAAGAATTAACTTCAGCATGAGAGGAGATATTATTGATCTAATAAATGGATCAGCTCCCAGTAAATTTCCTTAACATTTGGGAAATTCATAACTCATTCTTCTTTTATTATAACCAAAATGAAGTTGGGTGGGAAACTTCTTATATAACACACCAATATGATGAATTTAATGTGAAGTTATAGGTTTTGGAATTTGGATTAGCCTTAATCAGATAAAGCCATAAAAGGAGTATAATAAACACGTCAAGTTATGGACTGACTGATTAACCCTAATGGCACAAAATAAGTGCCATCTAAATGTCTTATATAAAAGGTGGCTAAAGTAACCATTAGTTGTCATGCTATTTTGAAGTGAAAATTAAGGAAATCCCATGTAACCTGAAGTTTAAGTTGGACTTAATATGATTCTATAAATAAACAATGCCTTATGTGATTCACCTCATGCAATGGGATTGGCAACAAGCATTGATCAATGATCTGTATCACATCTCTCTAGCTTCATTAATAGATATAAGGGTGTGGATACAACACTGTCTTTATACATTGCAAGTTTTAAATTGTCAACAGTAAGCTCTTTTTTTTCTTTTTTCCTTTTTTTCTATTTTTTTTTGTGGGGTGGGGGTGGGGGTGGGGGTGGGGGAGGGGGAGGGGGACGGTTTACTCTGTAGTAGCATTTTCCTTCATTTTTTGTACTCGGTTCAATATTTAAAAATAATATTTTAAAATAATTACTGGAAAAAAATTCCTCCTCCTAAAGTAAATCAAAATAACCATCTCAAATATATCTACTACTCCCTCCGTTCCTTAATATAAGTCGTTTTAGAGAATTGTTTTTGTTACTTAATACAAGTCGTTTGAGAGTTTCAAGTAAGCATTAATTGCTTAGTTTCCAATATTACCCCAAGTAATAAATATAATTTTGGTTTTCTCACTATTTTTTATCCAATAAATAATACTCTCTTTTTTCAATACAAGGGCAATATAAACAATTGATATTATATCTAATGCTATACAATCATTTCCTTAATACTTGTGCACAACTCTAAAACGACTTATATTAAGGGACAAAGAGAATACATTAAAAGCCCTTTTTTGTAAGTCTGCATTAAAAGAGAGATTTATTAGTATAAGAAACACAAAGAGCATAAAGTTGCTGAATAAAATCATAGGAAGTGAAAAATACAAGTCAATAAAATTTTCTTACATACATATTAAGTTAATGGGATTAAGTCAACCCTTCATGATCCAAAATAACCTGTTTAGTAAACAAGTTACATAGGTTGTTCCATATTATGCTTGAATAAACAAATCTTCTTAGGGTGAAAGAATTGACAAGATTTGATACATATGCAAGGTGTCATTATGTCAACAAGTATAATGGTTTATACGCTAGTCTGAGACAGTGTTATAAAGTTGAACACAGAAATAAGCTAGTAGCATCATAGTACTCACTGTTTTCCCATTTGTAGTATGAACATGAACCTCTTGACCATTAATTCGGATTACTTCTCCATCTATCCATGCTAACTTTGGGTCTTCAACCCATACATGAGAGCCAACAATAATGTTAACTGGTGCTGCCTGCAAACATTTAACAGCATTATATACGGAAGGAAAATACTCCCTCTATTCCATTACCTTGTAATCTGTGTAACCATTTGGAATCAAGAAAAATATAACAGACTTCAGCAGCATGGAAACAAATGGATGATGTGGACAGTATACGACTTGCAGATACCACCGTGGCTCTTCTATACATTGAATATCGTATGTAGTTTTTTAAAGGCAATAATATTATTAACTTAAGAAGATATTTATGATAAACTATTCTACCCCTCTCAAGTGTATTCCTTTAATAAAGACTGTTTCTGTTTAATTTGACATAGCAGTCATTTTATTTCTTTTATTCTTTTTATACTTCATTTGCATAAAAGAAAGTACTCCAATATATTAATATCTAAAGTTTGTAGGCCACGCTTTAAATATTAGTGTTCAAGAACCATCAATAAGTATCAAAAATGTTAACTTTTATATTCAAAGTACGGAACTTGGGACACGTATCCTAGAATATCCATATAGTATCATTATTCAATATGAATATGTTGCCGTTCTTATAAGTACTCATACTTCCTAGAAGATAATGATCAATGTGTTGCATAAACTGCCCTAAAGAAAAGACTCATATTGGCTTTCTACTGTAGTTTAGATTTATACAATTCCTCGTGCAACGCGAGTTATAAGCTACAAAAGCAATAACCATTTAAACCCCCAAATGCTAGTGTAGGGAACAACATCAAGCAATTAACTGAAGCACCACAATTTGAACAATTCGAATTGAACAACATTTCGATCACATAACATTTCCAAGCTCCCCCAATTACTTGAATTCATGAATGTTCTTTTTCATGCTAATAATCGGAACAAAATTAAAAACATAGAAACAAAACGGAAATGTAATTAAACATTAAAATCACAATTACAAATACAGCCAAGGGAAATGGACTCTTTGTTGAACAGATTTGACTTCAACAAATTAACCAGAAAAAAAAAACAAAATCAAGCAAAACATACAAGACAAATAATGGAGTCATTTGCTAAGACTTACCATTGATGAGCTCAAATAGCGATCTCCTCCTCTTCAACTCATCAAACAAAGAGAAAGAGTTGGAGTTACAACCAACCGGACTCAGTGAGTCAGATCGGAGATAAAAACAGCTAGTGCTTCTGTGTATCAGCAAAAATGGTGAGAACAAAAAAGAAGAAAACAAATGAATTTTTTTTCCCGGCTTGTAATTTTGCTTCTAGTGAGAACCTTTTTGTTTTTGTTTCTCCCTCTAAAAGAAATGAGGTGTAATTTGTAACATATATATATATATGAACTGAACTGAGTGTTTCTCTCTCTAGACACTGTCTGTGTCTGATCAGCTAGCTGTGAGCGGCGCTGTACTCTAAACCCGACATTAGAGACGGGTTTTTAAGACAAAAATTATGCTCAAGTAGAATTTTTATTTGATGTTCGGGCAGATACTTGCATTTAATTACGGAATTGTACTTTTTTAATGGGGGTAAAAAAAGTAGACGTTACAGAAATTTTGAAACTCACTATCATTTAGAATATTGGTATTTGTAGAGCAAAAATTGATTTTCTTACTCAAAATATGTAAGTTTTGATGCACCCACTCCAATTTCAGACTCCATGTATTATGCTGAAAATTTACTTTTTATGCGCTAGCTTTTTATTAACTGACCAGTTATGGTGACGTTTTATACCGTTATCATAGTATGAATTAAATATAACGACGATTCATACCGTTGCCGCTAGCTTTTTATTAACTGACCAGTTATGGTGACGGTTTATACCATCATCATAGTATGAATTAAATATAACGACGGTTCATACCGTTGCCGTCATAGTTAAAAAATTCGTCGCTATATTTAATCTGTCAAACCAATCCATTGGAGTTTACTTCTAAAAACAAGTTAAACAATCACCTATAAGAAAACGTTATCGAACAAAAGCATTTTTTTATATTTCATGTCCCGTGATTCCTTATCACAAAGTTACTGTTAATATTGTAATTATTGAGATATTTTCATTGGGGCCATTGGAAAAAAGGGCTTTGGTGTTGAGCTTTAAAGGCATCTTTAGTATAACACGGTAGATTCTGACATTATGCAAACTAAAAGGAAAAATGAGGGGAAGACCAAACATTTTTTACATAAAATTTCTCAAGTGCCAACAAAATATGCAATAAACGCATTGCAAATAAACATTTAACATTCTCCCGCCCAACAAACCTCCTACATTCAAGAGTATTCATAAAGTGATATGCTCTTGTCATCGGATACACTTGCAAGCTGAACAGTTCGAACACCAGTTCCTCCTGGTGGTCGGAACATCACCCCCCAAACCTGGTCTGTATGGTTGGTCATTGACTGCACGGCTGCTCGCATCTTGGGATCCCACAGCCTGACAGTCTTGTCACTTGAGCCTGTTGCAATTGCTGCTCCATCTGGACTCACATCCACACTCAAAACCCAGCTTGCATGGCCTGACATGGATGCAAACAAGGTCTTTCCCTCTGCATCGTACATGTGCACGTGGCCATCATCTGAGGCTGATACGAGCACCCTCGAATCAATGGGTGAGTACACAAGAGAGCGCACAGGCATACAATGGCCTTCCAGATGGTGTAGGAATTTAGCACGAGCAACATCAAAGACAGAGATGCTTCCATCCATTGATCCACAAGCCAGCTGTCTTCCATCGGGGCTCCATGCAACAGAGAGGACAAACTTCTTGCCGCCACTTTTATCAGAAGACTTCACGCCTTCAGGACGAGGGACTAATAGGGTGGCGACCAGCTTCCATTCGGCTGTATTCCATAACTTGACTGATGCACTACCTCCTCCAGCAACTGCTAAAGTGGTACCCTGAAATAGAAAAACCGATTGTTGTTGGTTGAGTGAGGTAGAAGCTTATAAGAAACAATGTCCTTTTCAATTCACTTTCTATACCAAGAATGATAGGAAATGTCCTTTAAAACAGCTGGAGGAAGCAGATATGCATGTCAAGTATTCGTACATATATATAGCAATATGTATCACACATATCAACTAACAAGTAAACATACCAGGAACAAGATCTTGAATTCACAATTACCCTCAAAAGTTAGATATACAAAAACAGTTGTATGTGTTGATAGTCCCAAAGAGTTGCTTAGTACTACATTCTTATCATCCCTAAGATTAAATGATTTTTGTGCATCTAAAACCGAAGTAATGTTTATAATATGGTACATTAAAGAAGTAAAACACTAAAGCACCAAAACTAGGACAAAGAAACCATGCTAAATAACTAGAAAGCAGCAGGGGCTCACAAACATAAACATCGAGCAGTCTGAAGATAAAAAACTGCTCACGTTCATTCTTAAATTCTTCCTATGTATATTCTGCAGAGAGAAGAGGTATTGTATGCAAGGAACTTCGAAAGCATATTTCGAATGCCTACATTGAAGAAACTGAGTTCGAAATGAAATTTCTTCCTTTAGAGTAGATTGATTCAATGTTAGGGGTCACATCTATGGAACTGAATGATTGAAGTTTATAGTTCTAAATCTGTTTCAAAATGGCTAAATTTGGTAGGAATTGGATATCAGTTAAAAGAGGATTTATTTTATCATTTCAAGTTTTCAACCTTCTATTTAGTATAATTTACAAGTGCTAGGGGGAAAAAGCATCAACGAACACATCCCCTTCACTTAATACTTTATATAATACCAAATAAAGTAACTAATTTGTTTTGAGATCCATTCCACTTCAAATTTCCTATTTCAACTCCTTCCCAAAATCATTTTATTCTAAATTAATTCAATAAATGACCCAAAGAAACAGAACTAAATCTACAGAAACATCACATATCAAACCTAATAAAGGATTTGCATCTCATTCAATCGCAACAAGAGCAAAACTGATAATCTCAGAATGTTGCATAGTTTTAATAAATACTCCCTCCATCCTATTATATCTGACGTTCTAGAGTATTTTTTTTCTTCTCAAAATATTTGACGTTCTACAAAACCAAAACTATTTTGACTATTTGTTTTCCTTCTTTACCCTTCCTTCTCCACCACCATTTATAGCTATTTTCTCTGTTTTCAAAAAACAGTTCAAATTCTATTCTTTAATTTTCAAAAGATACATTTATGAGAAGCCTTCAAAACTCTACTGCAATGATAAAATTATCAGATTTTATCCCCCAACAACCTCCGCCGGCGGAGATGAACAGACAGAAGAACAGGGACAAGATGAAAAAGAAGAGGAACAAGATCGATTGGATAATCAGCAATGTGAGGTGAAGGAAGATTTATCATAATAGTATTCGAGGTTTGGGGTTCCTTCCAAACCCTAAACCCCCTTTCTCTCTCCTCTTGCTCTTTCTCTTCCTCTTCGCCTTTCGATTGGATTTTCTGTACGTCGTCATAATCGGAGTCGCCACTGGCGGAGATTTCGTCGGACTGGCAGCGGCCGGCGGCGGCGGCGAGAGGGTAGAGAAAGCAGGAAGCGGTGACGCGGTGGATCAGATTGGAGAAATTGGAGACTTTGTTAATTGCCATTTTCTTGATTCCTGTGTTAAATAAATTGCCTTTGCACACTCAAAGTATTAATTAAGAGTAAAATAATAAAACTGCATATATTCTTAATTTATGTAAAAATCTCTAGAACGTCAGATATAATGGGATGGAGGGAGTACTAACTAGCAAGCAAGCAAGCAGGAGCTAATTTATAGTATTAGGCATTGAAAAGTGACGGTAGTGGAGATGTTGTCCATGCTTATTAGCTCAATGTCTAAAACTAATCAATCAGCATTGTTCTCATAAGCTCGCAAATTTTTGAAATTGAAAAAAACCTAGTTTGGCATGCTGATACTAATAAAGAGGTAAAATTGCTATCTTACCGACCAAAAGATTGAATTCGGGAAATGACATAGGTCAACAGGGAAACTGACAAAGATGTATTTACCAGTGATGTGAAGAGAAATATAGGACAACCGGTTCCAATACATGTTCAAAGAATGCAATATCAGATAGATAACAAAAGAATCACATGAAGAAATAGCAAAGTACAATTGGCAATTACATCCATAAAAGGTACAATGCAAGAATATAGGTGAAAACACACATTTCAAAGCTTCTCTCATTTAATTTAAACTAGTATCCTGGCACACACTACGTGTGTAGAATAAATGAGAGAATGTTAGAAAAAAAAATAGGAGTTAATAAAGGGGTGAGGAGAGTAGATAACAGTTTTTTAGTTTTAAGAAGTAACTGTTCCTATGTTTTAAAGGGTAAAAAGGAAAAGAAAAAGCTTCACTTTTTTGGTTTACAAAGAAAACTGCCTCAAATCCCTCCCGCTTTATAAATAGAGATAAACTACCCATTAAACACAAATACGACAATGCTAAAGTCAAAGCTATAAATTAGTTACAGAACTCACATACAGCGTAGCAAGCTCTATTTAGTTGTATTGAGGGATCCGTGCACAAGTACCTTGCTATTAGGTAAAGTCTAATTGCATTCAATTCAACAAGTACGACGCACAAATGCGCACACTTTTCTATTTTTGACAGTAATTTCCTTTTTTACAAACCCTGCATCCTTAGATCACATAAATACACACAAACATACATGCCTAAATACTAGTATTCTTGACACTTCAAATAGGGCATTAGATTAAAATTCACTCCATATCAAATGTAAAAATAATAGGAAAGAAAAGTATAAGCAATAAAATTTGAAAAGATCCCAATACAAACAAATTCAAATAATTATTTCCACATTTGAAGAATCATATCATTTTCATAGTCTAATGCATACTACGAATCAAAAGCCACAAATTCATAAATTAAAACAGAAAAGATTTAATTTTTAGTCGTTTGCCTGGGGATTGAATTGCAATTGCCAGACTTCAGAGGGAGGAGCTTCGAGAGTGGCGATGGTATTATTGGATTCAACATCGAAGACGCGAACGAAGCTGTCGATTGAAGCAGAGGCGGCGATCTTGCCGGAGGGATGAGCAGCGATGGAAACTACGCCGAGGCAGTGGCCTGAGTTGGTGCGAATGAGTGAGAGGTCCTGTGGATTCCAGAGCCTGACGGTCTCGTCTAGGGAGCCGGTGAGGAGGAGGGCCGGACTCTCGTCGGTGGCCGGGACCCACGTGGCTGCCCACACTGAATCGTCATGCGCGCCTTCTTGGGACCTCAACCAGGCGAGTTTCATCTTCTTCCCGGCGGGTTTAGCTGTTGTTGATTTTTTTTGGTAAAACCCTAGGAGAGATAGAGGGATACGCATGCACAACAGGTCGGGCTTGGGTCTGTCAGGCCGTTTTAATCAGACCAGGCCAGGTTAAGTAGTTGACTTTTAACCTCCAGGCTAGGTTGACTTGTTTTCACTGAGCCTGCAGCCTAGGCCAGGTCAGGTTTAAGTTCAGGTCAAGACCAGGTTTAGAATCATGGTCAAGTCAGGCCAGACCTAAACTCTTGATTGATCTGATCCTTTTTTTTTTAATATTATATATTAAATATTAAAAATATAAATTAATAAATTTTATAAAAATAATGCAAAATTTTTGAGATTTATTTTATTTTAACATTCTACTACACATCAATATAAGTTGAATGATTAGAACAAAAATAAATATATTCCTCTTAAATTACAGAAAAATATAATTTAAATGTAATTGAAATATAAAACAAATTGATTTCCTAAATATATGTCTAATTGTCTACTATGCAATTCGTAAAAAATATTGTAGATTACCTAAATATTGTAGATTACATTTTTATTTTTTGAATATAAAGGTAGTTTCGATTTTATTTTTTTATAGTACTAAGATCGGTTGGACATATATTTTGTAAAGTTTAAATACACATATATCTTTTCATTTATGGTAATTAAACACTTACATAATTATATCTCAAGTATTATTTTCAGTTAGTTTTTTAATTACTTTATATAATTTTTATTTAAATTGGTACAACAAAGTACCTAAAAAATAACCAAAATCATAAATCCCCCTAAGAATTTAGCATGTTCAAATTAATGAAGAACTTGAGTATTTACAAGAAACTAACTTATTATTAATATTTAATATTAAAAATTAGTTTATTGATGTATTAATTAATGTTAATATTTAAGATAATATTAATACAATTTTATTGTTAAATATTAATAATTTAGTATTTACAATAAATTATTTTATTATTAATATTTAATCAACTAAGTAACTAAATTATTATTAATATTAAATATACTAACTAGTTATATTCATTGAAGATGTATATTAATTAAATGTATCTACAATAAATCAAGAATGAATAATTAAAATTTTAAACTTTATTAATGTATTAATTAAAATTAATGTATTATAATTTATAAATTACAATAATGAATAAGTAAAAATTTATACTTTATTGATGAATAATTATAAATTTAAAATTCAAAAATTATAAATAATTGGAAAAAAAATCATGTAAGGTCTCAGGCCAGGCCTCATGTCAGGCCCACAGACTAGGCCCAAGATCAGGTCAGGTCAGGCCAAACCCCAGGCCATGCCTTTTTGCAGGCCAAATTTTTGTCTAAAAATAGCGACATTTTCAAACCTTTCAGGCCAAACCTGACTGGGCCAGTGTGACGCCCCCAAAACAGGTATACATCACCCATCTTGAGTCGCCAAATACATGGTACAAAAATTAAATACAAACTTTTTTAATTATACAACTGTCGTGTACAATACGACAAAACATAGCTGAGAGTTTAAACAAGAATATTGCCTTCTAGACAATATCCACACTCAATGGAGTCTTCATTATATTTATTGTCACACTATTTCACAAAATAGTGAGGACTACTAAAGCCACTTATCCTGGACCATCACTTCATTTCCCGACTCGTCCCAGCTATATTCCCATTTCCTGAAGAGAACAACGAAAGAAATGGTGAGCTCAACTAGCCCAGTAAAAAATATTATGACTAAGATAATGCAGAATAAATTATCCTTAGCCTTCAATAGTATAACAACTGATAGAATACAATAGACAACAAGTTTTAGATCAACAACTGCAGCGGAACAAACAATTCATTAGAAGAATCAAGTAGAACATAATGTCTACTATCTCCTCTAGATTAAAAGTTCATCGTTAATATTTCATTCTTGTAATACTCATCAACAGTTCTTTGTTATACCCAAGACAAAAAGAACTCTCATCACCTGTTTTCACCTGAACCACCAAAGATTATAGTTAAATCAAAAATTCATAATTATAATCATGTAAATCAACAGTTTCTCCTTGCCACAAAGGCTTAATAGAACGTTTACTCAATATCCTTACCCTTAATGCTAAAGATATTCAAATGTAATAACAATGATCATACCAATCAGTTGTCTACCTTTGCACTACGGGCCAAAGATATTCAACTATAAAATCAATGGTCATGATCATACCAATCAATTGTCTGTCAGTGCACTACGGGCAAAGACATTCAACTGTTAACTAATGGTCATGATCCTGCCAATCACATCATCGAATTATCCATGCACTACGGGCCAAGGATATTCGTTATTATCACCAGTGGTTATGATCATGTCATACACATGTCCATCTTTATACGTAAGACAAAAATATACAACTGTAAAACCAATAATCAACAGTCCATCTATGCACGTAAGCCAAAGATGACTTTCATCACAATATAAGCATGAGGATGATGACAATGATATAAGCATTAATCAAACGAAATCAAGGATAAATATTAAAGATTTTAAATTTATCCAGAATTTAAAAATATCCAAATTGTCAACATGATACTGCTTTGTGGAGTAAAATTTAAGAATAATATTCATGTACCAAAAATAATTTAGACAGAAAAGAAATATATTTTTCGGGTGAATAGTACCCCGTAAATAGTATCCTATGAATAGTACTTCGGGAATAGTACCTCGTGAATAGTACCCCGACATGAAAAGTGTCTCAAATACCCGAGTGAATAATACTAGAGTGAATAGTAACCAGATGAATAGTAACCCGTGAATAGTAACTAATGAATAGTACTCTGGCACGAAAAGTGTCCCGAATACCCGAGTGAATAATACTATAGTGAATAATAGTGGGGTGAATAGTAACCCATGAATAGTAACTCATAATAGAAAAATACCAAAGAAAATGATATTCCATGACGAGTACAAAAGAAATGATATCTCATACGAGTATAATAGAATATATGAAACTGCAAATAGATTTTCGCAAGCCATGCGGTAATCCACGTAGACAGATCATTTTCACAATTTAATAAGGAATGAATACGAAGGATCATTCACCATGCATGCGATAATCCACATAGACAGGTTATTCCAACAGAATAATAAAGAATGGAATAACAGAAGAATTCACCATGCATGCGGTAGTTCGCGTAGACAGGTTATTCCAATAGAATAATAAAGAATGGAATAACAAAAGAATTTACCAGGCATGCGATAGACCGCACAGACAGGTTATTCCAACAGAATAATAAATAATGGAACCAGGTTATGCGTAATACGCACAGACAGGATATTCCAACAGAATAATAAAGAATAGAACCAGGTCATGCGTAATCCGCACAGACAAGATATTCCAACAGAATAATAAAGAATGGAATAACAGAAGAATTTCACCATGTATGCGGTACTTCACATAGACAGGTTATTCCAACATAATAAGAAAGAATAGAATAACAGAAGCTCTCTTCATGAATACGAAAGAAATAATACCCCTTACCATAATAATAATATCCCTTACCTTAGAAAAAACTGGATACTGAAATAGTGAGGTAGCAGACTTCTCTTCTTCTTTCTCTCTATAATTTCTCTCTATAATAATTGCTCTATACCTTTAGTGAATTAGTGAGAAATGAAGGAAGAATTAGCTTCTATTTATAGAAAAATATAATTTCAATAATTGCACGTTTTGGGGCTCGAAATATTACAGTATAATATCTTCCTCTTTTTTTATTTTTAATTTAGTCCTGCAAGTATTATCAAACTTGCACCACCTCCCCTAATAGTAAATCATGTGAATCAATAGTAAATCATGTGACTCAATAGTTCTAATCATGTGAAAAAATTAATTATAGTATAGTACATTCAACTATACCTCTATTTTTAATTTAGTCATGCAAGTATTATCAATCTTGCACCAACCCCCCTAATAGTAAATCATGTGAATCAATAGTACACACATGTGAACACATAGTTATAAGCATGTGAATTAATAGCAATTAATTGCTCATTTATCTGGTTAATTACCCGATAACTTCCAGACATCAATTATTATCGAAATAAATATCGATTTTCACTAACACTAATAATTTCAACACAATGGAACTATCAATTTCATCTTTAATCAACATGAACTTATTCATCATTAATATTATAATTCACAATATTTAACAACCAGGTCGTTCCCAAGAAAGAGGGGGCTTTTCGATAAGGATTTTTTTTTATTGGCGCGCAATTAGGTGACCAAACCTCTCCTTGACAGAATATTCTAGACATTGTCAATATTACAAATAATAATATGAAAAACTTTGTCGTCTCAATTATTGATTTAATAATATAACATATTATGCAGATGATACTGTGACAATAATTGAATCAATAATATGTGAGATATGATGCAACAATTACTGTAACAATAATTGAGTATAACTGAGTGACTTATCACATAAGCATCAATAATCAATACCGTGTGCTACTATGTAACCACGCGTATTACTGTACTTTTACTACCGATTATTTTATGATAACTTGCTTACTTTAAAAAAAGTTTCACATATCACCCTTAACTTTAACCATTTATCAATTTAACCATTTACTAAATAGAATAATTATAAAAAAATTGAATACTTCCATTTCATAAAATTTGGGGTCTCACAGCTAGGCCTTAACCAGGCCAGACCAAGGTCAGGCCGCAAGCCTCGGGCCTTTTGTGCATCCTTAGGAATAGAGAATGGTTGAAGAACTGAGCTGTGGAAATCTTCTTTTCTTTCTTTCTCACTTGTTTGAGTGTTTGACCAACTGTGATTTTCCTTTTTTAGACGAATACATTGGTTTCTTTTTAAATAATCAAATTAATTTTATGAAAAATATGATTATCCTTCTACAAAGTACAAATTGCCCTTCAAACAAATAAATATAATTAAATTTTTTTTAAAAAAAACAATTACAATTACATATCATTATTATTTATCTTTTTATTCATATTTTATCATGAATAGTGCTAGAGACACAAATTATTTTATAAATATTTTACAAACTGCTGATGTGGTATACTCCATCTCAGCATATTGATCAATAAATTATTTCAATATAGTTTTCGGCCCCACACAATATGTTGAGGTGGAGTATGACACATCAGCAGTTTATAAAATATTTATAAAATAGTTTGTGTCTCTAACATTATTCTTTTATCATCATAACATTAGTCAATAAACTATAACAAAACAAACCCCTAAAAAGTAAATAATAACGAATCTAATTTCAAAAATAAATCTACATTCTTTTTCTTTTCTTTTTTCTTCATAAGGAGTCAAATTAAAAGTCTCACAACTTCTATCCCCCAAAATCTAGATTATTGTATTGGTAGTGACTTAGATTCAATTTTCACCTTCTTAAATTATATTTCTTGATGGCTAAAAAGTAAAATTTTCAGTACTTTTGAAATATCGAGATAAAGTACATAAAATAAAATAAAAATATATTATTTAATGTGATCTATTAATATAAAAAAAAGACTACTCATCACTTTATATAATTTTGTGGGACTACTAAAGACAAATTATTATTTTTTATTTCTTTTATTATTTTTTTTTAATATGTGTATAAATTGTATTTTGTTTACCCTTTTAAGAACAAAAGAATAATGGAATAGGTCTTACGATCTATTTGACTCTTTTAATGAATAGGTGTAACATTCTATAATTTTAAAGTGTTATAATAAATATTTATTGATTTATATAAATATTTAATGGATAGGTTTATTGATTGAATAATTAATTGTTCAATTTGAGTGATGTGGTGTATTTAATTATTTGTTGAATAAATAATCAGATAAATAATTAAATAGTAAATATTAAATATTTATTGGCAATATTAAATATTTATTTAATTATATGGCAATTTGAATTGATGTGATTTAATTAATTATTTGTTGTGTAATTAATTAAGGAGCTAAATAAATTAGTTGTTATGAGATTTTATAATAATTATTAATTTAATAAGCTAGAGAGCTTATAATGATTTTAAATAAATAATAATATTTTAAATGAGAAATTGTAGTTTAAAATATTAGTTGATTAAATGAAGTTATAAGTGTAAAAGAAATTATAATTATTTATGTGATTAAAGTAATTTAATGGATTAATGTTTTATTTATTTAATTAAATAAAGTGTGACTAATAACCTTGCTATAAAGGAGTTATTAAAATAAATTAAAGGACTTTAATTTAGTTTTGGCCAAACAAGTTTTAATGCATATTAAGTCTTTAATTTAATGGTGTTTTACCAATCAAGGTATAAGGATTAATTGATTTATTTTAATTAGGTTTACCAAACAAGGTGTAAGAGTTAATGAGTTATTTTTATTATGTTAGCCAAACAAGCCTTAGGGCTTTTGATTTTAAAAAGTTAGATAACTGATGTCAGTTATACATATATTAATATTATATACTTAATACCTATATTATTATTAGTATGCGTTATATCTTTTTGTTAGTACGTAAGTTAGAATAGAGTTAGGAGAAAGACTCAGAAGAAGAAGAGAGGAGAAGAAGAAGAATACAGAGAAAAATTGAGATAATCCTAGAGAAATTGTGACAAGAATTGAGGGAAAAGAAGTCTTGTTATCATCTTCTTAAACAAAGTTATCATCTTCTAGGATACAAGGTATCATCTAAACCCTTTTATTTTTCAAAAGTTTTAGTTGTCTTCTCTTCCAAAAAAAATTCTCTGAAAAATTTTTGTGAAGGATAAATTGTGTGTGGTATATGGTTTTGTATGTTAAATTATTTGTTATAAAAATTGTTTTTCATAAGTTATATATAGGAATAGTCAATTAATTCATGTATGTATGTAATTTGTGAAGAAACCCATATTACAGTGAGTTTATATGAATATATATGAACATGGCTTAGTTTACAATAGAAATTAAGGTTTAAGTAGTTGTTCAATTGATAAATTGATTATGAAAATTGATAAAGTATGTATAATCATAACTATGATGTTTTGAAATTTCTGTTTTTATTGAAAAACAAAATCACAGTGTTGATTTTCATTAAAAATTGTCAACAATGGAGTTTTGCCAAAAACATTGAAATCGGGTGTTGTAAATTTGATGTTTATGTTGTTTAGATGACTAGAAACGCGTTAGAAAGTATTAGATTATGTTTATGTAAGCCTATTTACTCATTGGGTAGTTTGGTATGGTTGTTAGAAAGGAGTTTGGAGGCCTAATTTGGCTTTTCTTAGTGTTCTAGAGCTAAAATCGCATAATCGCAGTAGTGACCCCCGCCCCGACGGGCCCCCTAGTGCAAAAACCCCCGCCCCGGCGGGGGGGTGTTCTGTCAAGCCAAAATTTTGAAGAAAAAAAAAAATTAACCGGACGTAGTTTACTAAAATGAGTATAACTTTTTCATATGAACTTTGATTGATGCGATTCAAGATGATTCGAAACGAGGACGAATATGCCTATAACTTTTATTCTTTAAGTGTTTCAATTTGAAATCGTTATGAAGAGTCAAAACGGCTATCTTTAGGACTGTTGTGTATTTGGAGGCCATCGGAAGGCGTTGGAATGCGCAGAAGCAAGTGCAATCCTTTGTGTATTAGTATAACCTAATGATAACATGTTAGACATGTAATAGGATATTGTATCAAGTTGTTAATGTGTATATAGTGCAATGGCATGATCACTTAAGTAGTTGTAATAAAGCTAAATAGTGATGTTCATGAAAAGATGCGCTTTTGTTAGTAAGCTATATGAATCTAATGTTAGTATAACTAATGTGTATTGTCAATACATATGATATGTGTAGGACCTTTGGTGAACGTGAGTAGTGATTGTTTAACCTACACGATGAATGTATTAGTTATGTGTTAATGACTAACTATGTCACGATGACATATGTATATAGGATATTGTGATTCAAATTGATTCGGTTTAGCCTACGAACAAGGCAAGTTCTCTAACTCAAAACTTAAAACTTCATTGTGCGAATTTAAATTCATTTGGTACATTATTGTTTTCAAATTCAATTACAATTGTTGCAAGTTGCTACCTCTACATTTTCGTAGAGCGAGATTTTCTATTATTGAGTAGGTCATTGTATTTAGTTACTCATGACGATGCAAGATTTCTAATCCTTTATCTTATTGAACTAATTATTATTTTCAATTCGATTACCTTATAATGATGCAAGCTGTCTAAATTTTGGTTTGATGTTGAACAAATTATTCTTGTATTACACTTGTTGTTTAGCATGCATAAATAAATTGCTATGCATGTTTAGTATTCAATTCTAATTAACCTTGGCTTAGTATTGTTCAAGCAAGGTATGCTATAGTTATTCAAATTGTATGCTATTTGATTATTCCTAATGCATGACTTTAGTTTACTATGATTGATTCAATCACTATTATTATATAGTATAGTGTTATTGGTCTTATTCAACTACTCCTTGGTTGATGTTCGTTAAATTCCAAATTTCCTTGAAAGCTTATCCAAACCAAACTTACTTTGGTGCGGACTTGTATTCTAAATACTGAGATGAACAACTCTTTTAATAGAGGTTTACGCTTAGCGTTGAAATGGTTGTGCACAATACATTGTACGAAGGGTTAATCCCCCTAAGTACATGAAGTCCTTACAGTCTTATGACTGTTAAAGTTTAGGTTGAAAGATTACTTATAACTGTGGACATGATTCGTGGTCATTAGACCCTCAGTAATTGATTAAAGTTTTCAGAAAGTAATAGAATTTGTTGTTCAGTTCTTTTAAACCTAATATTGGCAAATGATGTAAAGTTAAATGATTTATCTATTATTATTTCAAGTGGGCTTTGTTTGCTCACTCTTGCCTGTAAACTTTCTTACAGCTAAGGTTGAAACTGGTGATGTACCTAGCACCAGTATAGGGAAAGGAAAGATGAAACAATGCTGAAGACCTGTAATAGATTGAATAGTTTATTTTCAGACTTGTTTAAAGATTGTAATGAATGTTATTTTAATTATTCCGCATGAATGAATGAATGTTTGTAAAAGTTAGATAACTTGGGAGATTTATTTAAATTTAATCCTGTATGGGCATGTTTTATTTATTCAATTTTATTATAATTGGGTAGTTAGAAATGAATGTTTTGATTACGTGAACACCAAATCTTGAGGAAATGGAGTACCAGGATTTGGGGGTGTCACATGTTGGTATCAAAGCTTTAGGTTATGAACCTTAGGTGGGGGAAAAGCCTTAGGAAGTAACCTTTTGAAAAGATAGTGGAGTTAACTCTTATCGAGTTTTAAGAAAGAAGTAATAAAACACTTATGTGCTTATGTGTTTATGTTTATGTACTCGTGAGTGTCGAGTAGTAATGATTATTAATTAAAACTTTAAAACTTTGTTGTCAGGATGACTAATGTTGGAGAGTCCAGTCAGGCTAGGGAGGAGGGATCTCAAATGCCTGTAGAGGAGGAACCTCACGATGTTCAGGTAGTTTGGGAACAACTATTGCCACGGGAGTCAGCCCCGTTGGTCACAGTAGTTGAGGATGAGGATGATGATGTGGAGACAGACGAGGAGGATCCCATTGAGTTACCGCAGGAGGATGAGGATGACGAGGATGAGGAGGAAAGGATTCCGCTTAACTCGATAGCTGGCCGTGTATATGATGAAGTGCACGACCTTAACGTGGAACTACAAGATACAGTGGAGGAGTTGCAGGAGATAGTAGCTGAACAACAGACTACAATTACACAAAAAGACGGCGAGATCCAGGATCGTGATGAACGACTGACAAACGCCGAGGAGAAACTAACACAGACTGAAGGAGAGAAGGAACAATTGATCGAGATGGTTGCTGAACTGAAGAGCAGGCAGAGAGAAGAAGCGGCTAAGAGGGCAAGAGCTGAAGATGCATACAAGGAAGCTTATCAACGAACTGGAAGAGCAGTAAGGAGCTCACAGGCAAAAAGGATGAAGATGGAAGAAATGGTCAAAATATTCGACACCGCAATTAATCGAGCTTAAGATCAAGTTATGGGATATCCGATTCAGTTCGAGACGCTGCCATCATTTGTGTTAGATCGAAGAACGATGTTTCGAGTCATGGAGGAAGAACGTGATAGGGCTAAGAAGTATCTTAATAGATCATCGTAGAAAGTGTGCCTGTAATGCACGTAATATGTATTAAATAATGTGTAAATCCCTAGTGTTAAGTAACCATGGGATATGATAATAATGGTGTTGTCCTGAAACTTTTGTAGTTCAGGAAAGGATGTAGATAGCAGAGATGCTATTGTGTTATGTTTTCAAAAAGTTTATGAATAAATAAAAGTTATTATTTTATTCAAAGTGTTATGTGCTACGTGGTTATTTCTTTTGTAGAGGCAAGTTAAGTAGAAATACTTAAAGAAGTTGAGTAATGGTCTAATAGATGTTTTATTTTAAACAGAAAATGCCTCCCAGACGTCAACCAACACAACAGAGAACCACCGAAGAAGCTAACGACAATGTTGATGCGAATCCCGTTCAACAACTAGTGACACTATTGACAGGAGCGTTGCAGAATCAACCTCAAAACCATGGTACAACGTTTAAGGAGTTTAAGGCGGTTGGACCACCTGAATTCCGTGGGTCCATGAATCCAGTTGAAGCTCAAACCTGGATTATGGAGATAGAGAAGGTGTTCGATGTCGCTAGGGTAGGGGATGACCAGAAGACGGCTTTCGCAACTTTCATGTTGAAAGCAGAAGCTAGTTATTGGTGGCAGGCCAATAAAACTCTTGAAGGGCCAGGAGTGATGACCTGGGATAGGTTTAAGGAGTTGTTCTTCTAGACCTATTTTTTGGAGAGTTCAAAGAGTCAGCTGGAAGTACAGTTTCTGGAGCTGAAGTAAGGAACGATGTCGGTATCCGAGTATGCCGCAAAATTCAACGAATTGGCGAGGTTTGCGCCATATCAGGTTAGCACAGACGAACGCAAGGCGAAGAGGTTTGAACAGGGACTGAAGCCCTGGCTGTACAGTAGGGTTTTCCTGTTCCAGTTGAAGACATTTGCAGCAGTAATGGAGAAAGCAGTACTCGCCGAAGGTGGAGGCGAGGCGGTAACAAAATTCAACCAGGAACAAAAGAAGAAAAAGAATGAAAATGAGATGAAGAGTGGAGGTGGTAGCGGTGGAAACAACAACAACAACAACAACAACAACAACAACAACTTGAAGAGAAAGTGGAATGGAAGTATGGGTACTGAAAACCAGCAGGGTAACCAGCAGAATAAGAAGTTTGAAGCATGTGCGACATGTGGGAAGTTTCACAAGGGAGCGTGTTTGATGGGGAAACGAGTTTGCTACAAATGTGGCCAGGAGGGTCACATCGCCCCAAATTGCACTCAAACAAAGAAGAATGTGTGCTTCACGTGCGGATCTAAGGATCACTTTGCTCGTGAATGTCCTAAGAAGAAGGAGGGAGTGACAACCAGAAACAATGGAGGAGGTAACAATGGATGTACGTGGGCTATTACAGGACCTGCACCATCAAACAAACCCACAGCCAGAACCTTCAACATGACTGTGCAAGATGCTGTGCAATCAAAGGATGTGGTGTCAGGTATTATCCCAATCAATGATATTGATGCATATGTATTATTTGATTCGGGTGCTACTTGCTCGTTTATATCTGATGAATTTGCTAAGAGGTTAGAATTACCTAGAGAAGAACTGAATTTTCCTTTGAACATAGAAATTACGAATAAGGAAATAATCCCTGTTAGGTTCGTTTACAAGAACTGTAGGGTGAACATTAAGGGGAATATCTTGTTAGTAGATTTGATTCCGATTAGACTCAGGGAATTTGATGTAATTTTGGGAATGGATTGGTTGTTCAATTATGGAGCAGTAATTGACTGCCAAAAGAAGTGTGTAAACCTTATGACTCCGTCAAAGGTAGTATTTTATGGTAGCAAGTAGCCAAGACAAATGAAATGTCTGACGACTATGCAGGCCAAGAAGTTGTTGAGTCAAGGTTGTGTGGGCTATTTAGCTTACATAGTCGATACTCAGAAGAAAGGTGTGAAATTAGAAGAAATACCGGTAGTGAGAGAATTCGAAGACGTGTTTCCAGAAGATTTGTCAGGACTTCCGCCGGACAGAGAAATTGAATTTGTGATCGACTTAGTGCCGGGAACAACACCGATATCAAAGGCTCCGTACAGAATGGCTCCGGTAGAAATGAAGGAACTGATGGTACAGTTGCAAGAACTGCTAGACAAGAAATATATTCAACCAAGTGTATCGCCGTGGGGAGCGCCAGTTTTATTCGTGAAGAAGAAGGACGGGTCAATGCGTCTTTGCATTGATTACAGGGAGTTAAACAAAGTCACTATTAAAAACAAATACCCGTTGCCAAGAATAGATGACTTGTTTGACCAGTTGAAGGGTGCTAAATACTTTTCGAAAATTGATTTGAGAAGTGGGTATCACCAGTTGAAAGTGAGGAAGGAGGATATACCACGAACGACATTCAGAACTCGGTATGGACATTACGAGTTTCTGGTGATGTCTTTTGGTTTAACCAATGCACCTGCTGCGTTCATGGATTTGATGAACAGGGTGTTTAAACCATTCTTAGACAAGTTTGTAGTGGTATTCATCGACGACATTCTAGTGTATTCCAAAACTCAAGAAGAACACGTGGAACACTTACGTTTGACATTGGAGACACTAAGAAAGGAAAAGTTATACGCGAAATTCTCTAAATGCGAATTTTGGCTCGATCATGTACAATTTTTGGGTCATGTTATTGACAAGGAAAGGATTTCAGTGGATCCATCGAAAGTGGAAGCTGTAATCAATTGAGAACAACCAAGAACACCGTCAGAAGTGAGGAGTTTCTTGGGATTGACTGGTTATTATAGAAGATTTATTCAAGATTTTTCTAAGATAGCCACTCCGTTAACAAATTTGACAAGGAAAGCTGTAAAATTCGTGTGGACGGAGAAATGTGAAGAAAGTTTTCAAGATTTGAAGAAGAAGCTAAGTATAGCACCTGTGTTGACGTTACCAGACAATACAGGAAATTTTGTGGTGTATAGTGATGCCTCACACAAAGGGTTGGGTTGTGTTCTTATGCAGAATGGCAAAGTTATTGCGTATGCATCAAGACAATTGAAAGATTATGAGAAAGGGTATCCGACTCATGATTTGGAATTGGCTGCAGTTGTGTTTGCTCTGAAGATATGGAGACACTATCTTTATGGAGAGAAATGTGAGATCTACACAGACCACAAAAGTCTGAAGTATATTTTCACTCAGAAAGATTTGAACCTGCGTCAGAGAAGGTGGATGGAACTGATAAAAGATTACGATTGTGAGATCTTTTATCATCTGGGCAAAGCGAATGTGGTAGCTGATGCTTTAAGCAGGAAAGGTAGGGAGAAGTTGATGCTGATTACAACTCAGGAGGAGCTCATTTCAGCAATGACAAAACTGGAGTTGGAGATCAAATTTCCAAAGGAATCTGACGAACAATTATTTCAGATAGAAGCTGGTCCAACTTTAATGGACAAAGTGAAGAGTGCCCAACTACAAGACGAAGAGTGTGCGAAAATCAAAGAGAATTTGATTGAAGGCGGTGATGTAAAATACAAGATCGACACCGAAGGGTTACTACGGTTTAAGGGAAGGATCTGGGTTCCAGCAGCACTAGAACTGAAAGAAGAAATTTTGATCGAAGCTCATAGCTCAAAATATTCAATTCATCCAGGGAGCACGAAAATATATCAAGATTTGCGCCGACATTTTTGGTGGCCAAATATGAAAAGGGACGTCGAAGAATGTGTAGCGAAGTGCTTAACATGTCAGAGAGTAAAGGCCGAACATCAAAGACCCAGCGGGTTACTTCAACCGTTGAAAATACCAGAATGGAAGTGGGAACACATCACGATGGATTTTGTGGTGGGTCTTGCAACTACTCAGAGAGGATGCGATACGATTTGGGTGATAGTGGACAGACTGACGAAGTCAGCGCACTTTTTACCAATAAAGATTAGGTTCAGTCTTGATCAGTTGGTAAGATTGTACATTAAGGAAATTGTTTCGAGACATGGGGTGCCAGTATCAATAGTGTCTGATAGAGATCCGCGGTTTACATCGAATTTCTAGAAGAGACTACAAGAATGCATGGGGACTCAATTGTGAATGAGTACAGCTTATCAACCACAAACAGATGGCCAAAGCGAAAGAACGATTCAGACATTAGAGGATATGCTGAGAGCATGCGTCATGGATTTTAAAGGAAGCTGGGAAGATCAACTACCATTGGTGGAATTTGCTTACAACAACAGTTATCACGCGAGCATCGGCATGCCACCTTACGAAGCATTGTACGGCAGAAAGTGCAGAACTCCACTGTGTTGGGATGAAGTCGGCGAACGCCAACTGTTAGGACCAGAACTGGTACAACAAACTGCTGAAGTTATCAAACTCATCAGAACAAGGTTGGTAGCAGCTCAAGACAGACAGAAAAAGCATGCTGATCAACACAGACAAGATCGTGCATTTGACGTAGGAACTTTTGTATTCCTAAAATTTTCTCCCTGGAAGGGAAAAATTCGTTTCGGTAAGAAGGGAAAACTAAGCCCGAGGTTTATTGGACCATTTGAAGTGCTGCGAAGAGTGGGAGAAGTGGCTTACGAGGTAGCTCTACCTCCAGAGTTAGAAAATATTCATAATATTTTTCACATTTCGGTGTTACGACCATATAAACCCGACTACAAGCATGTGATCGAGTATGAACCGTTGCAGTTCGAGAAAGATTTATCTTATGAAGAGGTTCCTATCCAGATAGTAGACAGGAAAGAACAAGTGCTCAGGAATAAAGTGATACCTTCTGTGAAGGTGATATGGAGGAACCACAACGCTGAAGAAGCTACGTGGGAACTCGAAGAGAAAATGATAAAAAATTACCCTGAGTTATTTGTTTAATCCGTGTCTTCGATTCTGGGGACAGAATCTTTGTAAGTAGGGAAAAATGTAACGAATGATTTGTTTGAATTGTGATTCTGAGGACAGAATTCTTGTAAGGAGGGAATGATGTAACATTCTATAATTTTAAAGTGTTATAATAAATATTTATTAATTTATATAAATATTTAATGGATAGGTTTATTGATTGAATAATTAATTGTTCAATTTGAGTGATGTGGTGTATTTAATTATTTGTTGAATAAATAATCAGATAAATAATTAAATAGTAAATAGTAAATATTTATTGGCAATATTAAATATTTATTTAATTATATGGCAATTTGAATTGATGTGATTTAATTAATTATTTGTTGTGTAATTAATTAAGGAGCTAAATAAATTAGTTGTTATGAGATTTTATAATAATTATTAATTTAATAAGCTAGAGAGCTTATAATGATTTTAAATAAATAATAATATTTTAAATGAGAAATTGTAGTTTAAAATATTAGTTGATTAAATGAAGTTATAAGTGTAAAAGAAATTATAATTATTTATGTGATTAAAGTAATTTAATGGATTAATGTTTTATTTATTTAATTAAATAAAGTGTGACTAATAACCTTGCTATAAAGGAGTTATTAAAATAAATTAAAGGACTTTAATTTAGTTTTGGCCAAACAAGTTTTAATGCATATTAAGTCTTTAATTTAATGGTGTTTTACCAATCAAGGTATAAGGATTAATTGATTTATTTTAATTAGGTTTACCAAACAAGGTGTAAGAGTTAATGAGTTATTTTTATTATGTTAGCCAAACAAGCCTTAGGGCTTTTGATTTTAAAAAGTTAGATAACTGATGTCAGTTATACATATATTAATATTATATACTTAATACCTATATTATTATTAGTATGCGTTATATCTTTTTGTTAGTACGTAAGTTAGAATAGAGTTAGGAGAAAGACTCAGAAGAAGAAGAGAGGAGAAGAAGAAGAATACAGAGAAAAATTGAGATAATCCTAGAGAAATTGTGACAAGAATTGAGGGAAAAGAAGTCTTGTTATCATCTTCTTAAACAAAGTTATCATCTTCTAGGATACAAGGTATCATCTAAACCCTTTTATTTTTCAAAAGTTTTAGTTGTCTTCTCTTCCAAAAAAAATTCTCTGAAAAATTTTTGTGAAGGATAAATTGTGTGTGGTATATGGTTTTGTATGTTAAATTATTTGTTATAAAAATTGTTTTTCATAAGTTATATATAAGAATAGTCAATTAATTCATGCATGTATGTAATTTGTGAAGAAACCCATATTACAGTGAGTTTATATGAATATATATGAACATGGCTTAGTTTACAATAGAAATTAAGGTTTAAGTAGTTGTTCAATTGATAAATTGATTATGAAAATTGATAAAGTATGTATAATCATAACTATGATGTTTTGAAATTTCTGTTTTTATTGAAAAACAAAATCACAGTGTTGATTTTCATTAAAAATTGTCAACAATGGAGTTTTGCCAAAAACATTGAAATCGGTTGTTGTAAATTTGATGTTTATGTTGTTTAGATGACTAGAAACGCGTTAGAAAGTATTAGATTATGTTTATGTAAACCTATTTACTCATTGGGTAGTTTGGTATGGTTGTTAGAAGGAGTTTGGAGGCCTAATTTGGCTTTTCTTAGTGTTCTAGAGCTAAAATCGCATAATCGCAGCAGTGACCCCCGCCCCGGTGGGCCCCCTAGTGCAAAAACCCTCCCCGGCGGGGGGGGGGGGGGTGTTCTGTCAAGCCAAAATTTTGAAAAAAAAAACTAACCGGACGTAGTTTACTAAAATGAGTATAACTTTTTAATAAGAACTCTGATTGATGCGTTTCAAGATTATTCGGAACGAGGACGAATAGGCCTATAACTTTTATTCTTTAAGTGTTTCAATTGGAAATCTTTATGAAGGGTCAAAACGACTATCTTTAGGACTGTTGTGTATTTGGAGGCCATCGGAAGGCGTTGGAATGCGCAGATGCAAGTGCAATCCTTTGTGTATTAGTATAACCTAATGATAATATGTTAGACATGTAATAGGATGTTGTATCAAGTTATTAATGTGTATATAGTGCAATGGCATGATCACTTAAGTAGTTGTAATAAAGCTAAATACTGATGTTCATGAAAAGATGCGATTTTGTTAGTAAGCTATATGAATCTAATGTTAGTATAACTAATGTGTATTGTCAATACATATGATATGTGTAGGACCTTTGGTGAACGTGAGTAGTGATTGTTTAACCTACACGATGAATGTATTAGTTATGTGTTAATGACTAACTATGTCACGATGACATATGTATATAGGATATTGTGATTCAAATTGATTCGGTTTAGCCTACGAACAAGACAAGTTCTCTAACTCAAAACTCAAAACTTCATTGTGCGAATTTAAATTCATTTGGTACATTATTGTTTTCAAATTCAATTACAATTGTTGCAAGTTGCTACCTCTACATTTTCGTAGAGCGAGATTGTCTATTATTGAGTAGGTCATTGTATTTAGTTACTCATGACGATGCAAGATTTCTAATCCTTTATCTTATTGAACTAATTATTGTTTTCAATTCGATTACCTTATAATGATGCAAGCTGTCTAAACTTTGGTTTGATGTTGAACAAATTATTCTTGTATTACACTTGTTGTTTAGCATGCATAAATAAATTGCTATGCATGTTTAGTATTCAATTCTAATTAACCTTGGCTTAGTATTGTTCAAGCAAGGTATGCTATAGTTATTCAAATTGTATGCTATTTGATTATTCCTAATGCATGACTTTAGTTTACTATGATTGATTCAATCACTATTATTCTATAGTATAGTGTTATTGGTGTTATTCAACTACTCCTTAGTTGATGTTCGTTAAATTCCAAATTTCCTTGAAAGCTTATCCAAACCAAACTTACTTTGGTGTGGACTTGTATTCTAAATACTGAGATGAACAACTCTTTTAATAGAGGTTTACGCTTAGCGTTGAAATGGTTGTGCACAATACATTGTACGAAGGGTTGATCCCCCTAAGTACATGAAGTCCTTACAGTCTTATGACTGTTAAAGTTTAGGTTGAAAGATTACTTATAACTGTGGACATGATTCGTGGTCATTAGACCCTCAGTAATTGATTAAAGTTTTCAGAAAGTAATAGAATTTATTGTTCAGTTCTATTAAACCTAATATTGGCAAATGATGTAAAGTTAAATGATTTATCTATTATTATTTCAAGTGGGCTTTGTTTTCTCACTCTTGCCTGTAAACTTTCTTACAGCTAAGGTTGAAACTGGTGATGTACCTAGCACCAGTAAAGGGAAAGGAAAGATGAAACAATGCTGAAGACCTGTAATAGATTGAATAGTTTATTTTCAGACTTGTTTAAAGATTGTAATGAATGTTATTTTAATTATTCCGCATGAATGAATGAATGTTTGTAAAGGTTAGATAACCTGGGAGATTTATTTAAATTTAATCCTGTATGGGCAGGTTTTATTTATTCAATTTTATTATAATTGGGTAGTTAGAAATGAATGTTTTGATTACGTGAACACCAAATCTTGAGGAAATGGAGTACCAGGATTTGGGGGTGTCACAATAGTTCATTCCGCTGCAGTCATTTGTTGAAAACTTATATCATCTACCATATATTCTAAATATCCGATTTATTATTGTTGAATGTTATTGATAACTTATTTATATATCTTAGTCACGAAATTATTTACTAGTTATTTGTGCTCACCCTTTTGTTTCACAATTCATTCAAGAAATAAGAGTGTAGTTGAGATTAGTCGGGATAATAAGGGAATGAAGTGATGGTTCGAGTTAGTCGTTGTAGTTGTTCTCAAAACATTGAAAAATAGTGTGACAATAATTGTACTGAGAACTTAAAGTTTTAGATTCGTTGTTTAGTGATTTGGCGAGCAAACTAATTTCGACTTTAACAAATTTAATTTAGTATATATCTTCTGCTGTTTTCTATTTCTTCATCAGTAAAATGTTTTATCATGTAAGATGTCCAACCACGTACAAAAACCTTTTACCAAAAGATATAGTTGTGCGTAAATATCCGCTTTCTTATTATATTTTCAAGCACTATCGAAATAATTTAGAAGTATGATTGGAATATAATCCTCAGTTTGACAAAATGGAGATAATGTGATAGACTCCATGTAAGACCTCAACTTATTAATAAATGAAATTAAATTTCTTCTATTTATTATTTTGAAATAGAAAGGGTTGATTTGATTAATGTGGTTAGTTATGGGTAAAATGCGCAAATATTTCAAATAAACAAGTGGTTATAAAATATTCATTTTTGGTCGGTAAATATTCGTGTGGTCATGGAATATTTTTTCTGTCGGGGAATATTCGTACGACGGTGCAGCTATTTGTGGGCCCCATAACGGAAAACGATTGGATGAAGATAACGACAAAAATTGAGTTTTTATAATTAACGGCGTAGTTGTTACCGTTAATACTGTTGGAATACCTGGTGGTTAAAATATAGTAGCACACGGTATTGCACCAATTATTGATTCTTACGTAAGAAGGCGCTATTCAATAATTGTTACAGTAGTTATTGTTCAATTGTTTATTTTATTGATTCAATAATTACTGCGTTGATATTTTATATTATTGTTGTTTCAATAATTATTGCTGCACAGTATTTTCCATTATCAGATCAATAATTCATATTATTTGAATAATATTATTAGATAACATTATTGGCAATGTCTAGAAAGTTCTGTCTAAGGAGAGGTTTGGTCATCTAATTACGCGCCAGTAAGGAGAAATTCTTATTGGAAAGCCCCCTCTTTCCTGGGAACGGCCTGGTTGTCATAAATGTGATTATGTAATATTATTTGTGAATAATTAATTATTGATTCATATGATAAGGAAATATTTATTTTATGTGGATATAAATGAGGGATATATTTTTGTGGTTAAAAATGAAGGAGTTAATGTTGAGGTGTTTTATCAGTATTTTTGTCGGTATTAAAAATCAATCAGGGTTTTTGAGATATTTTGCGGGGGTTATAATTTTTAATCCGACCGTTGGATCGTGGTAATTTTTGAATATGTTATTCATATATAAGTTGAGTATATGTCCACAAATTTTGAACCGTTAAAAATGAACGTATGATTTGTTATGAATTTTACGAGTTGACTGGTTCAGAAATTGTTGAATTTTTGGAGTTAATCATTTTGGTGGAAAATTTTAGAATTGGTGGGCCCACTCTTGGTTGGTGAAGAAATATGCTGAGATTTTTATTCAAATGTGGTGGATGGGAATAGTAGCAGGTAAAGCCATCAGGTTGCAGGTTAAGTCTGCTTTGGCGTGTTAACATTTTCCTATAAATAGAGGGCTAAGTTAGAATTGAAAATCACACCAGAAACAAGTTTTTTCTCTTTCTCTCTCTATATTATTGAGTGTATTTTGTGAGTATTTAGATACTTTAAGAGTTTCTATTTATCAGAGCAAGTTTCTTTCAGTCTTATACAGGTATTCCGACCAGAAGTACTGATATTTTGAGGTAAAAGATATTATTTTCTTCTTAAATGATATTATTTACTTCAATATCATTATGCTGAAATATTAACATGAGTTTTTATCAAATTTAGAACTGTTTGTGTCGGGGTTACTATTTACGTATACGGCACTATTCACGTATACGGTACTATTCACGAATACGGCACTATTCACTGAAATATAAAATTTTCTTCTTTTTATCCAAGATATCTATTATGGTTACTATCTTTGATTGTATCCATGTTTTGATCTTTATTTTTGAATTCTGCTTCACAATTGATTATTATGAAGTATTATTGATCTTGGATAAACTGTTATACGAATCTCTACTATTTGTCATCCTGTCTCACTGGATTCGTTTTCTTTAAGATATTTTTTATCATCCTCAGTCCTAAATGATGATATTACTGAATATCTTTGGCCTGTAGTGCAAAAATATATGATTACTTGATGAATATCTTTGGTCTGTAGTGCAAAGATGAACAGGTGTTGAGATGAACATGACCGACTGGTGATACAAATGAATATCTTTGGCCTGTAGTGCAAATATGAATATTTGGTTAAAGATGATTATTAATTGATGTTACAGGGATAAAATATTGATGATGAACTTTTAAATCTTAGAAGATAGTAGAATTCATTCTCTACTTGACTCTTCTAATGGTTTGCTGTTTCCGCTGCAGTTGTTGATCTAAAACTTGTTGTCGATTATATTCTATCAGATTTTTCCCTGTTGAATACTAATGATAATTTGTTGTATATTATCTTAGTCATAATATTCTTTACTGGGCTAGTTGAGCTCACCCTTTTCCTTTTTGTTCTATTTTTCTTCTCAGGAGGTGAGAACATAGCAGGATCTAGTCGGGGTATGGAGTGATGGTTCTAGAAAGATGTTTTAGTAGTCCTCACTATTTCTGTAAAATAGTATTTGAATAATTGTAATGAGAACTTATTTGAGAGTGGATATTGTCTAGAAGACAATATTTGTATTTAAACTCACAGTATGTGTTGTCGTATTTTGCACGACAATTGTATTATTGAAGTTGTAGTTTGCTTTTTGTACCATGTATTTGGCGACTCAGAATGGGTGTTGTATAACTTTTTTGGGGGCGTCACAGTTGGTATCAGAGCTTAGGGATATGGTCTCTGGCGGAGATCGGGGAATAGAACTAGGAGGGGAGAGACGAGTAAATCCTTCGCTAGTGTGTCCTACCTAAGCTTATTTGTTGGTCGGTCATAATATAGGGATATTATGTGATATGTTAATTTGTTTAATTAACCCTTGTTTTATGACAGTATTTAAGAATGACTGCTGAGAACGTTAACAATGGAGTGTATGATACTGTGGAACAACCTTTAGTTACAAACCAGGAGAACGTGCAACGGGAAGGCAATATTCCTCCTGTAAACAACGTTACCGGGCAAACGATGAATGATGGAATGTTTAGGAGCTTCTTACAGTTCATGCAAAATCAGACGAGGGAGACTCGTGTACAAAATACGGGTGGAAATGATGGCAACGCGCGGTTTGTCACAGCCAAACAGTTCAAGGAGTTGGGATCACCAGAATTTAAGGAAAAGCCGGATCCGATCATGGCGGAAACGTGGGTCAAGCAAATTACCAAGATATTCGATGTCTTGGGATGCACGGAGGAACAGAAGGTTCCATTCGCCACCTTTATGTTTCGCGGTGAGGCAGACTACTGGTGGGAGTCTGTGAAGCGTACCCAGCCTGACGCACTCAACATGTCCTGGGAAATGTTTCAGAAACTGTTTAATGACAAGTACTTTCCTGAAAGTATTTGTCATATGAAGGAGGTAGAGTTTATTAGACTGGAACAAAACAACATGACGGTGTCCCAGTACGAGGCAAAGTTTGCAGAGTTATCCAAGTTTACCCCTCATTTGGTCGAAAATGAGGAACGAATGACAAGGATGTTTCTGAGAGGTCTAAAACCCGAGATTCGGCAATATCTTATCTCTCATAAATTTTCTTTATATTCAGATGTTGTAAACATGGCTCAATTATTAGAGCGAGATACTGAGTATGTTCAATCGAGGGACCACAACCAGGATCATACTGGTGACAGCAGTCATCGGAGCGATGAGAACCAGCGAGGGGGAAAAATACAGACAAAAGTGGTAACCATTCGGGTGGTCATCATGGCCATGATAATAGGAGAGGTGAGTCAAGTGGAAATTTCAAGAAGAGAAGATTTAACGATGACAGGAAGACGTCAACAGCAGCACCAACACCAGGAGCAAATTCTAGGGGAGGAGAACGACCGCCAGTTAGATGTTACAGATGCGGAGAGGAGGGAAATATAAGTCCAAACTGCCCACAACAGTTTAAGGTATGTTATAATTGTGGAAAGGAAGGACATATCGCTCGAGATTGTACTATAGCAAAACCAAGTCCAGCTGGGACGGTGACACCAAAGGCGGATACGGACAAAATAAAGTCGGCGGTTTCTGGAAGAGCGTTTATCGTGACTGCCCAAAACGTGAGGGAACCCGAACGAAGGTATAACGGTTTAGTTAATTATAAATTCTTGCGAAGTTTATACCTTACTAGATACCGGTTCTACCCATTATTTTATCTCTCCTGCTTGTGCTCAACGTTTAAACTTGACTCCGGAGAAATTAGACTTTGACCTATCTGTGGAGACTCCGTTAGGAGAAACTTTCATTACATCTACAGTTTATAAATCTTGCTTAATCCAAGTTGGCACAATCACATTACCTATTGACCTTATCTCTTTAAAGATACTTGCTTTTGATGTGATTTTAGGAATTGATTGGTTAACTACTCATCATGCCAAAATTGATTGTTTTCGTAAGGTTGTTAGTTTTCATATTCCTAACCAACCTATTATGCGAATTCAAACAACCAAACCACTAAAATTAATCGTTGCCATACCAAGCCATAAAGCCATTTGTTTATTGAAAAACGGATGTCAAGCTTTCTTAGCCCATGTCATGGACTTGAACAAAAATACGTCAGATTTGAATGATATTTCTGTTGTTAGTGAATTTCCTGACGTATTTCCTGAAGAATTTCCTGGCCTAACCCAGAGCGTGATATTGAATTTTTGTATTGATCTTCAACCCGATACAAAACCCATTTCTAAAATCTCATATTGAATAGCTCCTATTGAACTTCAGGAGTTAAAAACCCAACTATAGAAGTTGGTACCCGAGCCTCTATCTGGTGACTTCCTTTGTGGAATGCATCAAAGCCAGACTCTCCGTAAGGGACTCTATATGGTGTGGTGGTAAAATAATAGGTGTCATTGTGACGTGCTATCCAAGATTGGGATATGAATCACCATTGAGAGCAACCAAAGTCGGTGACCAAGGTACGTAGCTTTCTGGGCTTAACTGGTTACTATCGGAGATTCGTGGAAGGATTTTCTCGAATTGCTACTCCGTTAACTTAGCTGACTCAGAAAGATACAAAATTCGTATAGAGCGAGGAATGCGAGAAGATTTTCCAATAGCTCAAGAGGCGACTCATTCGGAACCTGTTCTGACCATACCATCTTGGAAAAGCGAACGTGGTAGCTGACGCGTTGAGTAGAAGATTGTACGCGAGTACGAGTGCGATATTGTTAAACACAAAGACCTATTTTGTATAATTTATAAATGATAGAGATAGAGTTAATGACTCTAGGGACCCACGTGATGATATATAAGTAAAATTGACTTTAATCGATAACGTTAAAGCCGCTCAAGCTACAGACCTGGAGCTGATGAATATAAAGAAGAATGTGCAAGAATGTTTTATTCTATAAGTAAGAGTCGATGAAGAGAAGAAAGCTCAAGCCTTCGATTTATTTGAAATCCTCGATCGAGTAGGAACTGTGGCCTATAGACTCGTCTTAACGCTAAGTATGTCGCGTGTTCATAACGTTTTTCACGTATCGATGTTACATAAATATGTGGACGACCCGAATCATATTATTGCGTTAGAACCAGACGAGATAGCCAAAGATTTAACGTACGAGGAGGTACCTGTTAAGATATTGGATAGAAAAGAACATGTCCTATGCACGAAGGTTATACCATAAGTTAAGGTTTTGTGGAGAAACCATGCTATTGAAGAAATGACTTGAGAGTTGGAATCAGAAATGAAAGCGAGGTATCATCACCTTTTCGAAACACCAGGTACGTACGTCAATTTCGAGGACGAAATTTCATAAGGAGGAGAGGTTGTAAGACCCCAACTTATTAATAAATGAAATTAAATTTCCTCTATTTATTATTTTGAAATAGAAAGGGTTGATTTGATTAATGTGGTTTGTTATGGGTAAAATGCGCAAATATTTCAAATAAACAAGTGGTTATAAAATATTCATTTTTGGTCGGTAAATATTCGTGTGGTCGTGGAATATTCTTTCTGTCGGGGAATATTCGTACGACGGCGTAGCTATTTGTGGGCCCCATAACGGAAAATGATTGGATGAAGATAACGACAAAAATTGAGTTTTTATAATTAACAGCGTAGTTGTTACCGTTAATACTGTTGGAATACCTGGTGGTTAAAATATAGTAGCACACGGTATTGCACCAATTATTGATTCTTACGTAAGAAGGCGCTACTCAATAATTGTTACCATAGTTATTGTTCAATATTTTATTTTATTGATTCAATAATTGCTGCGTTGATATTTTATATTATTGTTGTTTCAATAATTGTTGCTGCACAGTATTTTTCATTATCAGATCAATAATTCATATTATTTGAATAATATTATTAGATAACATTATTGGCAATGTCTAGAAAGTTCTGTCTAAGGAGAGGTTTGGTCATCTAATTGCGTGCCAGTAAGGAGAAATTCTTATTAGAAAGCCCCCTCTTTCCTGGGAACGGTCTGGTTGTCATAAATGTGATTCTGTAATATTATTTGTGAATAACTAATTATTGATTCATATGCTAAGGAAATATTTATTTTATGTGGATATAAATGAGGGACATATTTTTGTGGTTAAAAATGAAGGAGTTAATGTTGAGGTGTTTTATCAGTATTTTTGTCGGTATTAAAAATCAATCAGGGTTTTTGAGATATTTTGCGGGGGTTATAATTTTTAATCCGACCGTTGGATCGTGGTAATTTTTGGATATGTTATTCATATATAAGTTGAGTATATGTCCACAAATTTTGAACCGTTAAAAATGAACGTATGATTTGTTATGAATTTTACGAGTTGACTGGTTCAGAAATTGTTGAATTTTCGGAGTTAATCATTTTGGTGAAAAATTCTAGAATTGATGGGCCCCACTCTTGGTTGGTGAAGAAATGTGCTGAGATTTTTATTCAAATATGGTGGGTGAGAATAGTAGCAGGTAAAGCCATCAGGTTGCAGGTTAAGTCTGCTTCGGCGTGCTAACATTTTCCTATAAATAGAGGGCTAAGTTAGAATTAAAAATCACACCAGAAACAAGTTTTCTCTCTTTCTCTCTCTAGATTATTGAGTGTATTTTGAGAATATTTAGATACTTTGAGAGTTTCTATTCATCAGAGCAAGTTTCTTTCAGCCTTATACCGGTATTCCGACCAGAAGTACTGATATTTTGAGGTAAGGGATATTATTTTCTTCTTAAATGATATTATTTTCTTCAATATCATTATGCTGAAATATTAACATGAGTTTTTATCAATTTTGAAACTTTTTGTGTCGGAGTTACTATTCACGTATACGGCACTATTCACGTATACAGTACTATTCACGAATACGGCACTATTCACCGAAAAATAAAATTTTCTTCTTTTTGTCCAAGATATCTATTATGGTTACTATCTTTGATTATATCCATGTTTTGATCTTTATTTTTGAATTCTACTTCACAATTAATTATTATGAAGTATTATTGATCTTGGATAAACTGTTATACGAATCTCCACTATTTGTCCTCCTGTCTCACTGGATTCATTTTTTTTAAGATATTTTTCATCATCCTCAGTCCTAAATGATGATATTACTGAATATCTTTGGCCTGTAGTGCAAAGATGTATGATTACTTGATGAATATCTTTGGCCTGTAATGCAAAGATGAACATGTGTTGAGATGAACATGACCGACTGGTGATACAAATGAATATCTTTGGCCTGTAGTGCAAAGATGAATATTTGGTTAAAGATGATTATTAATTGATGTTACAGGGATAAAATATTGATGATGAACTTTTAAATCTTAGAAGATGGTAGAATTCATTCTCTACTTGACTCTTCTAATGGTTTGCTGTTTCCGCTGCAGTTGTTGATCTAAAACTTGTTGTCGATTATATTCTATCAAATTTTTCCCTGTTGAATACTAATGATAATTTGTTTTATATTATCTTAGTCATAATATTTTTTACTGGGCTAGTTGAGCTCACCCTTTTTCTTTTGTTCTATTTTTCTTCTCAGGAGGTGAGAACATAGCAGGATCTAGTCGGGGTATGGAGTGATGGTTCTAGAAAGATGTTTTAGCAGTCCTCACTATTTCTGTAAAATAGTGTTTGAATAATTATAATGAGGACTTATTTGAGAGTGGATATTGTCTAGAAGACAATATTTGTATTTAAACTCACAGTATGTGTTGTCGTATTTTGCACGATAATTGTATTATTGAAGTTGTAGTTTGCTTTTTGTACCATGTATTTAGCGACTTAGAATGGGTGTTGTATACCTATTTTAGGGGCGTCACACTCCACGACACGCTTGCGTGAGGTGGTCATCGCCCGAATCGTTTTTAGCAAAGTCATAATGTAAGACCCCGAATTTTATAAAATAAAAGTATTCAATTTTTCTTATAATTACTATTCAGTAAATGGTTAAATTGATAAATATTAAAGTTAAGGGTGATATATGATTTTTTTTCAAAATACACAAGTGGTTATAAAATAATCATTGTTGTCGGGGAATATTCGTTTGGTCGTGGAATATTCTTTCTGTCGGGGAATATTCGTACGACGGCGCAGTTATTTGTGGGCCCCATAACGAATAACTGTCGGATGAAGAAAACGACAAATTTGAGTTTTTACAAATAACGGCGTAGTTGTTACCGTTAACACTGTTGGAATACCCGGTGGTTAAAATACAGCAATACGCGTTATTGCACAGTAGCACACGGTATTGCACAGTATTTTTGAAATTATTGATTCTTACGTAAGAAGGCACTACTCAATAATTGTTACAGTAATTACTGTTCAATATTTTATTTTATTGATTCAATAATTGCTACGTTGAAATTTTATATTATTGTTGTTCAATAATTGTCACTACACAGTATTTCCCATTATCAGATCAATAATTCATATTATTTGAATAATATTATTAGATAGCATTATTGGCAATGTCTAGAAAGTTCTGTCTAAGGAGAGGTTTGGTCATCTAATTGCGCGCCAGTAAGGAGAAATCCTTATTGGAAAGCCCCCTCTTTCCTGGGAACGGCCTGGTTGTCATAAATGTGATTATGTAATATTATTTGTGAATAATTAATTATTGATTCATATGATAAGGAAATATTTATTTTATGTGGATATAAACGAGGGATATATTTTTGTGGTTAAAAATGAAGGAGTTAATGTTGAGGTTTTTATCCGTATTTTTGTCGGAACGAAGGTATTGAAAATCAAATTAGGGTTTTTGAGATATTTTGCGAAGGTTATAATTTTTAATTCGACCGTTGGATCGTGGTAATTTTTGGATATGTTATACATATATAAGTTGAGTATATGTCCACAAATTTTAAACCGTTAAAAATGAACGTATGATTTATTATGAATTTTACGAGATGACTGGTTCAGAAATTGTTGAATTTTCGGAGTTTATCATTTTGGTGGAAAATTCTAGAATTGGTGGGCCCCACTTGTGGTTGGTGAAGAAATGTACTGAATTATATTTCAAATGTGGTGGGTGGGAATATTAGCAGGTAAAGCCATCAGGTTGCAGGTCAAGCCTACTAAAATTTTCCTATAAATAGAGGGCTAAGTTAGAATTCAAAAACACTCCAGAAACATAAATTTTCTCTCATTCTCCCTCTATATTATGAAGCATATTTTGTGAGTATTTAGATACTTTAAGAGTTGATATTCAGTGCAAGTTTCCTTCAGCCTTACACCGATCAGAAGTACTGCTCTTTTGAGGTAATGGATAGTAAGGGATAGTAAGGGATTTTAAGGGTTGTTATGATTTTCAGTTTCGTAATTTTTCTGAACTTCAAAAATTTTGGAAAAATTTGAAATGATATTTTGATGAGTTTTCTTGATTGTGTCCAAAAATGGTGATTTTTGGATGTATAGATTAAGAGTTATGAATTTTATGAGAAAAGACTATTTTAAAAGTAACCGCTTATAATTTCTTGTGGTTAACTCCAAAATTGATGAAATTTTTATTGGGAGTACATGTATATGATAGAAGTATACTCTGTAAATTTCAGAATTTTTGGATAAAAGTACAATTTTTGATAAATGTCTAAATATTCGGCTGTTTTGGCCGTATGAAAAATAGTAAATGACTTTTAAAAATTCTGAGAAAAATATATGTTCAATATGGGACTATATTCTGCTAAATTTCAGAAAAGAAATATTTTTGGAACTGATTTGGTATTTTTCATGAAAATGTACTAGTTATGAGTAAATGAATTAAATATGTTATGTGAAGTAAAAAAATTGGAAAATAGGATTTTATGGCTTGAGAATCCTATATGAGGTATATGCAGATTTTTGATGAGGGTTTTGGTTATTGGTAATGAAATATTATGAGTTTGGCATTTTAAGATGATTAAATGCATTATTTAGTAAAGTGTAAACAATTAAAATAAATTGTTTATAAGCATAAGATATGTTATTCTTTCAATATCATTATACCGAAATATTTGTATGAATTTTATTTTGGAATTTCTATCTTTTGTGTCGGGGTTACTATTCATGAGTTACTATTCACGATTTACTATTCATGAGTTACGAATATTACTCTTGAGATTAAAACTATATGTTGATCATATTATTTTTTTATCATCATATATAACATTTTTATAATCCTGATGTTGAAATTTTCTTTCACTGGAGTGTAAAGATGGGTAGATTATTGGTATGATCATGACTAGGGCTCTCTTTGGCCTGTAGTGCAAAGTTGAATTGTGACTGGTATGATCATGACCATTGAATTTATAATTGAATATCTTAAGCTTAAGTGCAAAGGTGAATTGATCAATATGGTTATAATTATTGTTTATATATATAAATTTTGAAATGATTATATATTTCTTTGAGATATGAATATATTTGGCCTGTAGTGCAAATATGAATTGTTGATGAATATCTTTGGCCCGTAGTGCAAAAATGAACTGTTGTTGAATATCTTTGGCATGTAGTTCAAAGATGGTCTGTTGATGAATATCTTTGGTATAAGACCCCAAATTTTATGAAATAAAAGTATTCAATTTTTCTTATAATTACTATTCAGTAAATGGTTAAATTGATAAATGTTAAAGTTAAGGGTGATATATGAATTTTTTTTTCAAAATACACAAGTGGTTATAAAATATTCATTGTTGTCGGGGAATATTCGTTTGGTCGTGGAATATTCTTTCTGTCGGAGAATATTCGTACGACGGCGCAGCCATTTGTGGGCCCCATAACAGAATAACTGTCGGGTGAAGAAAACGACAAATTTAAGTTTTTACAAATAAACGACGTAGTTGTTACCGTTAACACTGTTGGAATACCCGGGGGTTAAAATACAGTAATACGCGTTTTTGCACAGTAGCACACGGTATTGCAAAGTATTTTTAAATTATTGATCCTTACGTAAGAAGACACTACTCAATAATTGTTACAGTAATTACTGTTCAATATTTTATTTTATTGATTCAATAATTGCTGCGTTGATATTTTATATTATTGTTGCTCAATAATTGTCACTGCACATCATCTCCATTATCAGATCAATAATTCATATTATTTAGAATAATATTATTAGATAGCATTATTGACAATGTCTAGAAAGTTCTATCTAAGGAGAGGTTTGGTCATCTAATTGCGCGCCAGTAAGGAAAAATCCTTATCGGAAAGCCCCCTCTTTCCTGGGAACGGCCTGATTGTCATAAATGTGATTCTGTAATATTATTTGTGAATAATTAATTATTGATTCATATGATAAGGAAATATTTATTTTATGTGGATATAAATGAGGGATATATTTTTGTGGTTAAAAAATGAAGGAGTTAATGTTGAGATTTTTATCCGTATTTTTGTCGGAATGGAGGTATTAAAAATCAGGGTTTTTGAGATATTTTACGAGGGTTATAATTTTTAATCCGACCGTTGGATCGTGGTAATTTTTGGATATGTTATACATATATAAGTTGAGTATATGCCCACAAATTTTGAACCGTTAAAAATGAACGTATGATTTATTATGAATTTTACGAGATGACTGGTTCAGAAATTGTTGAATTTTCAGAGTTTATCATTTTGATGGAAAATTCTAGATTTGGTGGACCCCACTTGTGGTTGGTGAAGAAATGTGCTGAATTATATTTCAAATGTGGTGGGTAGGAATAGTAGCAGGTAAAGCCATCAGGTTTTAGGTCAAACCTACCAAAATTTTTCTATAAATAGAGGGCTAAGTTAGAATTGAAAATCACACCAGAAACATAAGCTTTCTCGCTTTCTCTCTTTCTCTCTCTATATTATGAAGCATATTTTGTGAGTATTTAAAAACTTTGAGAGTTGCTATTCAGTGCAAGTTTTCTTCAGCATCATATCCGATATCCAGTCAGAAATACTGCACTTTTGAGGTAAGGGATAGTAAGGGATTGTAAGGGATAGTAAGGGATATTAAGGGATTTTAAGGGTTGTTATGATTTTCAGTTTCGTAATTTTTTTGATCTTCAAAAATTCTGGAAAAATTTGAAATGATATTTTGATGAGTTTTCTTGATTGTGTCCAAAAATGGTGATTTTTGGATGTATAGATTAAGAGTTATGAATTTTATGAGAAAAGACTATTTTAAAAGTAATCGCTTATAATTCCTTGTGGTTAACTCCAAAATTGATGAAATTTTTACATGTATATGATAGGAGTATACTCTGTGAATTTCAGAATTTTTAGATAAAAGTACAATTTTTGATAAATGTCTAAATATTCGGCTATTTTGGCCATATGAAAAATAGTAAATGACTTTTAAAAATTCTGAGAAAAATATATGTTCACTATGGGACTATATTATGCTAAATACAAGAAAAGAAATATTTTTGGAATTGATTTGGTATTTTTCATGAAAATAGTCTAGTTATGAGTAAATGAATTAAATATGTTTTGTGAAGTAAGAAAATTAAAAAATAGGATTTTATGGCTTGAGAATCCTATATGAGGTATATGCAGATTTTTGATGAGGGATTTTGGTTATTGGTGATGAAATCTTATGAGTTTGACATTTTAGATTGATTAAATGTATTATTTAGTAAAGTGTAAACAATTAAAATAAATTGTTTATAAGCTTAAGAAATATTATTCTTTCAATATCATTATACCGAAATATTGGTATGTATTTTATTGTGGAATTTCTACCTTTTTGTGTCGGGGTTACTATTCATGAGTTACTATTCACGAGTTACTATTCACGAGTTACTATTCACGGGTACTATTCACGGCAAAATTGGTTTCTTTTTCTGACCAAATTATAGTTGGTTTATGAATATTACTCTTGAGATTAAATCTATATGTTGATTATATTGATTTTATTATCATATATAATATTTTTATAACCCTAATGATGATATTTCTCTTTGACTTGAGTGTAAAGATGGGTAAATTTCTGGTATGATCATGACTATGTGTTCTCTTTGACCAGTAGTGTAAAGTTAAATTCTTGACTGGTATGATCATGACCATTAAATTTATAAGTGAATATCTTTAGCTTAAGTGCAAAGGTAAATTGATCAACATGGTTATAATTATTGTTTATATAAATTCTGAAATGATTATATATTTCTTTGAGATATTAATATATTTGGCCTGTAGTGCGAATATGAATTGTTGATGAATATATTTAGCATGTAGTGCAAATATGAACTGTTGAGGAATATCTTTGGCCTGTAGTGCAAAGATGACCTGTTGTTGAATATCTTTGGCATGTAGTGCAAAGATGGTTTGTTGATGAATATCTTTGGTCGTAGTGCAAAGATGGATTTATTAGCATGATTATGAACAGGAACTGTGATTTGGTATAACCATGATCTTTGATGTTTCAGGTAAAGATAGGTGATGAAAATTATCTTCGTCCTGGATGAGAAGAGGAATTTAGAACTACAATTATGATTATGAGTTATTCATATGATTGTGGACCAGAATTGTTGATTGATGTTACAGGGATAAAACATTGTTGGTGGATTTTTAACATGGAGAAGATAATAGACTTTATAGTCTATTTGACTCTTCTAATGGATTGCTCGTTCCGCTGCAACTATGGTTGAAATTTTTATTATTTACCATATGTTCTAAATCTCTGATTTATTATTGATGAAGGCTATTGATAATTTAATTATCTCTAGTCATGATATTCTTTACTGAGCTAGTTGTGCTCACCCTTTTGCTTCATAATTCCTTTCAGGTAATAAGAGTGTAGCTGGGTCGAGCGGGGGTAACAAGGGAATAGAACGGTGGTCATCATTTAGTAGTTATATTTGGTGAAGAAAATAGGGTGAGGCGAACCCAACGTTGGAAGGGTGTTTTGCCACTATCATACAAGATGTCTAATGACATACAACCTCGTGTCATCATAAGATAGGGTTGTGCTCATCCACTTGCTGAGTATATCTAAGAGCACTACCTATATAATCTTTGTGTTTGTTTGAAGTATAATTCTCAATTAGAGGCAGTGGAGATAATGATAAGTCAAGAGAAGACTCACCATTGGGAAGAATATGATAGTAATCTTCTCGTTTTTCTTTGGGGTCTATTGGGTCAACCAAGGATAATTCTGTGGCCATATGATATCTATCATAACCTAGACGCGTGGCCTCCCATGTACGAAGGTTTCCTTGAGCATTTCCCAAATATTCTAATTTCTAAAACAGTTTTTGACTATACTTTTATGTAAGGTGTCATTGTGACGTGCTATCCGAGGTTGGGACATGAGTCACAGTTGGTATATATTTGTATCCAAACTCACAGCATATGTGTTGTTGTATTTTGCACGACAATTGTTATAATAAAGTTGTAGTTATTTTCTGTACCATGTATTTGACGACTCAGAATGGGTTGGGTGGAATGGACCTATTTTGGGGTCGTTACATTTGGTATCAGAGCTATAAGTAAAGAGCCCCGAGCCTCTCGCTGGTGACTTCCTGTTGATGGGGGATGCACCGAAGCCAGACTCTCCGTAGGGGACGCCGTTCTGCGGTGGCAAACTGATAGGTATCAATGTAAGGTGCTGACATAGGTTGGTGTCCAGAGTTACATTTGGTATCAGAGCTTAGGGATATGATCTATGGCGAAGATCGGGGAATAGAACTAGGAGGGGAGAGATGAGTAAATCCTTCGCTAGTGTCTCCTACCTAAGCTTATTTGTTGGTCAGTCATAATATCGGGATATTATGTGATATGTTAATTTGTTAAATTAACCTTTGTTTTTGAAGCTGTATTCTAGAATGATATCTGAAATACAGGAGATGAGCAATGGAGAAATCATGATGACAGGAAAGATGGAATCTGAAATGAATGTAAGGTATTCTTAACTTTTTGAAATACCAGGTACGTAAATTTCGGGGACGAAATTTCATAAGGAAGGGAGATTGTAAGACCCCGAATTTTATGAAATAAAAGTATTCAATTTTTCTTATAATTACTATTCAGTAAATGGTTAAATTGATAAATGTTAAAGTTAAGGGTGATATATGAATTTTTTTTTCAAAATGCACAAGTGGTTATAAAATATTCATTGTTGTCGGGGAATATTCGTTTGGTCGTAGAATATTCTTTCTGTCGGAGAATATTCGTACGACGGCGCAGCCATTTGTGGGCCCCATAATAGAATAACTGTCGGGTGAAGAAAACGACAAATTTAAGTTTTTACAAATAAAAGGCGTAGTTGTTACCGTTAACATTGTTGGAATACCCGGTGGTTAAAATACAGTAATACGCATTTTTGCACAGTAGCACACGGTATTGAACAGTATTTTTGAATTATTGATCCTTACGTAAGAAGACACTACTCAATAATTGTTACAGTAATTACTGTTCAATATTTTATTTTATTGATTCAATAATTGCTGTGTTGATATTTTATATTATTGTTGCTCAATAATTGTCACTGCACATCATCTCCATTATCAGATCAATAATTCATATTATTTAGAATAATATTATTAGATAGCATTATTGACAATGTCTAGAAAGTTCTATCTAAGGAGAGGTTTGGTCATCTAATTGCGCGCCAGTAAGGAGAAATCCTTATCGGAAAGCTCCCTCTTTCCTGAGAACGGCCTGGTTGTCATAAATGTGATTCTGTAATATTATTTGTGAATAATTAATTATTGATTCATATGATAAGGAAATATTTATTTTATGTGGATATAAATGAGGGATATATTTTTGTGGTTAAAAAATGAAGGAGTTAATGTTGAGATTTTTATCCGTATTTTTGTCGGAATGGAGGTATTAAAAATCAGGATTTTTGAGATATTTTGCGAGGGTTATAATTTTTAATCCGACCGTTGGATCGTGGTAATTTTTGGATATGTTATACATATATAAGTTGAGTATATGCCCACAAATTTTGAACCGTTAAAAATGAACGTATGATTTATTATGAATTTTACGAGATGACTGGTTCAGAAATTGTTGAATTTTCGGAGTTTATCATTTTGATGAAAAATTCTAGAATTGGTGGGCCCCACTTGTGGTTGGTGAAGAAATGTGCTGAATTATATTTCAAATGTGGTGGGTGGGAATAGTAGCAGGTAAAGCCATCAGGTTGCAGGTCAAACCTACCAAAATTTTCCTATAAATAGAGGGCTAAGTTAGAATTGAAAATCACACCAGAAACATAAGCTTTCTCTCTTTCTCTCTCTATATTATGAAGCATATTTTGTGAGTATTTAGATACTTTGAGAGTTGCTATTCAGTGCAAGTTTTCTTCAGCATCATATCCGATATCCAGTCAGAAATACTGCACTTTTGAGGTAAGGGATAGTAAGAGATTGTAAGGGATAGTAAGGGATATTAAGGGATTTTAAGGGTTGTTATGATTTTCAGTTTCGTAATTTTTCTGATCTTCAAAAATTCTAGAAAAATTTGAAATGATATTTTGATGAGTTTTCTTGATTGTGTCCAAAAATGGTGATTTTTGGATGTATAGATTAAGAGTTATGAATTTTATGAGAAAAGACTATTTTAAAAGTAATCGCTTATAATTCCTTGTGGTTAACTCCAAAATTGATGAAATTTTTATTGGGAGTACATGTATATGATAGGAGTATACTCTATGAATTTCAGAATTTTTAGATAAAAGTACAATTTTTGATAAATGTCTAAATATTCGGCTATTTTGGCCATATGAAAAATAGTAAATGACTTTTAAAAATTCTGAGAAAAATATATGTTCACTATGGGACTATATTATGCTAAATACCAGAAAAGAAATATTTTCAGAATTGATTTGGTATTTTTCATGAAAATAGTCTAGTTATGAGTAAATGAATTAAATATGTTTTGTGAAGTAAGAAAATTAGAAAATAGGATTTTATGGCTTGAGAATCCTATATGAGGTATATGCAGATTTTTGATGAGGGATTTTGGTTATTGGTGATGAAATCTTATGAGTTTGGCATTTTAGATTGATTAAATGTATTATTTAGTAAAGTGTAAACAATTAAAATAAATTGTTTATAAGCTTAAGAAATATTATTCTTTCAATATCATTATACCGAAATATTGGTATGTATTTTATTGTGGAATTTCTACCTTTTTGTGTCGGGGTTACTATTCACGAGTTACTATTCACGAGTTACTATTCACGAGTTACTATTCACGGGTACTATTCACGGCAAAATTGGTTTCTTTTTCTGACCAAATTATAGTTAGTTTATGAATATTACTCTTGAGATTAAATCTATATGTTGATTATATTGATTTTATTATCATATATAATATTTTTATAACCCTAATGATGATATTTCTCTTTGACTTGAGTGTAAAGATGTGTAAATTTCTGGTATGATCATGACTATGGGTTCTCTTTGACCAGTAGTGCAAAGTTGAATTCTTGACTGGTATGATCATGACCATTAAATTTATAAGTGAATATCTTTAGCTTAAGTGCAAAGGTGAATTGATCAACATGGTTATAATTATTGTTTATATAAATTCTGAAATGATTATATATTTCTTTGAGATATTAATATATTTGGCCTGTAGTGTGAATATGAACTGTTGATGAATATATTTAGCATGTAGTGCAAATATGAACTGTTGAGAAATATCTTTGGCCTGTAGTGCAAAGATGACCTGTTGTTGAATATCTTTGGCATGTAGTGCAAAGATGGTTTGTTGATGAATATCTTTGGTCGTAGTGCAAAGATGAATTTATTAGCATGATTATGAACAGGAACTGTGATTTGGTATAACCATGATATTTGATGTTTCAGGTAAAGATAGGTGATGAAAATTATCTTCGTCCTGGATGAGAAGAGGAATTTAGAACTACAATTATGATTATGAGTTATTCATATGATTGTGGACCAGAATTGTTGATTGATGTTACAGGGATAAAACATTGTTGGTGGATTTTTAACATGGAGAAGATAATAGACTTTATAGTCTATTTGACTCTTCTAATGGATTGCTCGTTCCGCTGCAACTATGGTTGAAATTTTTATCATTTACCATATGTTCTAAATCTCTGATTTATTATTGATGAAGGCTATTGATAATTTAATTATCTCTAGTCATGATATTCTTTACTGAGCTAGTTGTGCTCACCCTTTTGCTTCACAATTCCTTTCAGGTAATAAGAGTGTAGCTGGGTCGAGCGGGGGTAACAAGGGAATAGAACGGTGGTCATCATTTAGTAGTTATATTTGGTGAAGAAAATAGGGTGAGGCGAACCCAACGTTGGAAGGGTGTTTTTCCACTATTATACAAGATGTCTAATGACATACAACCTCGTGTCATCATAAGACAGGGTTGTGCTCATCCACTTGCTGAGTATATCTAAGAGCACTACCTATATAATCTTGGTATTTGTTTGAAGTATAATTCTCAATTAGAGGCAGTGGAGATAATGATAAGTCAAGAGAAGACTCACCATTGGGAAGAATATGATAGTAATCTTCTCATTTTTCTTTGGGGTCTATTGGGTCAACCAAGGATAATTCTGTGGCCATATGATATCTATCATAACCTAGACGCGTGGCCTCCCATGTACGAAGGTTTCCTTGAGCATTTCCCAAAGATTCTAATTTCTAAAACAGTTTTTGACTATACCTTTATGTAAGGTGTTATTGTGAGGTGATGTCCACGGTTGGAACATGAGTCACATTTGGTATATATTTGTATCCAAACTCACAGCATATGTGTTGTTGTATTTTGCACGACAATTGTTGTAATAAAGTTGTAGTTATTTTCTGTACCATGTATTTGACGACTCAGAATGGGTTGGGTGGAATGGACCTATTTTGGGGTCGTTACATTTGGCCTGTAGTGCAAAGATGAACTGTTGTTGAATATCTTTAGCCGTAGTGTAAAGATGGATTTATTAGTATGATTATGAACAGGAACTGTGATTTGGTATAACCATGATCTTTGATGTTTCAGGTAAAGACAAGTGATGAAAATATTCTTCGTCGTGGGTGCGAAGAAAAATTTAGAATCATAATTATGATTATGAGTTATTTATATGATTGTGGACCAGAACTGTTGATTGATGTTACAGGGATAAAACATTATTGGTGGATTTTTAACATGGAGAAGATAATAGACTTTATAGTCTATTTGACTCTTCTAATGGATTGCTCGTTCCGCTGCAACTATGGTTGAAATTGTTATCATTTACCATATGTTCTAAATCTCTAATTTATTATTGATGAAGGCTATTGATAATTTAATTATCTTTAGTCATGATATTCTTTACTGAGCTAGTTGTGCTCACCCTTTTGCTTCACAATTCCTTTCAGGTAATAAGAGTGTAGCTGGGTCGAGCGGGGGTAACAGGGGAATAGAACGGTGGTCATCATTTAGTAGTTATATTTGGTGAATCATCTAGGGTGAAGAGAACCCAACGTTGGAAGGGTGTTTTGCCACTGTCATACAAGATGTCTAATGACATACAACCTCGTGTCATCATAAGACAGGGTTGTGCTCATCCACTTACTGAGTATATCTACGAGCACTACCTATATAATCTTGGTGTTTGTTTGAAGTATAATTCTCAATTAGAGACAGCGGAGATAATGATAAGTCAATAGAAGACTCACCATTGGAAAGAATATGATAGTAATCTTCTCATTTTTCTTTGGGGTCTATTGGGTCAACCAAGGATAATTCTGTGGCCATATGATATCTATCATAACCTAGACGCATGGCCTCCCATGTACGAAGGTTTCCTTGAGCACTTCCCAAATATTCTAGTTTCTAAAACAGTTTTTGACTGTACCTTTATGTAAGGTACCTTTGTGAGGTGCTGATACATGATGGTGTTCAATGTCACATTTGGTATATATTTGTATCCAAAAACTCAGCATACGTGTTGTTGTATTTTGCACGACAATTGTTGTAATAAAGTTGTAGTTATTTTCTGTACCATGTATTTGGCGACTCAGAATAGGTTGGATGGAATGGACCTATTTTGGGATGTTACACGTAAGGCGGAACGTTCACGACAATTCAACCCCAACGTCAATATTGAGAAGAGAACCTTGGTACAATCGATCAAGCAATGAAATTTGCGTTGTATGGAACACCAACGACACCTAAACCCCGTGTTTATATTGAAACAGGAACCTCGGCACAATCGACAATTGATACGGTAGAAGACGCCACAAGCAACTATGTATTGTTGTATGATAAGTCAAATTGAATCTCAAAGAATAAACTAAGAAATTACTTAGGAATTCTTCAAAGAACCAAAGAAGAGAATAAACCTCACAAGTATAATGAATAATGATGATCTCAAGTGTAAGAACCCGAATTTTCAGAAATTATTAAAATAAGAATTTAGTAGATAAAATTCTTAAAGTATGAGATGGATTCGAACAAGAATATTTATGTGATACGAGGTATGTAGTATTGTATTACATAGGGTAATATGAGCTATGTAATAAGTGATGATGTGTTTAATAAATATATATCATTATTATATATTTGTTATACATTGTAGAGATGAATTAGTAAAGAAGATGGGTAGATGTTAGTTAACTGGTATATCAAGTTAGTAAATTAAAAGCATGAAGCATTCATGAATTGAAGCTAAGGTTCTGCTCAAGCAGAACTTGTCTGCCTCTAAACTTGGTATGGTGCAGCTGCGCCATTTCCAAGCCTATGACCAGTGCAGCTGCGCTGGTCTGTAGAAAATTCTGAGTAAGTTGTGAACATTTGATTTCAAGAAATGGTTACTAGGGACTCATATAAAGGTCATAAATGGTGATTAAGTTATCCATGAATGGAGTAGGATAACCAAGCGTGAATGGAATAAATATTTATTATGGAAGTTTATTAACCTAGAATGAATGTTGGTTAATCAAGTTATATTATAGAATATAACATTATAGAGCTTTGTGTGGTAGTGGCATGATATTAAATTGAATAGAAAGAGTTAATTCACTTACATAAGATGGTGAATTAATGTATGTGTTAACATAAAGAAAATGGAATGAATAGGTAAATTAAAAAGGAATTTTAATATATTACATAATGTAATAATATATGAAAAGATTAGATAGATGAGATATGTTATGGAGAAGGGGACCAATATATTTAAATATTGCTTAGAGATATTGTGACGCCCCCAAAATAGGTCCATTCCACCCAACCCATTCTGAGTCGCCAAATACATGGTACAGAAAATAACTACAACTTTATTATTACAATTGTCGTACAAAATACGACAACACATATACTGTGAGTTCAAATACAAATATATACCAACTGTGACTCTTATCCCAACCTTGGATAGCACGTCACAATGGCACCTTACATAAAGGTACAGTCAATAATTATTTTAGAAATTAAAATCTTTAGAAAATGCTCAAGAAAACCTTCGTACATGGGAAGCCATGCATCTAAGTTATAATAGATATCATATGACTGGAGAATTATCCTTGGTTGACCGAATAGACCCCAAAGAAAAATGAGAAGATTACTATCATATTCTTTCCAATGGTGAGTCTTTTCTTGACATATAATTATCTCTATTGTCTCTAATTGGAAATTATATTTCATCCAAACTCCAAGATTATAAAGGTAGTGCTCACAGATATACTCAACAAGTGGATGTGCATAACCCTGTCTTATGATAACGCGAAGTCGTAGGTCATTAGACATCTTGTATGATAGTGGCAAAACACCCTTTCAACGTTGGGTTCGCCTCACCCTATTGGATTCACTAAATATAACTACTAAATGATGTATAAAATATAACTCACTTTTCTATACTGTTTAGGGAGAACCTCCACAGCTAGAGACCACCGTTCTATTCCCCTGTTACCCCCGCTCGACCCAGCTACACTCTTATTACCTGAAAGGAATTGCGAAGCAAAAGGGTGAGCACAACTAGCCCAGTAAAGAATATCATGACTAAAGATAATTAAATTATCAATAGCCTTCATTAGTAATAAATCAGAGATTTAGAACATATGGTAGATGATAAAACTTTTTAACCATAGTTGCAGCGGAACGAGCAATCCATTAGAAGAGTCAAATAGACCATAATGTCTATTATTAAAAGTTCACCAATAATATTTTATCCCTGTAACATCAATCAACAGTTCCTATCCACAATCATGTGAATAACTCATAATCATAATTATGGTTCTAAATTTCTCTTCGCATCCAGGACGGAAATAATTTTCATCACCTTTAATTCATATAACATATTTAATTCATAACTAGTCCATTTTCATAAAAAATATCAAATCATTTACTAGTCCATTTTCATAAAAAATATCAAATCAGTCCCAGAAAATTTTATTTTTTGGGATTTAGCAGAATATATTCCCATACTAAACATATATTTTTCTCGAAATTTTTAAAATTTATTTACTATTTTTCATATGGCCAAAACTGTCGAATATTTAGACATTTATCATAAACTGTACTTTTGTCCAAAAATTTCAAAATTCACAGAGTATATTGATGTTATATGCATGTACTCTCAATAAAAATTTCACCAATTTTAGACTTAACCACAAAGAGTTATAAGGGTTTACTTTTAAAATAGTCTTTTCTCATAAAATTCGTAACTCCTAATCTATACATTCAAAAATCGCCATTTTTGGACATAATCTAGAAAACTCATCAAATTATCATTTCAAATTTTTCCAGAATTTTTGAAGGTTCGAAAAAATTACAAAACTAAAAAACATAATAACTCTTATAATCCCTTACCTCAAAAGAGCAATACTTCTGACTAGAATATCAGATATAACGCTGAAGGAAACTTGCACTGTATAGCAACACTCAAGATATCTAAATACTCACAAAAATACGCTCGATAATATAGAGAGAGAAAACTTCAGTTTCTAGTGTAATTTTTAATTCTAACCTAAACACCCTATTTATAGGAAAATACTTAGAACACCAAAGCAAAAAATTTAATAAAATAATAATATTTATTAAAAAATTTCCTACGCACATTTTACAATCTGAATTCAGAATTTTACACATGCAAGTGGGGCCCACCAACATCAAAAATATGTTTTAAAATATTTTTGTAACAAAATCAATTCAGACTCAATATTCTGAAACTTCAATAATTTATAATAAATAGCCTTTTATTAGAAAAATTCGAATCTTATTTCCAATCTGTAGGAAATTCAATTTTTTACAGCTTTGTAAGTTTAAGTTTTTCCAAATTTCAAACAAAAATTGACCGAAATCCACATACGGACGATTTTACAGGCTATAATCAAATTTTAGTCAAAAATAGGGTCCACCAACACACAAAACATGTGTTAAATATTTTTGTGACAAAAATATTCTTCCTCCCCATTTATTCATATATCACACATTCATTGTAAAATATCATCATTATTATATTATTATAATATAATAATATATTTAAATAAATTATTTTATCAGAAAAGATAAAATATCAATTTTCAACAATTGTCACATTAAAATTTTCTCCATTTATATCCACATAAAATGAATATTTTCCTTATCATATAAATCAATAATTAATTATTCACAAATAATATTACAGAATCACAATACTGACAACCAGGCTGTTCTTAGGAAAGAGGGGACTTTCCAATAAGGATTTCTCCTTACTGGCGCGTAATTAGGTGACCAAATCTCTCCTTAGACAGAACTTTCTAGACATTGCTAATAATGTTATCTAATAATATTATTCAAATAATATGAATTATGGATCTGATAATGGAAAATATTGTGCAACGACAATTATTGAATCAACAATATAAAATATCAACGCAACAATTATTGAATCAATAAAATAAAATATTGAACAGTAATTACTGTAACAATTATTGAGTAGTGCCTTCTTACGTAAGAATCAATAATTGGTGCAATACCGTGTGCTACTGTGCAACACCGTGTATTACTGTGTTTTAACCACCGGGTATTCCAACAGTGTTAACGGTAACAACTACGTCGTTATATATAAAAACTCAAACTTGTCGTTTTTTTCATCCAATCGCTTTCCGTTATGGGGCCCACAAAAGGCTGCGCCGTCGTACGAATATTCCCCGACAGCAAGAATATTCTACGACCAAACGAATATTCCCCAACAGAAATGAGTATTTTATAACCACTTGCGTATTTTGAAAATTTTATATATATCACCCTTAACTTTAAATTTTTATCAATTTAACTATTTACTAAATAGAAAAATTGAATACTTTTATTTCATAAAATTCGGGGTCTTACAGATGTAATGTTATGAATAATATTATTTTGTGAGATTACATTATAAGCTTGTGGACTATTAATTACTAAGTTCGCATAATTATGTCTTGTGTGGCATAACTAGGGAAGTTAAATCAAAGGGGGATTTAATGAGAAGTATTAAAAGAAAATAAATGGTGAGTTCATAAATAATTATCATTATGATAATTGGGTATATTTGAGATGATAAATTTTATGGAAAACAATATTAGTACCCAACTAAGTTATATTCTAGTCTAATGTAAATATTATTTGGAATAATCAAATGTACATAGATTAAATAATTCTATGTGAGTGGGTGTATATGTATGCACATTTGGGGAAAAAGTATCAAATAAACCTAAGTATGCTAATAATAATATGGAATGCTGAGTTTTAAGGGTATAATTTCCCAAATTAGGAGTCATTTCTTCATCACGTGAAATACAAAAAGCCTAGCTAGCTAGCTTGCTTCTTCTTCTCCAAAATCCATAGCTTCCAAATGATGAAGAGGGGAGTGGGTTGATTTGATTTTCCACCAACTCCTTCTTGTCCAACATCTTCTTCCTTCTTCCATTAGTTTAATCTTTGAGGCAAAGTTTTGGTACGGGTATTGAATTCTCTATAAAGAGAGTTCCCTTCTCAAACCAAGGCTGCTAATTTGCTGAGTTCAGATAATATATAGAGAGTCAGTGAGGTTGAGAGATAAGGGAATGTCAAGAGAGCTTTTGCAATTTGGCAAATATAATAAGAAGAAGAAATAAGCATGTAAAGTAGAAGAGCTCTTCAAAGGTACTAAATTCTTCTCCTCTATGTTTCTATAAGATGAAATCATTGATAGAATGGTGAAAGTATGATGATTGTGTGATTGTAATACACATATGTTCTTCATTTCAAGATTACGAATTTCTTAGTAATAACAAGAAAAAGTAGCTTTTGAGTCACAAAATTTATGGCTAAGGATTGTTGTAATCCACGAATAATTGTTAGATATTGTTAATATAGTCAAATGCGAAAACAACGGAAGTTAAACGGACCAATTTGGTTGAGAAACGAATTTATAGTAAATGAATTCGCTAAATTTGTCAAACATGAACATTTAGCATGAACATGAGTTTTAGATTAATTTTTGGGTTAGTTAATGCTTATTTTAATTGTTGGCTATTTGGTATGTTGTAGTTTTATGAGTTACAAACCCATAGAATCGAAAATGGACTAATTTGGATGAGTATAACTCATGTTATGAAAATCTGAAGGAATATGGGTCTATAAAATTGCGAAGAACAGAGCCTGAGGGGCTGTTCTGCCTCCCAGGGAGCAGCTGCGCTGCCCACAAGGCCAATTGGGGAGCAGCTGCACCGGGCTTCAGTGTCTGGTAGATAGCTTTGACCTACTGTAGTAAATTAGACATAACGTTTTCATACGAACTCCGATTGAGGTGATTCAAGATGATCCGGAACGAGGACGAATAGACCTACATCTTTTGTTCTTTAAGTATTTCAATTTGAGATCATTAAGAAGGGTCAAAATAGTCATCGTTGTGACTATTACGTATTTGGAGACGATCGGAGGGAGGCGAGCAAGCACATACGCGAGTATAGTGCTCCCGACGATGGAATATGTTATCCTAAGTAATAAAAACTAAATATGCATGATAATAGACATGACATATAAGATTACCTTACTCATAATGGAATGCTTTAGCATGACTTAGCATGTGTTTTGAAAAGAAACTTGAAGATTTCGAAAACAAACCTTGACGAACTTTAAGTCATTTGAGTTCTGACTTTGTAGTATGAGTATATGGTGGAGTTATGCGAGCATAAAATGTGATCTTAAGTTACCTCGTATAAGTTAACTTGTATAGCATGGATAATATGTGTTTTCAAAGAGAAATTCAAGTTTTGAAAACTAATAATCATGAGCATGGTGTCGCCTACATTTCGACCTTGTAAGAATGTGTAGAAATATGCACAAATAAATATGACATATGATTCGGAGTTTCCTTGCATGATTAGGTAGGCATGACATAGATTTAAAGAAAAGAAACTTAGACGTTTTGAAAACATTATTCATGAGCATTGTGTTGTCTAAACTTCTGAACTTGTAGGATGGCATGCTAGTATATTTTAAGTCAATAAACATGGCCTACATGTGCGCTCATCTAGTTAGACACCACATAAGTCGTTCAAGTATGAATTGTAATGAGTTCTCAAATGATGAACTATACTAACTATGATTAAATAAGTTGATTAAATGCGAGCATACGCGTTATAGGTGTCTAACATCCTTACATGATGGAATGGTTAATGTAGTTCATTACTTATGTATGAACCTACTTAGCCTTGTTGGAAATTATCAAATAAAGCTATAAAGTGTAAAACAACTTAAGGTAAATGCAAGAGGCACCAAACTTGGGCTAAGACCTCTTAACATATGGGTTAGTTATGTGTTAACAGTCATGCATGCTAAGGACTCAGATGAAACCAGAAAATAAATATCCAACTTTGGTTTGACAAGGGGACAACGCAGCTGCGCCCATCCCAGGCCTAATTGTAGCGCAGCTGCGCCACAGGGAAGGATGCTTGATTATTTTAACTTTGACCTAAACCTTAAAGCATATGTGTAATGAATGTCTAAAGCTATAATACTTGACATAAATGATGTTTTAAGCATAAGAGCATGTAAGGACGATGTAGATCACACATCTATAAACTTTAAATATGTGTCGATCACATAGCGAGTCAAGTGCGTGATAGATATATATGAATTTTGATGTCAAGTACGAGTGGTTAAGGTATACCTATACATACCTAGCTATTCTAAGAGTATGATGAGAAAGTGAAATATAGGTTTTACAAACCTAGTTAGGAAATAATGTAACATTATTATTATTATATTAAGAATGTATGAAACGTATGACTAATGGATATAAAACCATGATTATATAACTGTGTAGGAATACATGAAGTGTAGATAAGCTTTAATTAGTTAAGTCGTAGTTGATAAACTACGAATCAGGCAAGTCTTTCAGTTCCTAATTGATATATGAATTCTATAATTGTTAGATTAAGCTATATTATGCCATGAGAATGTTGATGTATATATATGAAATGCATATGAGATATGTATGAAATTAAAAGTTGATCTTTGATGATATGCTTGTGAAGTAAACCTATATGCCTGTTATATGAGAAGTAACATACGTAGTAAATATTAATGGATTATGAATGCATGAGTTGAGTATGCTATTATATGCTATGTGCTGCATGAAAACTGTTAGAATTGTTGGGTTGTAGAGCTCACCCTTACAAATAACTACTTTCGCAGGTTAAGGACTCATGGTAAATTTACGTGCTACTTATGACGCCCCCAAAACATGTATACATCACCCATCTTGGGTCGCCAGATACATGGTACTGAATACAAATACAAGCTTAATTATACAACATGAGCTGTGAGTTTTAATACAAATATTGTATTCTAGACAGTATTCAAACTCAAAATAAGTCCTTATTTATTATCACACTATTTAACAGAATAGTGAAGACTACTAATGCAAATATTTGGACCGTCACTCCGTTCCCCGACTAGTCCCGGCTATGTTCTCATTTCCTGAACAGAACAATGAAAGCAAAATGGTGAGCTCAACTAGCCCAGTAAGGAATATTATGACTAAGATAATGCAGAATAAGTTATCGTTAGTCTTCAACAATGTTAAACTGATAGAATATAATAGACAACAAGTTTAACTGCAGTGGAATAAGCAATCCATTAGAAGAGTCAAGTAAAGCATGATATCTACTATCTTCTATGATTTAAAAAGTTTTTCATCAACTTTATCGCTGAGACTCAGCTTAATAATTAAGCCACATCATCGAATCATCCCTGTACCACGGCCAAGGATATTCATGTAATCACAATGGTCATGATTATACCGAATAATCCCTGGTCATAATTATACCAACAACTGTCCATCAATGCACTATGGGCCAATGAGGACTTTTATCACATCATTTATAACATTACGGGTCATAATGATACCGAATGATCCCTGGTCATAATCATACAAATCAACAGTCCATCTATGCACGTAAGCAGAAGATGACCTTTGTGACGCCCCCAAAATAGGTATACATCATCCATCTTGAGTCGCCAAATACATGGTACAAAATTCAAATACAACTTAATTATACAAAAGTCGTGTAAAATACGACAAAATATAATCTAAGAGTTTTAATAAGAATATTGTCATCTAGAAAATATCCACACTCAATGGAGTCATCATTACATTTATTGTCACACTATTTAACAGAATAGTGAGGACTACTAATGCTATTATCTGGACCGTCACTCCGTTCCCCGACTAGTCCCAGCTACGTTCTCATTTTCTGAATATAACAGTGAAAGAAAGGGTGAGCTCAACTAGTCCAGTAAGAAATATTATGACTAAAATAATGCAAAATAAATTATCATTAGCCTTCAACAATGTTAAACTGATAGAATATAATAGACAACAAATTTAACTGCAGCGGAATAAGCAATTCATTAGAAGAGTCAAGTAGAGCATGATATCTACTATCTTCTATGATTTAAAATGTTTTCATCAATTTTTATCGCTGAGACTCAGCTTAATAAATAAACCACATCATCGAATCATCCCTACGGGCCAAGGATATTCATTAAATCATCAATGGTCATGACTATACCGAATAATCACTGGTCATAATCATACCAAAAACTGTCCATCAATGTACTACAGGCCACTGAGGACTTTTACCACATCATTTATAAAATTACAGGTCATGACTATACCGAATGATCCCTGGTCATAATTATACCAAGTCCATCTATGCACGTAAGCCAAAGATGACTTTCATCACAATATAAGCATGAGGATGATGACAATGACATAATAATTCAATAAAATAAGTTCAAGAATAAATTTTAAAGATTTATAAGTTAATTTATCCTGAAATCAATAACGTCCAAATTGTCAACATGATACTGCTTTGTGGAGTAAAATTCAAGAATGCTCAGAAGTATATTTCCATGAAAAGATACTGGATGAAGCGCAAATATCAAGGATATTCCATTAATTTCATGGAGTATAGAAGCCAAAACTTTAACCAACTGAGTATAATAGAATATATGAAACCACAAATAGATTTTTGCCTGCCATGCGGTAATCCACATAGACAGATCATTTCCACAATTTAATAAGGAATGAATACGAAGGATCATTCACCATGCATGCGGTAATCCACATAGACAGGTTATTCTAACAGAATAATAAAGAATGGAATAACAGAAGAATTCACCAGGCGTGCGTAATCCTCACAGACAGGTTATTCCCACAGAATGATAAAGAATGGAACCAAGTCATGCGTAACCCGCACAGACAGGATATTCTAACAGAATAATAAAGAATGGAATCAGGTCATGCATAATCTGCACAGATAGGATATTCCAACAGAATAATAAAGAGTGGAATAACAACAAAATTCACCAGGCATTCGACAGACAGCACAGACAGGTTATTCCAACAGAATAATAAAGAATGAAATAACAACATAATTCACCAGGCATGCGATAGACCGCACAGATAGGTTATTCCAATAAAATAATAAAGAATGGAATAACAACCCTTACGACTATTGAAAGAAAATAACTCTCTTCATGAATACGAAAGAAATAATACCCCTTACCTTAGAAGAAAACTGGATACTGAAATAGTGAGGTAGCAGACTTCTCTTCTTCTTTCTCTCTATAATTTTTCTCTATAATAATTGCTCTTGTGAGACTTAGTGAATTGGTGAGAAATGAAGGAAGAATGAGCTTCTATTTATAGGAAAATATAGTTTCAATAATTGCACATTTTGGGGCTCAAAATATTACAGTATAATACCTTCCTCTTTTTTTTCATTTTTAATTTAGTCCTGCAAGTATTATCAAACTTGCACCACCTCCCCTAATAGTAAATAATGTGAATCAATAGTAAATCATGTGACTCAATAGTTCTAAACATGTGAAAAAATTAATTATAGTATAGTACCTTCATCTATACCTCCATTTTTAATCTAGTCATGCAACTATTATCAATCTTGCACCAACTCTCCTAATAGTAATTCATGTGAATCAATAGTACACACATGTGAACACATAGTTATAAGCATGTGAATTAATAGCAATTAATTGCTCATTTATCCGGTTAATTACCCGATTGGTCAATATAACCTCCAGACATTAATTATTATCAAAATAAATGTCGATTTCCATTAATACTAATAATTCCCACACAATGGAACCATCAATTTCATCTTTAATCAACACGAACTTATTCATCATTAATTAATATCATAACTCACAATATTTAACAACCAGATCATTCCCAGGAAAGAGAGGGCTTTCCGATAAGGATTTCTCCTTATTGGCGCGCAATTAGGTGACTAAACCTCTCATTGACAGAATATTCTAGACATTGTCAATATTGTAAATAATAATATGAATAACTTTGTCGTCTCAATTATTGATTTAATAATATAACATATTATGCAGATGATACTGTGATAATAATTGAATCAATAATATGAGAGATATGATGCAGCAATTACTATAGCAATAATTGAATATAACTGAGTGACTTCTCACGTAAGCATCAATAATCAATACTATGTGCTACTATACAACAACGCGTATTACTGTACTTTTATTACCGGGTAGTTCAACAGTTTAGCGGTAAAACTTCCGCCGTTATTTTTATAAAAAGATAATTATGTCATTTTCTAACTACGACATTACTTCCATTGTGGGGTCAACCAATGATTGTGCCGTCGTATGAATATTCCCTGTTAAAATGAATATTCTCCGATCAATCGAATATTATATAACCACTTGCTTACTTCGTAAAATTTGTAAATATTTTCCACAACTATAACATTATATCAATCCACACCATAATATTAAAAAAATATATATTTAGAGAAAATTATTCTTTATTCATAAAAGTTGGGGTCTTACAACTTTCATTACAATATAAGCATGAGGATGATGACAATGATATAAGAATTCAATTAAAAGAAACAAAGGATAAATTTTTAAAGATTTATAATTTAATTTATCCAGAATTCAATAATATCTAAATTGTCAACATGATACTGCTTTGTGGAGTAAAATTCAAGAATGATATTGTAACAAAAATGATTTGGATAAAAAAAAATTAATTTTTGTCAAGAATTCGGGTGAATAGTACCCAGGTGAATAGTACCACATGAATAGTACTTCAAGAATAGTATCCCGTGAATAGTACTTTGTGAATAGTACTCATGAATAGTACCTCGTGAATAGTACTTTATGAATAGTACTTTATGAATAATACCCGTGAATAGTATTTTTGTAAATAGTACCGTATAAATGAATAGTACTCATGGACAGTACTCCGACATGAAAAGTTTAAAATTTAACAAGAATGTGCATAAAATATCCTTGTGAAACGATACTAGATGAAGCGCAAATTTCAAGGATATTCTACTAATTTCATGGAGTATAAAAGCCAAAATTTTAACAAAATGAGTATAGAATTCGAAATCTGAAACGAAATAATATTATTTACATACTACAAAGTATGAAAGAAAATATTATTTCAAGTGAATATTGAATAAAAATAACATCTCTTACAACTGTTGAACGAAAATACTATTCCAACGAATATTTAACGAAGATAATATTCCTACGAATATTGAACGAAGATAATAGTACTCTTTATGAATATTGAACGAAAATAATATTCATACGAATACAAAAAATAATATCTCTTCAGAATATGAAATAAATAATACTCCTTACCTCAGAAGAAGACTGGATGCTGGAATAGTGAAGTAGCAGTCTTTTCTTTTTCTTTCTCTCTATAGCTTCTCTCTCTATAATTGTTCTTATGAGTCTTAGTGAATTGGTGAGAATGAAAGAAGAATGAGCTTCTATTTATAGGAAAATATAGTTTCGATAATTGCACATTTTGGAGCTCGAAATATTACAGTATAATACCTTCATCTTTGTTTTTATTTTTAATTTAGTCCTGTAAGTATTATCAAACTTGCACCACCTCCCCTAATAGTATATCATGTGAATCAATAGTACAATCATGTGACTCAATAGTTCTATACATGTGAAAAAAATAATTACAGTATAGTACCTTCATCTATACCTTTATTTTTAATTTAGTCATGCAAGTATTATCAATCTTGCACCACCTCCCCTAATAGTACATACATGTGAACACATAGTTATAAGTATGTGAATTAATAGCAATTAATTACTCATTTATCCAATTAATTACCCGATTGGTCAATATAATTTCCAAACATCAATTATCATCGAAATAAATGTCGATTTCCACTAACACTAATAATCCCAACACAATGGAACTATCAATTTCATCTTTAATCAACACGAATTTATTCATCATTAATATTATAACTCACAATATTTAACAACCAGGTCGTTCCCAAGAAAGAGGGGGCTTTTCGATAAGGATTTCTCCTTATTGGCGCGCAATTAGGTGACCAAACCTCTCCTTGATAGAACTTCTAGACATTGTCAGTATTACAAATAATAATTTGAATAACTTTATTGTCTTAATTATTGATTTAATAATATAAAATATTATGCAGATGATACTGTGACAATAATTGAATCAATAATATGAGAGATATGATGCAGCAATTACTGTAACAATAATTGAGTATAACTAAGTGACTTCTCACGTAAGCATTAATAATCAATACCGTGTGCTACTATGCAATCACGCGTATTACTGTACTTTTATTACCGGGTAGTTCAACAATTTTAACAGTAACACTTTCACCGTTATTTTATTTAAAAAGATAATTCTATAGTTTTCTAACTACGACAATACTTCCGTTGTGGAGTCCACCAATGATTGTGCCGTCGTACGAATATTCCCTGTTAAAACGAATGTTCCCCGACACAACGAATATTTTATATCAACTTGTTTTTTTTGTAAAATTTTTAAATATCACCCTTAACTTTAACCTTTTATCAATTTAACCATTTACTAAATAGAATAATAATTATAGAAAAATTGAATACTTTCATTTCATAAATTTCAGGGTCTTACAGTACTTGATTGATAAAGTTTAATAGTATCGAAGGAGATTGATTCATTTATTTAAATATATACTCTTGAACCATGTTTAGGTTCTAGTAGATGTACATGATAGTATTTTACGATGTGTAATACATGTTGAGTTGTAAAATAGTACTATGTGATGCATAGAGGGATTCAAATCGAGATGTAAAAATTTATACAGTAATTCGAATAGAATAAATCATAACATAATTTGATTCAAGGATATGTAATTGATTCAAGTTAAGAAATCAATAAAAGATTTTTTTTAAAGGAGATTGAAAAAGTTTAAATTATTCTGCATCTTTATATAACATCGAATATGATGTAAGACAGGATTGGTAAATGACCAAGATTTGAAACTTATAAAAGGTTGGGGTCATTGTACAGATCTTGGAAATGGAAAGAATTTATATTCTAAATTGTAATAAGCAAAGTTATATTCATTAAGTTATGAATAAAAGATATAAATAGTTTGACGATAGTAGTATTGTGGCGGACCGAATTCGAGGTTCGAAAGGACCCATATTTGGGAGTGTCAGAGGTTGGTATCAAAGCTGTAGGTTATAAACTTTAGGTAAGAGTACCTTAGGCTATAACCTGAGAGAGAGAAAGAGAAAGATTAAAATATATATAAGCGAAGATTCAAAAAAGAATCTTAAAGTATCCAGAGAATGAGAGTTCAGGAGTTTCCTAACTTCGGTAATAAAAATGTTAAGATGTTGTCTATAAGATGAAGATGACAAGGAATGAACTCGAATGGAGTTTGGTTGATAATGGGAAAGAACCCTAAGGTAAACTGATGATCACGACGTGATCGAATTGAGCTATGAAGTGATAAATAGTCTATAATGACTAAGTGGCTATAACTTGATGCTATAAGAGAATGTACTATGAAATGGTACGAGATGAACTCATGAGGAGTTGTATATGATGAGATACAAAAAATTTATATCGAGCAAAGAGCAAGTTAAGAGTGAGAAAGATTTAAGTGGGATTTCAATTGAGGACTCATGTGAGAGCTGAGTTGTACAAACCTTTGTATGAGCAGAGGCTTTATGCTCACGCTCGGTTCCTCACAATGATAATCAATGGAATGTCGGTGTCGCACTATCGATATGCTTATGGTGAGAATGTGATTCTTTTCTCATATCATATTTGATAGATAGAGACTATTAAGATTAAGTTATAGAATATTAAGATTAGGTACGGGTCTTAAAACTAATGCATATGGTAAGTTTGTGACTCATAATCATATGGTATGTTTTGGAACTCCTCAACGAATGGATGCCTATGGTCTGACTAGGATAAGTTCTTAAACTCATATGATTGTGGCAAGTTCCTGAACTTCCAAAGTGTGGTAAGTTTGATGAACTATATTGGGTATAGAATTAAGAAATTTTGGTATAGTAAGCATTGATGGTGTTAGAGATTGATAGAATGAATCAATGAAGTAAAGATTGAAGTTGATGGAGAAACATGGATTTTCTAAATCTTCTAGCTCTGCTAAATTTTCAAAATTTATTGACTTCTTGCTGATGTTTGCACATCTATTTTCTTAAAAAACATTGGATCATGTGATTGAACCAATGATGTTTAAAAACAATACCGTTATTCTTATGTCTATGATAATTGTTTCGGCTAAGACAAAAATGATTTAAATATTTTCAAAATATATTTCTAACCATGTGCATCATTTGATATGGTGTATGGTAAACGATGGAGTCATCAATGCAGTTGAATCTAGTGTTGGTTGTGATCGAAAGATCGTCAGCCAATTTTGGTATGATGTAGTATGACAAAGTCACATAATGGCGGAATCCTCAACGTACTACTAATCTGGTACGGTATCATGACGTCATAAAAGAATTTTTGGGTTTTTCTTTTGAATTAGGAAGAAGGTCAATTAAGTTGGCCAAATTATTTTGATTGATGTCCGAGTTATTGATAAAAGTCTAAGCTATTTGATTCGGCTAGACGGCTGTTGAAAAATATTTATGGAATTCAAGCATTCTTGAGTATTTATGCCAAACCAGATTGCTCTGATGCGGATTCAGCTGTGAAAAGCTGATGTGAACAACCCTATAAGGGGCATATTTTCGGGGACAATGGTTCTGAGCGTAACGTATGTAGTCGTTACAAAACACTACGTTGCGGCCCAACGTAGTGGTACAATAGGCTGGCCACCTAGTGTACTTGTGGAGGGTGTTTTCAATCTTTGTGATTGATAAACACTCTGGTTTGTAGTGTAAAGGATTGTGTTGAAGCACTAGTAAATCTAGAAAAGAGTTCACGATCTTGTGACCCCTCAGCATAATTTGGAATCTGAGTTATTCATACTACTTTCCAATTATTGAAAAATCGTGGAAGATTCTTATTCTTCTTAAGGATGAATGTAGTTAGTAGAATGTTCCTTAGAAAGGAAAAATGGTAGAATGCAAGTGAGCAAGTTATAATAAAACTTCCAAAAAGTGAATAGATAAAGTTATCCAAAAGAATATGTAATATTCAGAATAGCACCAAGTAGAGGAGGTTTCGGTGATTCCGAGGACGGAATCCTTATAAAGGGGAGAGGATGTAAGAACCCGAATTTTTAGAAATTATTAAAATAAGAATTTAGTAGATAAAATTCTTAAAGCATGAGATGGGTTCGAATAAGAATATTTATGTAATACGAGGTATGTCGTGTTGCGTTACATATAGGGTGATATGAGCTATGTAATAAGTGATGGTGTGTTTAATAAATATATATCATTATTATATATTTTTTATACATTGTAGAGATGAATTAGTAAAGAAGATGGGTAGATGTTAATTAACTGGTATATCAAGTTAGTAAATTAAAAGCATGAAGTATTCATGAATTGATGCTAAGGTTTTGCTCAAGCAGAACTTGTCTGCCTCTAAACTTGGTATGGCGCAGCTGCGCCATTTTCAAGCCTATGAGAAGCGCAGCTGCGCAGGTCTGTAGAAAATTCTTAGTAAGTTGTGAACATTTGATTTCAAGAAATGGTTACTAGGGACTCATATAAAGGTCATAAATGGTGATTAACTTGTCCATGAATAAAGTAGGATAACCAAGCGTGAATGGAATACATATTTATTATGGAAGTTTATTAACCTAGAATGAATGTTGGTTAATCAAGTTATATTATAGAATATAACATTATAGAGCTTTGCGTGGTAGTGGCATGATATTAAATTGAATAGAAAGAGTTAATTCACTTACATAAGATGGTGAATTAATGTATGTGTTAACATAAAGAAAATGGAATGAATAGGTAAATTAAAAAGGAATTTTAATATATTACATAGTGTAATAATATATGAAAAGATTAGATAGATGAGATATGTTATGGATAATAAGTATCTAATAAAAGAAGGGGACCAATATATTTAAATATTGGTTAGAGATGTAATGTTAAGAATAATATTATTTTGTGAGATTAGATTATAAGCTTGTGAACTATTAATTACTAAGTTCACATAATTATGTCTTGTGTGGCATAACTAGGGAAGTTAAATCAAAGGGGGATTTAATGAGAAGTATTAAAAGAAAATAAATGGTGAGTTCATAAATAATTATCATTATGATAATTGGGTATATTTGAGATGATAAATTTTATGGAAAACAATATTAGTACCCAACTAAGTTATATTCTAGTCTAATGTAAATATTATTTGGAATAATCAAATGTACATAGATTAAATAATTCTATGTGAGTGGGTGTATATGTATGCACATTTGGGGAAAAAATATCAAATAAACCTAAGTATGCTAATAATAATATGGAATGCTGAGTTTTAAGGGTATAATGTCCCAAATTGAGAGTCATTTCTTCATCACGTGAAATACAAAAAGCCTAGCTAGCTAGCTTGCTTCTTCTTCTCCAAAATTCATAGCTTCCAACTGATGAAGAGGGGAGTGGGTTGATTTGATTTTTCACGAACTCCTTCTTGTCCAACATCTTCTTCCTTCTTCCATTAGTTTAATCTTTGAGGCAAAGTTTTGGTACAACTATTGAATTCTCTATAAAGAGAGACTTCCCTTCTCAAACCAAGGCTGGTAATTTGCTAAGTTCAGATAATATATAGAGAGTCAGTGAGGTTGAGAGATAAGGGAATGTCAAGAGAGCTTTTACAATTTGGCAAATATAATAAGAAGAAGAAATAAGCATGTAAAGTAGAAGAGCTCTTCAAAGGTACTAAATTCTTCTCCTCTATGTTTCTATAAGCTGAAATCATTGATAGAATGGTGAAAGCATGATGATTGTATGATTATAATACATATATGTTCTTCATTTCGAGATTACGAATTTCTTAGTAATAACAAGAAAAAGTAGCTTTTGAGTCACAAAATTTATGGCTAAGGATTGTTGTAATCCATGAATAATTGTTAGATATTGTTAATATAGTCAAATGCGAAAATAACGGAAGTTAAACGGATCAATTTGGTTGAGAAACGAATTCGTAGTGAATGAATTCGCTAAATTTGTCAAACATGAACATTTAGCATGAACATGAGTTTTAGATTAATTTATGGGTTAGTTAATATTTATGTTAATTGTTGGGTATTTGATATGTTGTAGTTTTATGAGTTACAAACCCATAGAATCGAAAGTGAACTAATTTGGATGAGCATAACTCATGTTATGAAAATCGAAAGGAATATGGGTCTATAAAATAGCGAAGAGCAGAGCCTGAGGGGCTATTCTGCCTCCCAGGGCATAGCTGCGCTACCCCCAAGGCCAATTGGGGCGCAGCTGCACCGGGCTTCAGTGTCTGGTAGATAGCTTTGACCTGCTGTAGTAAATTAGGTATAACGTTTTCATACGAACTCCGATTGAGGTGATTCAAGATGATCCGGAACGAGAACGAATAGACCTATAACTTTTGTTCTTTAAGTGTTTCAATTTGAGGTCATTAGGAAGAGTCAAAATAGTCATCTTTGTGACAATTACGTATTTAGAGGCGATCGGAGGGAGTCGAGCGAGCACATATGCGAGTTTAGTGCTCCCGACGACGGAATATGTTAACCTAAGTAATAAACACTAAATATGCATGATAATAGACATGCCATATAATATTACCTTACTCATAATGTAATGCTTTAGCATGACTTAGCATGTGTTTTGAAAAGAAACTTGAAGATTTCAAAAACAAACCTTCACGAACTTTAAGTCATTTGAGTTCTGACTTTGTAGTATGAATATATGGTGGAGTTGTGCGAGCATAAAATGTGATCTTAAGTTACCTCGTATAAGTTAACTTGTATAGCATGGATAATATGTGTTTTCAAAGAGAAATTCAAGTTTTGAAAACTAATAATCATGAGCATGGTGTCACCTACATTTCGACCTTGTAAGAATGTGTAGAAACATGCACAAATGAATATGACATATGATTCGGATTTTCCTTGCATGATTAGGTTGGCATGACATGGATTTGAAGAAAAGAAACTTAGACGTTTTGAAAACATTATTCATAAGCATTGTGTTGTCTAAACTTCTGAACTTGTAGGATGGCGTGCTAGTATATTTTAAGTCAATAAACATGGCCTACATGTGCGCTCATCTAGTTAGACACCACATAAGTCGTTCAAGTATGAATTGTAATGAGTTCTCAAATGATGAACTATACTAACTATGATTAAATAAGTTGATTAAATGCGAGCATACGCGTTATAGGTGTCTAACATCCTTACATGATGGAATGGTTAATGTAGTTCATTACTTATGCATGAACCTACTTAGCCTTGTTGGAAATTATCAAATAAAGCTATAAAGTGTATAACAACTTAAGGTAAATGCAAGAGGCGCCAAACTTGGGCTAAGACCTCTTAACATGTGGGTTAGTTATGTGTTAACAGTCATGCATGCTAAGGACTAAGAAGAAACCAGAAAATAAATACCCAACTTTGGTTTGGCCAGGGGACGGCGTAGCTGCGCCCATCCCAGGCCTAATTGCAGCGCAGCTGCGCCACAGGGCAGTGATGCCTGATTATTTTAACTTTGATCTAAACCTTAAAGCATATGTGTAATGAATGTCTAAAGCTATAATACTTGACATAAATGATGTTTTAAGCATAAGAGCATGTAAGGACGATGTAGATCACACATCTATAAACTTTAAATATGTGTCGAACACATAGCGAGTTAAGTGCGTGATATATATATATATATATATATATATATATATATATATATATATATGATTGTTGTAAAGTCTGAGAAAATCAGATCTTTATGTGAATTAAATTTTTATTTGATTATTTGAATTAAATGAATTTTGTGACGCCCCCAAAATAGGTATACATCACCTATTCTGAGTCGTCAAATACATGGTACAAAATATAAATAAAAACTTAATTATACAACAGTCGTGTAAAATACGACAAAACATAAGCTGTGAGTTTTAATACAACATTGTCTTCTAAACAGTATTCAAACTCAAAATAAGTCCTCAATACATTTATTTTCACACTATTTCATAGAATAGTGAGGACTACTAATGCTATCATCTGAGCCGTCACTCCGTTCCCCGACTAGTTCCCGCTACGTTCTCATTTCCTAAAGAGAACAATGAAAGCAAAAGGGTGAGCTCAACTAGCCCAGTAAGAAATATTATGACTAAGATAATGCAGAAACAATTATCATTAGCCTCAACGGTGTTAAACTGATAAAATATAACAAACATCAAGTTTAACTGCAGCGGAACAATCAATCCATTAAAAGAGTCAAGAAGAGAATAAAATCTACTATCTTTTATGATTTAAAAAGGTTTTTCATCACTTTTATCGCTGAGACTCAGCTTAATAAATAATCCACATCATCCCTGCACTACGGCCAATGATATTCATTAGTATCACGACCACAAATTATCCATGCACTACGGGCCAAGGATATTCGTGTATTCATCAATTATGATGCCTCCAAAATAGGTATACATCACCCATGTTGGGTCGCCAGATACATGGTACAGAATACAAATACAATCTTAAATATACAACAAGAGCTGTGAGTTTTAATACAAATATTGTCATCTAGACAGTATTAAAACTCAAAATAAGTCATCAATACATTTATTGTCACACTATTTAACAGAATAGTGAGGACTACTAATACTATCATCTGGACCGTCACTCCGTTCCCCTACTAGTCCCGGCTACGTTCTCATTTCCTGAAGAGAACAGTGAAAGAAAGGGTGAGCTCAACTAGCCCAGTAAGAAATATTATTACTAAGATAATGCAGAATAAATTATCATTAGCCTTCAACAGTGTTAAACTGATAAAATAGAATAAACATCAAGTTTAACTGCAGCGGAATAAGCAATCCATTAAAAGAGTCAAGTAGAGAATAAAATCTACTATCTTTTATGATTTAACAAGGTTTTTCATCACTTTTATCGATGAGACTCAACTTAATAAATAATCCACATCATCAAATCATCCCTGCACTACAGGCCAAGGATATTCTTTAGTATCACGACCACGAATTATCCATGCACTACGGGCCAAAGATAATCTTATTTTCATCAACGGTTCTGATCATGCCATAAAATAATTCATCTTTGCACCCTTGGCCGAAGAGAATTCATAGCCATAATCATACCAAAAATTGTCCATCTATTCACTACGTCCAATGAGGACTTTTTCCACATCATTTGTAACATTACGGTCATGATTATACTGAATAATCTCTGGTCATAATCATACTAAGTCCATCTATGCACTACAGGTCACAGATGACTTTCAACATAATATAAATATGAGGATGATGACAATGACATAATAATTCAATAAAACAAGTTCAAGAATTAATTTATCCAGGAACCAATAATGTCCAAATTGTCAACATGATACTGCTTAGTGGAGTAAAATTCAAGAATGCTCAGAAGAATATTTTCATGAAAAGATACTAGATGAAGCGCAAATATTAAGGATATTCCACTAATTTCATGGAGTATAGAAGCCAAAACTTTAACTAAAAGAGTATCATAGAATATATGAAACTGCAATGGATTTTCACCCGCCATGCGGTAATCAACGTAGACAGCTCATTTCCACAACTTAATAAGGAATGGATATAAAGGATCATTCACCATGCATGTGGTAATCCACATAGACATGTTATTCCAACAGAATAATAAAGAATGGAATAACAGAAGGATTCACCATGTGTGCGATAGATGCATAAACAGGTTATTCCCAACAGAATAATAAATAATGGAACCAGGTCATGCGTAACGCACATACAGGATATTCTGACAGAATAATAAATAATAGAACCAGGTCCAGCGTAAACGCACAGACAGGATATTCCTACAGAATAATAAAGAACGGAATATTAGAAGAATTTCACCATGTATGCGGTACTTCGCATAAACAGGTTATTCCAACAGAATAATAAGGAATGGAATAACAGAAGTTCTCTTCATGAATACAAAAGAAATAATACCCCTTACTTTAGAAGAAACTGGATACTGGAATAGTGAGTAACAGAATACTTTTTTTCTTTCTCTCTATAGTTTCTCTCTCTAGAGTTTCAGTGAATTCATAAGAAATAATGAAGGAATGAGCTTCTATTTATAGAAGAACTGAAAGTGGCTCTTGGTCTTAACGAAGGGTCAAAATGACTCTTGGTAATATTGAAGAGACAACTACTATTTGCGAAAGGGAAATTAACTCTTGAAACACCGAAGGGGCAAATAACTCTTGGAAAACTGAAGGGACAAATAACTCTTGGAAAACTAAAGGGACAAATAACTCTTAGAAAACTGAAGGGACAAGTTACTATTAAAACTTTTAAATCAACGATCCAATTGATTTACTATTATAATTTCAGCCAACGGTCTGAAAAATTAGCACATCTCCTCATGGAATAATATTGTACCCAAAAATGATTTGGAACGAAAAGAAATATATTTTACGGGTGAATAGTAACTCATGAATAGTAACTCGTGAATAGTAACTCATGAATAGTAACTCGTAAATAGTAACTCGTGAATAGTATTCCGACACGAAAATTGCCCCGATTGAACAATATAACCTCTAGACTTCAATTATTATCGAAACAAATGTCGATTTCCACAAACACAAATAATTTCAACACAATGGAACTATAAAATTCATCTTTAATCAACACGAACTTATTCATCATTAATATTATAAGTCACAATATTTAACAACCAGGTCGTTCCCAAGAAAGAGGGGGCTTTCCAATAAAGATTTCTCCCTATTGGCGCGCAATTAGGTGACCAAACCTTTCCTTGACAAAACTTCTAGACATTGTCAATATTGCAAATAATAATATGAATAACTTTACCGTCTCAATTATTGATTTAATAATATAACATATTGTGCAGATGATACTGTGGCAATAATTGAATCAATAATATGAGAGATAAGATGTAGTAATTACTGTAGCAATAATTGAGTAAAACTGAGTAACTTCTCACGTAAGCATCAATAATCAATACCGAGTGCTACTATGCAACCACGCGTATTACTGTACTTTTACTACCGGGTAGTTCAACAGTTTTAACGGTAACACTTTTGCCGTTATTTTTATAAAAAGATAATTTTGTCGTTTTCTTACTACGACAATACTTTCGTTGTGGGGTCTACCAATGATTGTGCCGTTGTACAGATATTCCCCGACAAAAAGAATATTCCCCGACCAAACGAATATTTTATAACAACTTGCATACTTTGCAAAATTTATAAATATTACCCACAACTATAATATTATATCAAATCCACACCATAATATTAAAAAATATTTCAAGAAATTTAAATCTTTATTCAAAAAATTTGGGGTCTCACAATCTCCCATCCTTCTAAAATTTCGCCCTCGAAATTTACGTACATACCTGGTATGCCGAACAAATGAGGACACTTCGTCAGATTCTGACTCTTGAGGTATAACCTTTGAGTGTTGAATACGATCCTTCTTATCCAAGATTTTAACACGTAATTCCTCATACGTTAAATCTTCTGCTATCTCGTCTAGTTTTAATTTAATAATGTGGTTCGGGTCGTCCACATATTTACGTAACATCGATACGTGAAAAATATTATGAACACGCGACATATTTGGCGGTAATACGAGTCTATAGGCCACAGTTCCTACTCCATCGAGGATTTCAAATAGACCAATAAAATCGAGGGACATTCATCAGTTCCGGGAGTGTAGCTTGTGCGGCCTTTAACTTTATCGATTAAAGTCAATTCTACTCGTATATTCGTTATCTTCACGTGGGTCCCTAGAGTCTTTAACTCTATCTCCATCATTTGTAAGTTATACGAAATGGGTCTTTGTGTTAACAACATCATACTTGTAAATGCATACGATCTTCTACTCAACGCGTCAGCTACCACGCTCGCTTTTCCCACGATGATATTGAATGGTATTATCATAATCTTCAACAGCTCGAGCCAACGTCTTTGGCGCATTATACGTTTGTTTTGGTTGAAAAAATATTTGAGGGTATAGAAATGGTTTTTATACTGGGGTCAATACAAAATTTGATTTCACGCTCTAGGGGTAGGCTAAGAAGTCTTCAAGAATTCGTCAGAAAATTTATTAACAATAGAAATATCATTCAAAACTGTGACTCTCATCCAAGACTTGGATAGCACATGTAATGAAGGTTTCTCCTAACGGAGTTTCAACCGATAAGTCAAAGTCTAATTTCTCCGGAGTCAAATTTAAACGTTGAGCGGAAGCAAGAGAGAAATAAAAGAGTGGGTAGAATCGGTATCTAATAAGGTATAGACTTCGCAAGAATTTATAATTAACTAACCCGTGCTAACTTCGTTCGGGTTACTCACTTTTTGAGAAGTCACGAAAAATGCTCTCCCTGAAACCACCAACTTTGTTTTGTCCGTATCTGCCTTTGGTGCCACCGTTCCAGCTGAACTTGACTTCACTATATGACAAAATCGAGCTAAATGACCTTCTCTTCTTGAAATTTTCACTTCTATTATCTTGGCCATGATTACCACCGAAGTGGTTACCATTATTGGCATGATAATTTCCCCCACGATGGTTATCATTGTTCCAATGGTCGTTGCCACCAGTATGATTATTATCGTGTTGTTGGTCGTTACCTTTTGGTTGAGCTGACTCAACGGTCTTATGTGCTTCATTACTTATCCCAACATTTTCGGATGCCATTTTCAAATACTGTCACAAAACAAGGGTTAATTAACATATGACAGATTATCTATATATTCTGACCGACCAATTAAATAACAAATAAACTTAGGTAGGTCATACTAGCGAAGGAATATCCCGTCTCTCCCCTCCTAGTCTTTATCTCACATCTCAGCCAGGGATCATATCCCTAAGTTTTGATACCAACTGTGACGCCCCCAAAATAGGTATACATCACCCATCTTGGGTCGCCAGATACATGGTACAGAATACAAATACAATCTTAAATATACAACAAGAGCTGTGAGTTTTAATACAAATATTGTCATCTAGACAGTATTGAAACTCAAAATAAGTCCTCAATACATTTATTGTCACACTATTTAACAGAATAGTGAGGACTACTAATACTATCATCTGGACCGTCACTCCATTCCCCGACTAGTCCCGGCTACGTTCTTATTTCCTGAAGAGAACAGTGAAAGAAAGGGTGAGCTCAACTAGCCCAGTAAGAAATATTATTACTAAGATAATGCAGAATAAATTATCATTAGCCTTCAACAGTGTTAAACAGATAAAATAGAACAAACATCAAGTTTAACTGCAGCGGAACAAGCAATCCATTAAAAGAGTCAAGTAGAGAATAAAATCTACTATCTTTTATGATTTAACAAGGTTTTTCATCACTTTTATCGATGAGACTCAGCTTAATAAATAATCCACATCATCAAATCATCCCTGCACTACAGGCCAAGGATATTCTTTAGTATCACGACGACAAATTATCCATGCACTACGGGCCAAAGATAATCTTATTTTCATCAACGGTCCTGATCATGCCATAAAATAATTCATCTTTGCACCCTTGGCCGAAGAGAATCCATAGCCATAATCATACCAAAAACTGTCTATCAATGCACTACGGCCAATGAGGATTTTTTCCACATCATTTGTAACATTACGGTCATGATTATACTGAATAATCCCTGGTCATAATCATACTAAGTCCATCTATGCACTACAGGTCACAGATGACTTTCAACATAATATAAACATGAGGATGATGACAATGACATAATAATTCAATAAAACAAGTTCAAGAATTAATTTATCCAAGAACCAATAACGTCCAAATTGTCAACATGATACTGCTTTGTGGAGTAAAATTTAAGAATGCTCAGAAGAATATTTTCATGAAAATATACTAGATGAAGCGCAAATATCAAGGATATTCCACTAATTTCATGGAGTATAGAAGCCAAAACTTTAACTAAAAGAGTACCATAGAATATATAAAACTGCAATGGATTTTCACCCGCCATGCGGTAATCCACGTAGACAGCTCATTTCCACAATTTAATAAGGAATGAATATAAAGGATCATTCACCATGCATGTGGTAATCCACATAGACATGTTATTCCAACAGAATAATAAAGAATGGAATAACAGAAGGATTCACCATGCGTGCGATAGATACATAAACAGGTTATTCCCAACAGAATAATAAATAATGGAACCAGGTCCGGCGTAAACGCACAGACAGGATATTTTGACAGAATAATAAATAATGGAACCAGGTCCGGCGTAAACGCACAGACAGGATATTCCGACAGAATAATAAATAATGGAACCAGGTCCGGCGTAAACGCACAGACAGGATATTTCGACAGAATAATAAAGAACGGAATATTAGAAGAATTTTACCATGTATGTGGTACTTCGCATAAACAGGTTATTCCAACAGAATAATAAGGAATGGAATAACAGAAGTTCTATTCATGAATACGAAAGAAATAATACCCCATACCTTAGAAGAAACTGGATACTGGAATAGTGAGTAGTAGAATACTTTTCTTCTTTCTCTCTATAGTTTCTCTCTCTAGAGTTTCAGTGAATTCATAAGAAATAATGAAGGAATGAGCTTCTATTTATAGAAAAACTGAAAGTGGCTTTTGGTCTTAACGAAGGGTCAAAATGACTCTTGATAATATTGAAGAGACAACTACTATTTGCGAAGGGGCAATTAACTCTTGAAACACCGAAGGGGCAAATAACTCTTGGAAAACTGAAGGGACAAATAACTCTTGGAAAACTGAAGGGACAAATAACTCTTAGAAAACTGAAGGGACAAGTTACTATTAAAACTTTTAAATCAACGATCCAATTGATTTACTATTATAATTTCAACCAACGGTCTGAAATATTAGCACATCTCCTCATGGAATAATATTGTACCCAAAAATGATTTAGAACGAAAAGAAATATATTTTACGTGTGAATAGTAACTCGTGAATAGTACTCCGGCACGAAAAGGTCCCCGATTGAAGAATATAACCTCTAGACTTCAATTATTATCGAAACAAATGTCGATTTCCACTAACACAAATAATTTTAACACAATTGAACTATCAAATTCATCTTTAATCAACACGAACTTATTCATCATTAAACTCACAATATTTAACAACCAGGTCGTTCCCAGGAAAGAGGGGGCTTTCCAATAAGGATCTCTCTCTATTGGTGCGCAATTAGGTGACCAAACCTCTCCTTGACAGAACTTCTAGACATTGTCAATATTATAAATAATAATATGAATAACTTTGTCGTCTTAATTATTGATTTAATAATATAACATATTGTGCAGATGATACTGTGACAATAATTGAATCAATAATATGAGAGATATGATGCAACAATTACTGTAGCAATAATTGAGTATAACTGAGTAACTTCTCACGTAAGCATCAATAATCAATACCGTGTGCTACTATGCAACCACACGTATTACTGTACTTTTACTACCGGGTAGTTCAACAGTTTTAACGGTAACACTTTCGCCGTTATTTTTGTAAAAAGATAATTCTGTCGTTTTCTTACTACGACAATACTTCCGTTGTGGGGTCCACCAATGATTGTGCCGTCGTACAGATATTCCCCGACAAATATTTCCCGACAAAAAGAATATTTTCCGACCAAACGAATATTTTATAACAACTTACATACTTTGCAAAATTTATAAATATTACCCACAACAATAATATTATATCAAATCCACACCATAATATTAAAAAATATTTCGAAAAATTTAAATCTTTATTCATAAAATTTGGGGTCTCACATCAATGGTCATGATCATGCCAACAACTGTCCATCAATGCACTATGGGCCAATGAGGACCTTTACCACATTATTTGTAACATTACGGTCATGATTACACCGAATAATCTCTAGTCATAATCATGCTAAGTCCATCTATGCACTACAGGCCACAGATGACTTTCAACAAAATATAAACATGAGGATGATGATAATGATATAAGAATTCAATAAAACAAGTTCAAGAATTAAGTTATCCAGGAACCAACAACGTCCAAATTATCAACATGATACTGCTTTGTAGAGTAAAATTCAGGAATGCTCAGAAGAATATTTTCATGAAAAGATACTGGATGAAGCGCAAATATCAAAGATATTCCACTAATTTCATGGAGTATAAAAGCCAAAACTTTAACCAACTGAGTATAATAAATAATAGAATAACAAAAGAATTCACCAAGCATGCGATAGACCGCACAGACAGGTTATTCTAATAGAAAAATAAATAATGGAACAAGGTCATGCGTAAACGTACAGACAGGATATTCCGACAGAATAATAAATAATAGAACCAGGTCCGGCGTAAACGCACAGACAGGATATTCTGACAGAATAATAAATAATGGAACCAGGTCCGGCGTAAACGCACAGATAGGATATTCTGACAAAATAATAAAGAACGAAATATTAGAAGAATTTCACCATGTATGCGGTACTTCGCATAAACAGGTTATTCCAACAGAATAATAAGGAATGGAATAACAGAAGTTCTCTTCATGAATACGAAAGTAATAATACCCCTTACCTTAGAAGAAACTGGATATAGGATTAGTGAAGTAGTAGAATACTTTTCTTCTTTCTCTCTATAGTTTCTCTCTCTAGAGTTTCAGTGAATTCGTAAGAAATAATGAAGGAATGAGCTTCTATTTATAAGAGAATGGACTGAATAGTAACTAATTCAAGAACGGTCCATATTGATTTACTTTTAAACGGACGGTCCATATTGATTTACTATACAATATTAATAAAATATAATATATTCTATTTATAATCTAATAAAACGAATAACTTTATAAAAGTATTATGTTTTATATAAAAAGATTTTACTATGCAAACACTATGCAGGCACTATGTAATACTATGCATAATAAAATATAATATATTCTATTTATAGTCTAATAAAACAAATAACTTTATAAAAATATTCTGTTTTATATAAAAAACTTTTTTGTTTTATTACATTAATAATACTAATAAAACAAAATTTATCACCGTTATTATAATTCACCATATTAATCGACCAGGTCGTTCCCAGGAAAGAGGGGGCTCTTCAATAAGGATTTTTCTCTATTGGCGCGCAATTAGGTGACCAAACCTCTCCTTGACAGAACTTTTAGACATCGTTAATATTGTAAATAATAATATTAATAACTTTATTATCTCAATTATTGATTTAATAATATATAAAATATTGACAATAATTGAATCAAATAACGTGAGATACTATGCAGCAACAAAACTGAGTGACTTTTCACGTAAGCATCAATAATCAGTACCGCGTGCTACTATGCAACCACGCGTATTCCTGTACTTTTAACACCGGGTGTTTCAACAGTTAACGGTAAAACTTCCGCCGTTATTTTCATAAAATATTTTTGTCGTTTTCTCAATCCGATAATAATTCTGTTGTGGGGTCCACCAATGATTGTGCCGTCGTACGAATATTTCCTGTTAAAACGAATATTCCCCGACCAATCGAATATTATATAACAACTAGCGTACTTTGTAAAATTTATAAATATTACTCACCACTATAATATTATATCAAATTCATTCCATAATATTTAAAAATGATATTTATAGAAAAATCATCTTTATTTAAAAAAAATTGGGGTCTAACAAATTTAATGGTTTATTTATGTGAGTAAACTATTTAAAGGTCGTTCTATGACCTAGAATGTGCGGATGTGGTAAGGATTCTGGCTATGTGCTAGGATTAACTATTATGAATTTCCAAGACGAAAACGGAAGTTTTCTAAGAAATTTCTGTAAAAATACTATTCATCCGTTTCTGCTCGGAGATGAAGTTTGAATTTCAGAGAAACGCGTAATGATAGACTACTAAGACGTAATGGAATATCCAATAATATTTCAGTTATGGCAAACGAAGTTTTTGCCTACGTACTTAAAACTTAAGGGTTAGGAAATGTGAATTTCGAGAATTTAAGGTTTACGTATAATGATTAGGGTTATTATACGTAAGGAATACGAGTATGATACTAGTTATTCTACGAGTATAGTACGAAGATTATTACAACGTATAATAAGAATAACGTATGAACTATATACAAAAAGAATACAAGAATTGAACGCGTAGAATACGAATAGTCCTTAATGGACTTTGAGTTATGGACTTTGGATAATCCAATTGGACTTGTAGTATGTAAAGCCCAATGAGTATGAAAATCAAGCCCAAGATAGGCCCGATATGATTTATGCTAAGGCCCAAATTAAGAAACTAAACCGCGAATCAAACTGATGGGTAAAACCCATAGGGCAACCCATGGGGAGACCCATGGACCATGTGGGTCGGCCACTTGGTGGCCAAGTAAAGTGCATTTACTTGGTGGCTAAGTAAATGAATAGTAAGGAGGTTGGCATTTTGACCATTTTGCCCTCCATTAGGTTTTCCTATATAAGAGAAGCTAGGTTGGTTCATTTTATTATTTCACCAACTCTAGATAATATATTGAGAGAGAGAAAGAGAGCTTTAATAAGTAATCAAAAGGAGTTAAGAGCAAAGTATACAAGCTTTGTTCAAGAACGCAAAGAACGTGAAGAACGTTAAGGTAATATTACGTAAACCTAATGTAAGACCCCAAATTATTAATAAATGAAATTTAAATTCCCTCTATTTATTATTTTGAAATAGTAAGTGTTAAATTGATTAATAAGGTTAGTTATGGGTAAAATGCGCAAATATTTCAAATAAGCAGGTGGTTATAAAATATTCATTGTTGTCGGGGAATATTCGTTTGGTCGTGGAATATTCTTCCTGTCGGGGAATATTCGTACGACGGCGCAGTCTTTTGTGGGCCCCATAACGGAAAGCGATTGGATGAAGAAAACGACAAGTATATGTTGTTTATTAATAACGGCGTAGTTGTTACCGTTAATACTGTTGAAATACCCGGTGGTTAAAAAAATACAGTAATAACGCGTGGTTGCACAGTAGCACACATATTGCACAGTATAGTTGAATTATTGATTCGTACGTAAGAAGGCATTACTCAATAATTGTTACAGTAGTTACTGTTCAATATTTTATTGATACAATAATTGCCGCGTTGATATTTTATATTATTATTGTTTCAATAATTGTTACTGCACAGTATTTCCTATTATCAGATCAATAATTCATATTATTTGAATAATATTATTAGATAACATTATTGGCAATGTCTAGAAAGTTCTGTCTAAGGAGAGGTTTGGTCACCTAATTGCGCGCCAGTAAGGAGAAATCCTTATTGGAAAGCCCCCTCTTTCCTGGGAACGGCCTGGTTGTCATAAATGTGATTTTGTAATATTATTTGTGAATAATTAATTATTGATTCATATGATAAGAAAATATTTATTTTTTGTGGATATAAATGTTGGATATATTTATTGTGGTTAAAAAATGAAGGAGTTAATGTTGAGGTTTTTATCAGTATTTTTGTCGGAATGGAGGTATTAAAAATCAGGGTTTTTGAGATATTTTGCGGGGGTTATAATTTTTAATCCGACCGTTGGATCGTGGTAATTTTTGGATATGTTATACATATATAAGTTGAGTATATGTCCCCAAATTTTGAACCGTTAAAAATGAACGTATGATTTGTTATGAATTTATGAGGTGACTGGTTCAGAAATTGTTGAAGTATCCGAATTTATCATTTTGGTGAAAAATTCTAGAATTGGTGGGCCCCACTCTTGGTTGGTGAAGAAATGTGCTGAGATTTTTATTCAAATGTGGTGGGTGGGAATAGTAGCAGGTAAAGCCATCAGGTTGCAGGTTAAGTCTGCTTCGGCGTGCTAACATTTTCCTATAAATAGAGGGCTAAGTTAGAATTGAAAATCACACCAGAAACAAGTTTTCTCTCTTTCTCTCTCTAGATTATTGAGTGTATTTTGTGAGTATTTAGATACTTTGAGAGTTTCTATTCATCAGAGTAAGTTTCTTTCAGCCTTATACCGGTATTCCGACCAGAAGTACTGTCTTTACGAGGTAAGGGATGTTAATTTTTTCGAAAATGATATTATTTCTTCAATATCATTATGCAGAAATATTGGTTGGAAATTTTTATCAAATTTGGAACTTTTCACGTCGGGGTTACTATTCATGAGTTACTATTCACGAGTTACTATTCACCGAAAAATAAAATTTTCTTCTTTTCGTCCAAAATATCTATTCTGGGTACTAGCTTTGATTGTATCCATGTTTTGATCATTCTTGAATTCTACTTCACTATGAATAATTATAAGGTATTTTTGGACATGGATAAATCGAAATACGAATCCTTAATATTTGTTATTTTGTTTCACTAGATTCGTTTTCTTTAAGATATTTTTCATCATCCTCAGTCCTAAATGATGATATTACTGAATATCTTTGGCCCGTAGTGCAAAGATGAATGATTAACTGATGAATATCTTTGGCCCGTAGTGCAAAGATGAACATGTGTTGAGATGAACATGACCGACTGGTGATACAAATGAATATCTTTGGCCTGTAGTGCAAAGATGAATATTTGATTAAAGATGGTTATTGATTGTTGTTACAGGGATAAAATATTGATGATGGACTTTTAAATCTTAGAAGATAGTAGAACTCATTCTCTACTTGACTCTTCTAATGGTTTGCTGTTTCCGCTGCAGTTATTGATTTAAAACTTGTTGTCTATTGTATTCTATTAGATTTTTCCCTGTTGAAGACTAACGATAATTTGTTCTGTATTATCTTAGTCATAATGTTCTTTACTGGGCTAGTTGAGCTCACCCTTTTCCTTTTTGTTCCATTTTTCTCAGGAGGCGAGAATGTAGCGAGTACTAGTCGGGGTATGGAATGATGGTTCTAGAAGTTACTTTAGTAGTCCTCACCACTTTTGTGAAATAATGTATCAATAATTGTAATGAGGACTTATTTGAGTGTGGATATTGTCTAAATGACAATATTTGTATTTAAACTCACAGTTCTTGTGTTGTAATAATAAAGATGTAGTTGTTTCTGTACCATGTATTTTGGCGACTCAGAATGGGTGTTGTATACCTATTTTGGGGGCGTCACAGTTGGTATCAGAGCTTAGGGATATGATCTTTGGCGGAGATCGGAGAATAGAACTAGGAGGGGAGAGACGAATAAATCCTTCGCTAGTATGTCCTAACTAAGTTTATTTATTAGTCAGTCATAATATAGGGGTATTATGTGATTCGTTAATTTATTTAATTAACCCTTGTTTTATGGCAGTATTTGAGAATGTCGACTGAGAATGTTAACAGTGGAGTAAATGAAACCGTGGAGACACCGGTGCTTACCAACGAGGAGAACGTGCAACAGGCTGGCAATGTTCCTCCTGTGAACAACACCAATGAGCAGATGATGAATGATGGAATGTTTAGAAGTTTTTTGCAATTCATGCAAAACCAGACGAGGGAGACTCGTGTTCAAAATACAGGAGGAAATGATAGTAATTCACGGTTTGTCACAGCCAAACAGTTCAAAGAATTGGGACCACCAGAATTTAAGGGAAAGCCGGATCCGATCATGGCGGAAACGTGGGTCAAGCAAATTACCAAGATATTCGATGTCTTGGGATGCACGGAGGAACAGAAGGTTCCATTCGCCACCTTTATGTTCCGTGGCGAGGCAGATTACTGGTGGGAGTCTGTGAAGCGTACCCATCCAACCGCACTCAGCATGTCTTGGGAGACATTTCAGAAACTGTTCAATGACAAGTACTTTCCTGAAAGTATTCGTCATATGAAGGAGGTAGAGTTTATTAGACTAGAGTAGAATAACATGACGGTGTCTCAGTACGAGGCGAGGTTTGCAGAGTTGTCCAGGTTTGCACCTCATTTGGTGGAGAATGAGGAACGTATGACGAGGATGTTTTTGAGAGGTTTGAAACCCGGCATACGTCAATATCTCATTTCTCATAAATTTTCTCTCTATTCAGATGTTGTCAATAGGGCTCAATTATTAGAGCGAGATAATGAGTACGGTCAACTGAGGGACCACAACCAAGATCATATAGGTGACAGCAGTCATCAGAACAATGATAACCAGCGGAGAAAGAAAAATACAGACAAGAACGGCAACCACTCTGGTGGTAATCGTGGCTATAAAAATAGAAGAAGCGAGTCGGGAGGAGATTTTAAAAAGAGGAGATTCAACAATGACAATACGAAGATGTCAGCACCAGTAACAACTAGTTCCAAGGGAGGAGAACGACCACCGGTTATATGCTATAAGTGCGGAAAAGAAGGACATATCAGCCCAAACTGCCCACAACAGTTTAAGGTATGTTATAATTGTGGAAAGGAAGGACATATCGCTCGAGATTGCACTGTAGCAAAATCAAGTCCAGCAGGGATGGTGACTCAAAAAGCTGTCCCAGTAAAGATAAAGTCAACGGTTCCTGGAAGAGCGTTTGTCGTGACTGGTCAACATGCAAGGAACCCAAACGAGGTGATCACGGGTAAGCTAATCATAAATTCATGCGAAGTTTATACCTTATTAGATACCGGTTCTACCCATTCTTTTATCTCTCCTGCTTGTGCTCAACGTTTAAACTTGACTCCGGAGAAGTTAGACTTTGATTTATCTGTGGAGACTCCGTTAGGAGAAACTTTCATCACATCCACTGTTTATAAATCTTGTTTGATCCAAGTTGGCACAATCACCTTATCTGTTGACCTTATCTCTTTAAAGATACTTGCTTTTGATGTGATTTTAGGGATTGATTGGTTAACTACTCATCATGCCAAAATTGATTGTTTTCGTAAGGTTGTTAGTTTTCATATTCCTAACCAACCTGTTGTACGAATTCAAACAACTAAGCCATTAAAATCAATCACTGTTATATCAAGCCATAAAGCTATTCGTTTATTGAAAAACGGATGTCAAGCTTTCTTAGCCCATGTTATGGATTTGAATAAAGACACGTCAGATTTGAATAATATTCCTGTTGTTATTGATTTTCCTGACGTATTTCCTGAAGAACTTCCCGGTCTACCCCCGGAACGTGAAGTTAAATTCTTTATTGATCTTGAACCTGGTACAAAGCCCATTTCTAAAACCCCATATAGAATGGCTCCTATTGAACTTCAGGAGTTAAAGGTTCAACTACAGGAGTTATTGGACATCGGTTTTATTCGTCCTAGTACATCTCCTTGGGGTGCTCCTGTTTTATTCGTAAAGAAGAAAGACGGGAGTATGCGACTTTGTATCGATTACCGGGAATTAAACCATGTCACTATCAAGAATAGGTATCCGCTACCTCGTATTGATGACCTGTTTGACCAGTTACAAGGAGCACAATTCTTTTCAAAAATCGATCTTCGTTCTGGATATCATCAGCTGAGGGTTAAAACTGAGGATATTCCAAAGACTGCCTTCAGAACTCGGTACGGGCATTATGAATTCCTAGTCATGTCTTTTGGATTGACTAATGCTCCTGCGGCTTTCATGGATATGATGAACCGAGTATTCAAGGATTATATGGATCAGTTCGTTGTTGTCTTTATTGATGACATCCTCATATATTCCAAAAGCCGTGAAGATCATGAGCATCATTTGAAGCTGGTACTCCAAAGGCTGCGTGAAAACAAGTTATATGCTAAGTTGAAGAAATGCGAGTTCTGGCTTGAGGAAGTAGCTTTCCTAGGGCACGTGGTGTCAAAACATGGAGTATCTGTTGACCCGGCGAAGATTGAAGCAATACAAAGTTGGGAGCAACCAAAGACGGTGACCGAAGTACGTAGCTTTCTGGGCTTAGCTGGTTATTATCGGAGATTCGTGGAAGGATTTTCTCGAATCGCTACCCCGTTAACTCAGCTGACTCGGAAGGATATTAAATTCGTATGGAGCGAAGAATGCGAGAAGAGTTTCCAAGAGCTTAAGAGGAGACTCATTTCGGCACCTGTTTTGACAATACCATCTGGTTCGGATGGATTTGTTATCTACAGCGATGCTTCAGGCAAAGGGTTAGGATGTGTTCTCATGCAACGTGGGAAAGTCATAGCCTATGCCTCGCGACAACTTAAAGAATATGAGAGGAATTATCCTACTCATGATCTAGAGTTGGCAGCAGTCGTTTTTACATTGAAGATATGGAGACACTATCTATATGGAGAGAAAGTGGAGATATATTCAGACCATAAAAGCCTCAAATATTTCTTCACTCAAAAAGAACTCAACATGCGGCAACGACGTTGGCTCGAACTGTTGAAAGACTACGACCACACTATTCAATACCATCCTGGAAAAGCAAACGTGGTAGCTGACGCGTTGAGTAGAAGGTCATATGCAGGAACGAGTGTGATGATGACAAGTATACGCATAGAACCAACTTTAATCGATAAAGTTAAAGTTGCTCAAGCCACAGACCCGGAGCTGATGCGTATGAAAAAGAAAGTGCAAGAAGGTGCTATTCCAGAAGCAAGAATCGATGAAGAAGGAATACTTCGAGTCCACTCCAGACTTTGTGTTCCTAACGATTCTGATTTAACGTACAAGATCATGATGGAGGCACACAATACACCATTTGCAATCCATCCTGGAAGTACCAAAATGTATCGTGATCTTTGACATACATTTTGGTGGAACAATATGAAGAGAGAGATTGCAAAGTTTATCTCGATGTGTTTAACTTGTCAACGTGTAAAGGCGGAGCATCAAGTGCCAAAGGGTCCGTTGCAACCACTTGAGATTCCGAAATGGAAGTGGGAACACATTACCATGGATTTTGTTACGGGTCTTCCCACAGTTTCTCAAGGCATAAATGCTATTTGGGTTATTGTTGATAGATTAACCAAATCTGCTCATTTCTTGCCGATACGGGAAACTTATTCCCTTGAACGTCTTGCTAGTATGTACGTGAATGAGATTGTAAGGTTACATGGCATGCCAGTATCCATAGTTTCGGATCGTGACCGAATATTCACTTCAAGATTTTGGGTTAGCTTGCAAAAAGCTATGGGCACGGATTTACGGTTCAGTTCAGCATACCATCCTCAAACGGATGGGCAATCAGAGAGGACTATTCAAACTCTTGAAGATCTATTAAGACTTTGTGTCCTAGATTTCAAAGGAAGTTGGGATAAATACCTACCATTGGTAGAATTCTCCTACAACAACAGTTATCAGGCAAGTATAGGTGTGGCTCCATTTGAAGCATTGTATGGACGAAAGTGTCACTCTCCAGTATGTTGGGATGAGGTGGGAGAAGCAACGTTGTTGGGACCAGAGTTGGTACGAATGACTACAGAGAAGATCCAAACGATTCGCCAACGTATACAAACGGCACAGGATCGACAAAAGAGTTATGCGGATCTTCATCGAAAGGACGTAGAATTTGACATTGGGGATCATGTATTGTTGCGTGTGGCTCCATGGAAAGGAGTTACAAGATTTGGAAAGAGAGGAAAGCTCAATCCACGATTTATTGGTCCATTTCAGATTCTTGACCGAGTAGGAAATGTGGCCTATAGACTCGCGTTACCTCCAAGTATGTCTCGTGTTCATAATGTTTTTCATATATCTGTGTTACGTAAATATGTGAAAGACCCAGACCACGTTATTGAGTTAGAACCGGACGAGATAGCTGAAGACTTAACGTACGAAGAGGTACATGTCAAGATCTTGGATAGAAAGGAGCATGTCCTACGCACGAAGGTTATACCACAAGTTAAAGTTTTGTGGAGAAACCATGCTATTGAGGAAATGACCTGGGAGTTGGAAACGGAAATGAAAGCGAGGTATCCTCATCTTTTCGAAACACCAGGTACGTACGTCAATTTCGAGGACGAAATTTCATAAGGAGGGGAGGTTGTAAGACCCCAAATTATTAATAAATAAAATTTAAATTCCCTCTATTTATTATTTTGAAATAGTAAGTGTTAAATTGATTAATGAGGTTAGTTATGGGTAAAATGCGTAAATATTTCAAATAAGCAGGTGGTTATAAAATATTCATTGTTGTCGGGGAATATTCGTTTGGTCGTGGAATATTCTTCCTGTCGGGGAATATTCGTACGACGGCGCAGTCTTTTGTGGGCCCCATAACGGAAAGCGATTGGATGAAGAAAACGACAAGTATATGTTGTTTATTAATAACGGCGTAGTTGTTACCGTTAATACTGTTGAAATACCCGGTGGTTAAAAAAATACAGTAATAACGCGTGGTTGCAGAGTAGCACACATATTGCACAGTATAGTTGAATTATTGATTCGTACGTAAGAAGGCATTACTCAATAATTGTTACAGTAGTTACTGTTCAATATTTTATTGATACAATAATTGCCGCGTTGATATTTTATATTATTGTTGTTTCAATAATTGTTACTGCACAGTATTTCCTATTATCAGATCAATAATTCATATTATTTGAATAATATTATTAGATAACATTATTGGCAATGTCTAGAAAGTTCTGTCTAAGGAGAGGTTTGGTCACCTAATTGCGCGCCAGTAAGGAGAAATCCTTATTGGAAAGCCCCCTCTTTCCTGGGAACGGCCTGGTTGTCATAAATGTGATTCTGTAATATTATTTGTGAATAATTAATTATTGATTCATATGATAAGGAAATATTTATTTTTTATGGATATAAATGTTGGATATATTTATTGTGGTTAAAAAATGAAGGAGTTAATGTTGAGATTTTTATCAGTATTTTTGTCGGAATGGAGGTATTAAAAATCAGGGTTTTTGAGATATTTTGCGGGGGTTATAATTTTTAATCCGACCGTTGGATCGTGGTAATTTTTGGATATGTTATACATATATAAGTTGAGTATATGTCCCCAAATTTTAAACCGTTAAAAATGAACGTATGATTTGTTATGAATTTATGAGGTGACTGGTTCAGAAATTGTTGAAGTATCCGAATTTATCATTTTGGTAAAAAATTCTAGAATTGGTGGGCCCCACTCTTGGTTGGTGAAGAAATGTGCTGAGATTTTTATTCAAATGTGGTGGGTGGGAATAGTAGCAGGTAAAGCCATCAGGTTGCAGGTTAAGTCTGCTTCGGCGTGCTAACATTTTCCTATAAATAGAGGGCTAAGTTAGAATTAAAAATCACACCAGAAACAAGTTTTCTCTCTTTCTCTCTCTAGATTATTGAGTGTATTTTGTGAGTATTTAGATACTTTGAGAGTTTCTATTCATCAGAGCAAGTTTCTTTCAGCCTTATACCGGTATTCCGACCAGAAGTACTGTCTTTACGAGGTAAGGGATGTTATTTTTTTCGAAAATGATATTATTTCTTCAATATCATTATGCAGAAATATTGGTTGGAAATTTTTATCAAATTTGGAACTTTTCACGTCGGGGTTACTATTCATGAGTTAATATTCACCAGTTACTATTCACCGAAAAATAAAATTTTCTTCTTTTCGTCCAAAATATCTATTCTGGGTACTAGCTTTGATTGTATCCATGTTTTGATCATTCTTGAATTCTACTTCACTATGAATAATTATAAGGTATTTTTGGACATGGATAAATCGAAATACGAATCCTTAATATTTGTTATTTTGTTTCACTGGATTCGTTTTCTTTAAGATATTTTTCATCATCCTCAGTCCTAAATGATGATATTACTGAATATCTTTGGCCCGTAGTGCAAAGATGAATGATTAACTGATGAATATCTTTGGCCCGTAGTGCAAAGATGAACAGGTGTTGTGATGAACATGACCGACTGGTGATACAAATGAATATCTTTGGCCTGTAGTGCAAAGATGAATATTTGATTAAAGATGGTTATTGATTGTTGTTACAGGGATAAAATATTGATGATGGACTTTTAAATCTTAGAAGATAGTAGAACTCATTCTCTACTTGACTCTTCTAATGGTTTGCTGTTTCCGCTGCAGTTATTGATTTAAAACTTGTTGTCTATTGTATTCTATTAGATTTTTCCCTGTTGAAGACTAACGATAATTTGTTCTGTATTATCTTAGTCATAATGTTCTTTACTGGGCTAGTTGAGCTCACCCTTTTCCTTTTTGTTCCATTTTTCTCAGGAGGCGAGAATGTAGCGAGTACTAGTCGGGGTATGGAATGATGGTTCTAGAAGTTACTTTAGTAGTCCTCACCACTTTTGTGAAATAATGTATCAATAATTGTAATGAGGACTTATTTGAGTGTGGATATTGTCTAAATGACAATATTTGTATTTAAACTCACAGTTCTTGTGTTGTAATAATAAAGATGTAGTTGTTTCTGTACCATGTATTTTGGCGACTCAGAATGGGTGTTGTATACCTATTTTGGGGGCGTCACACCTAATTCTTAGATCCTTTTCTATTTCTTTATCTTAGAGAAGTATGAATTGGTGGAGCATGTCTCTTCCGGAGAAATAAGGATAGCTAATAGTGGATTAAAACATTTTAATTCATGTATGATTAAGAATCATAAGCGTTTAAGTAATTTTACACGAAGAAAATTGATAAGCGTTTATTTGGTTGTTGATGGACAATTGAAAACCATCATAAGGTATGTGCATCTTGTTTGGTTAGGATGAAGATAATGAATCAATGGAGTTGTTCCATTTGATTTGACGTAAAAAACTCGAGTAACGAAGTTATGGCAAAATTTACGAGATTAGGCGTTAAACGTTGAAATCGTAGAATTTCTGGATTTGTAATCGAAGCTTGCCATTTAATTCAAAAACCTTGGTTTTCGATGGCATATCGTAGAACAACGTATTTAAGATTCGTAGACTCAAGAATCGTCGAAATCCGACTTAAAACGAAGAAAACAAGTGATGAACGCTCATGAGCGTTAAACAAACGCGTAATCGAAAGTTAATTTGTGAATTTATGGTTAACGGATATAAGATATGTAAGATAATGGCTTTTGAACGAGCCAATTCCGACTTATAAGGACCAAGTTACGAGTCCGGAAATAATCAAATTGGAAAATTTAGAAATTTTCTTAAGGGCTAAGGGTCGGCGCCGCAGCGCCGCCCAAGCACACAACACCCGCGCTGCAGCGCCAGGGCGAGGGGAGTGGCCACTGAAGAGTCGCACCGCAGCGCCACTCGTTAGTGTGAGTCTCACGCCGCAGCGCCGGTAATAGAGAATTGTTGACCAAGTTGATTGTGAACTCAATTATTTGCAAGATAAGTATGGGGCATGTGTATACTTAATATACATAGTTAGATCATTCTTAAATCACCTGTATAGTGATGACTTTAGGAAATTAATGTTATTTAATGAATAATTAAACGAAGAACGTAAAGTGTAAGAATGTAAACTGTAATCAATTATGATGATACTTAACCAATGGTTAGTGAGTGTTGGTTTAGTAACATAAAAACGTTAATAAGCCGTAAAGAAGGATAATTAACTCGAAACGAGTTGTATAAAAGAAATAATTTCAGTTAAGTTATAGAAGAGAAAGAAGTTGGTAAAAATAATGTGATTAGATTGTTTGGTAACTAATTTCAGTGTGCTATGTGAATATATCATGTAGATACTGTAAAGACTAAGAACTGTTGAATATTTATTTGAAGACGCTTGGAGGCAAGTTTTCTTAACGCTTGTCTAACCTTCGTGTTAGCCAAGTTTTCTATGTGATTCATGTTATGAGATGCATGAATTGTTTAAAACAAAAGGGTCGATGCCAGTTTTATCTCGGCTAGACTAATCTTGAAGAGTTGATTGATTTATTTACAAATCTTTCAATATAGAATTGATAACGCTATCCTACGCCAATTGTTTGGTACGGATTCAAGGTAAGCCTGAGTATGAATAAACGAATATATTTTTCAGCGATTATTTGATGGGCACGCGAGGTCGACAAAACTTAAACGTAAATACGTTTAACGGATGAGTGTTGATCAACATAGAGTACTATAGGCTAATCACCTATAATTGCTCGTAAGATATATCAGACTTATGAACTTGGTGTCGGGTTGTCCTTTTCATGAATGGAAATCAAAGAGAATGCTCATGGTCTTTTGACCAACTCAGAATTTCTAAGTGATCACTATATGTACTTCAAAATTATTTTATGAGATGAGAAGTGCTTTTCAATGTTTTATAGTACTTCATAACTACTTGTTCAGTTATTGAAGAAAAATCATATGATTCTCGACGTGGTATTTATAATAATATGTTGCTAGACTTGCTGAGTTAGTTATGCTCACTTCTTGTTTGAATTATATGATTGTAGCTAAGGTCGAGCGAACCGAAGGTTCTAGTAAAGATAAAGGCAAGGTAAAGATGAATAATCAGTTTATCCTGTAAAAGACTAGTATATTTGTATGAATTATACTATTATAAGTAAAGAATGTATTGGTTAACAGAACATGGGAAAGGATTTATTACTATTGTAATAAGAATGTAGTAAATACAATCATTTTAATGTTGTTTCAATGAAATGACTGTCTAGATTGTAGTACCGTGTAGCACCATCTGTCGGGTTGGAAGATACCCGAATTTGGGGGGCGTCACAAATGTTGATGTCAAGTACGAGTGGTTAAGGTATACATACCTAGCTATTCTAAGAGTATGATGAGAAAGTGAAATGTAGGTTTTACAAACCTAGTCAGAAAATAATGTAACATTATTATTATATTAAGAATGTATGAAATGTATGACTAATGGATATGAATCTATGATTATATAACTGTGTAGGAATACACGAAGTGCAGATAAGCTTTAAGCAATTAAGTCGTAATTGATAAACTACGAATCAGGCAAGTCTTTCAGTTCCTATTTAATATATGAATTCTATAACTGTTAGATTAAGCTATATTATGCCATGAGAATGTTGATGTATATATATGAAATGCATATGAGATATGTATGAAATTAAAAGTTGATCTTTGATTATATGCTTGTGAAGTAAACCTATATGCCTGTTATATGAGAAGTAACATGCGCAGTAAATATTAATGGATTATGAATGCATGAGCTGAGTATGCTATTATATGCTATGTGCTGCATGAAAACTGTTAGAATTGTTGGGTTGTCGAGCTCACCGTTGCAAATAATCACTTTTGCAGGTTAAGGACTCACGGTAAAGTTACGTGCTACTTGATTGATAAAGTTCAATAGTATCGAAGGAGATTGATTCATTTATTTAAATATATACTCTTGAACCATGTTTAGGTTCTAGTAGATGAACATGATAGTATTTTACGATGTGTAATACATGTTGAGTTATAAAATTGTACTATGTGATGCATAGAGGGATTCGAATCCAGATGTAAAAATTTATACAGTAATTCGAATTGAATGAATAATAACATAATTTGATTCAAGGATATGTAATTGATTCAAGTTAAGAAATCAATAAAAGATTTATTTTTTGTAAAGGAGATTAAAAAAGTTTAAATTATTCCGCATATTTATATAACATCGAATATGATGTAAGACAGGAATGATAAATGACCAAGATTCGAAACTTATAAAAGTTTGGGGTCATTGTACAGATCCTAAAAATAGAAAGAATTTATATTCTAAATTGTAATAAGCAAAGTTATATTCATTAAGTTATGAATAAAAGATATAAATAGTTTGACGATAGTAGTATCATGGCGGACTGAATCCGAGGTTCGAAGGGACCCAAATTTAGGGGCGTCACATCAAGTCCAAGGATCACTTGTACAACTATCACTATAGAAACTTCTATTGTCAGATAAGTAAAACTCCATTAGGCGTTCCTTAAGTGAGTCACGTTCAGTGAACTTATTCTCCAATAATAACCTATATACTTGCTTTAGTGTCTCCACACGAATGATTATGAGATCAATCATCGTCTTTAACAGAGCAAGTACTCCCTCTGTTCCTAAAAGATTGTCGTTTAAGATTTTGGCACATAGATTAAGAAAGTATTATTTACCAAGTAAAATTTGTTTGAAATTCCATCACTACCCCTATATGGAAAATTAAAAACTATTAATACAAGATAGAGAATTTCTTGGGACAATGAGAGAAGCTAGGGGTAATATAGGAAAGTAAATAATTTATTCTCCTTAAAAGTTGTAAACGACAACTTTTTGGAATAAATTTTTTCTTCTTAAACGACAATTTTTTAAGAACGGAGCGAGTATAATATGTACTAATCTATCCAGAATCATTAACCCCACATTAGTGATCCAATAATTATGAATATTTTAGTTTTAAAGTTATCTAGAATTTAGATATCATTATCATGAACTCTTCATGATTCTAAAAGTATTGCTTCGAAACTATGAGTTTATATATCACATTTATTTAATTCACCCAATTAAACATGGATAAAGACTGTCTTTAACTAAATGAATTTTTTTATTAATAAATGAATAATACTCACTCCATCCCAAAATAATAGACGTTTTAGAGAGTTTCACAAAGATTAAGAATAGTTATAATTTTACTATTTTACCCTTAATTAATATTTTAAATTCATTTAATTCTCCATTTACACCAGATTCATTTCACACTTTGTCTCCTAAGTAAAGATGTTTCACATCCTGATAAAAAATTTCTCTCCCTTCTCTCTCCTCTCCGCCTTGATTTTGAGAACAAAACATTTTTTTTCCTACTCTACAACCTGAGCAATATTGGCAATAACCTGAAGCGGAATCACAATCATCAAAACCTTCTTTTCCTTTTCTTGTCCTTACCTTGCAGATAAGGTTTCAAAAAGGACCAACCCGTCCCGATCGTCATAATCAAGGAGAAGAGAGTAATTCCTTTCAAGAAACTGAATATGTAGAACAAAACATCCCAACCATAGGCGCTACTCGTTCGCTTGATGTAGGATTTATCCTCAGCCTCACAAAGGATTTACCCGTTCGTCTGATCGATCTCGGAGAACCGGATATTCTCCGATCCGCAACGGAGATCCAGTCGTTTATGTATTTTGGTATATATATAAGAGAGAAAAAGGAGATGGGATGGATTTGGTAAGTAGAGAAAAAGGAGAGAGAAAGTGAACGGCAATATTAAATAGCCATTAATGGTGGTGGAGAAGGAATGGTAGAGAAGGAAATAAAATGGTAAAATATTTTTGGTTTTGTAGAACGTCAAATATTTTGAGAAAAAAAAACTCTCTAAAACATCTATTATTTTGGGATGGAGGAGTATTACAAAGTAAATGCTTATCACATCCAATGTGATTGGCTTAATGCCATACTACTTTCAAACCCTTTCGTAGAAATATGAGCCTTGGTCATTTAAGGCCACGCCAGCCGAAGTGGCCTTTCTCGAGTGGCAAAGTGGTTGGGATAACTGTTGAAGGTTTTCTGACCAAAGGCGGTGTTCAAATTCCCGAGGGATACTCATCTCAGGAATTTTGGGCAAAATATCTTGAAGGGTATGACGAGGATGATGCCGAGGCCAGATATGTTGTTGAGGTTGATGAGTGATAACAGAGATGACACTCAAAATGATTAACAACAACAGGGATAACTGACTATCAATGATTTTTTTATGGTGTATTGACTCTCGGTCTTTTATTGTGATATTAGCGTATATTTGGAAGGAAAAATATCTTTCTTCATTCCCGAACTTGTGTGTTTGTTTGAATTTCCTAGTAAAATTTCCCATTATGCGGACAGTGGCTGAACTAGAACAAAATTTCAGGGGGGTCAAAATTTAAGGGCGGTTACCGAAGGTCTGAAGCAGCGACGTGTAGGTTGTAGCGGCGAGGGAGCGGAGTTAAGGTCCTTGGGTTTGATTTTGACCCAGATTAAAAAAAATGGAAAATATCTCAATCGTAAATACGAATTTGTTGCTCTTAAATATATCTCAAATAGGTCTAACTACCATAATAACTATAATAATCTCACTTTATTAAAAGTCACAAGATAGTAAGAGAATTTATATTTTTATAAGTAAAAATAATACTACCTCCATCCCATAATAACTGTCGTTTTAGAAGAAATTTTTTTTCCCAATTTATTTGTCGTTTACAACTTTCTAGGAGAATAAATTATTTATTTTCCTATATCACCCCTACATTCTCTCATTGTCCCAAGAAATTTTCTCCCTTGTATTAATAGTTTTCAACTTCTCATAAAGGGGTAGTGATAAAATTTCACACCAATTTTAATTAATAAATGATAGCATTAAATAACTTTCTTAATCCATGTGCATCAAGCTAAAACGACAGTTATTATGGGATGGAGGGAGTAATTACATAAAATCCTTTTCACATGAATAGTAAATGATCTGACACTTATGTGAGAGACATTATGAAAATATTAATTTTTATTTGTGAAAATAATAATTTCCAATAATAAATCTTACAATAAGTAATTGACTAAAGTTAAAGAAAAATTATATCAATTTTAAATTTAAAAATGTCTCAAGTTGACTTTAAAAAATATATAATATTCTTATATTTTAAAACAGAAATACTACCTTTTGTCTTTTTTTTTTGTTATTTCTCTCATAAAATATTTTAAAAAATATCAAAGGTGATATAACTAAAAATGGTTAGTGAGGCTACTTTCTGTATCATAGTACAATTAGGATAAGATATATATTTCCTAGCTAATAGTATAAAACAAAAGCATCATATCACTCCTTCGGACATCCACTAAAAGGCGAAGCTTTCCATTGCTGTCAGCTCCCTCTTGCATATGGATCTAAAAGGTGAAGCTCTCTCTCTCTCTCTTTGGGTGCAGATAAGGCGACCGGCGACGAGCAGACTTATGTCAGTCTCAGCTTCCCCTTGCATATGGATCTAAAAGGCGAAGCTCTCTATCTTTGGCTGCAGACGAGGCGACCGGCGACGAGCAGTGGCTCGATCTGGCCTCTGTGGCTGGCGCTCGCTGGCTGCCCCCGCCCCCGCCCTAATTCCGCCTGGGCCGTCGATCTACCGGGGTCATATGCCCCCCCGCGCCCCCTGGTTCCGCCTCTGAGCTTGGAGAATCGATGTCACCTTGCGCTACAAGTAATAGAAGCAATATCCCATGAGCAGTGGCGGAAGTAGAACAAAATTTCAGGGGGGTCAAAATTTAAGGGCGGTTACCGGAGATCTGAAGCAGCGACGTGTAGGTTGTAGCGGCGAGGGAGCGGAGTTAAGGTCCTTGGGTTTGATTTTGACCCAGATTAAAAAAAATGGAAAATATCTCAATCGTAAATACGAATTTGTTGCTCTCAAATATATCTCAAATAGGTCTAACTACCATAATAACTATAATAACCTTACTTTATTAAAAGTCACAAGATAGTAAGAGAATTGATATTTTTATAAGTAAAAATATTAATTACATAAAATCCTTTTCACATGAATAGTAAATGATCTGACACTTATGTGAGAGACATTATATTAATTTTTATTTGTGAAAATAATAATTCCCAATAATAAATCTTACAATAAGTAATTGACTAAAGTTAAAGAAAAATTATATCAATTTTAAATTTAAAAATGTCTCAAGTTGACTTTAAAAAATATATAATATTCTTATATTTTAAAACAGAAATACTACCTTTTGTCTTCTTTTTTTTTGTTATTTCTCTCATAAAATATTTTAAAAAATATCAAAGGTGATATAACTAAAAATGGTTAGGATAAGATATATATTTCCTAGCTAATAGAATAAAACAAAAGCATAATATCACTCCTTCGGACATCCACTCAAAGGCCAAGCTTTCCATCGCTGTCAGCTCCCTCTTGCATATGTATCTAAAAGGTGAAGCTCTCTCTCTCTTTGGCTGCAGATAAGGCGACCGGCGACGAGCAGACTTATGTCAGTCATGTCAGTCTCAGTTTCCCCTTGCATATGGATCTAAAAGGCGAAGCTCTCTCTCTTTGGCTGCAGACGAGGCGACCGGCGACGAGCAGTGGCTCGATCTGGCCTCTATGGCTGGCGCTCGCTGGCTGCCCCCCTCCCACCCCCGGCCCCGCCCCCACCCCTAATTTTGACTGGGCGGTCGATCTATCGGGGTCATATGCCCTCCCGCGTCCCCCCAGTTCTGCCTCTGTATGCGGACTTTTATGAAAAATAAAATTTATTTTCTTAAATCATCACTTACCTTGGGAAAAATATACCTGGACGTGAACGCCATAAAGAATTTATTTTATTTTTGAGCTCTTTCCGACGGGATTTGCGTGGGCCCATTACTCGGGCTTTTATGAAAAATAAAATTTCTTTTTTTGAACCATCACTTACCTCGTGGAGAAACTTTTCCCGAACTCGAACGCCATAAAAAAATGTATTTGATTTTTGAGTTCTTCCTAACGGGATCTGCTCGGGCCCATTACGCAGACTTTTATGAAAAATAAAACTTCTTTTCTTGAACCATCATTTACTTCGGGGAAAAACTATCCCGAACGCCAACGCCATAAAAAATTAATTTATTTTTGAGCTATTCCCGACGGGATCTGCTCGGGTCCATTACGCAAGCCTTTATGAAAAATAAAATTTATTTTCTTGAGGCATCACTTATCTCAGGGAAAAACTATTCCTGAACACCAAAAAGAATTTATCTGATTTTTGAGCTCTTCTCGATGGGATCTACTCGGGCCATTACGCAGGCTTTTATGAAAAATAATTTTTTTTTGAACCATCACGTGAACGCCATAAAGAATTTATTTCATTTTTGAGCTCTTCACGACGGGATCTGCTTGGGCCCTGTTAACGCCAAGATCTTCTCCCGCGTCCCAATCACGTAAGACGCCTTGATCCTGCACAGTTCAATAGGTCAACACCAAAAGCTTGACGGCCTGACCGTCGGGGGATAGCTCCGGCGTGAGAGTCAGTACAGGCGATCACAAGGTTAACAATGGAGAAAAAATAATGACCAGTGTCTGAGTGAGTGAAAAATAATAATGTGTGTTGTGTTTTGTTACCTCTTTTCCTTTTGTGATCCTTGCCCCATACGTTCCCTAGACCCGGTTTACTGTGCCACCCACTATCTCCTGACACCTCCTCTCACCCCCAGTCATCTCAGCCGAAAGTATGTAGCTTATTTTCCTACCTGCTACCACTGTTACCTCCCGCCGGTAATCAGAGTCCCATCCTCATTAATGCCATGCAGAAAGGTGGCAGACATAACAGTTAACTACTACCTTTTGTGATGATTACCGGTCAAAGATAGGATAAGTGATAACTTACATAATGGACCAATCCAATGACTAAGCCCAATATTATAATCAAGTAACGAGGCCCAAGTTGTTTGACCCAACACGACAAAAGTGACATAGTCCAAAGGACAAACCCATTCGGCTTGGCCCAGTATGAAAAGTATTATGACCCAACATTGCCCCCCAGTCTTTTATTAAACAGGATGTTTAGTGGAAGACTGTAAATAGTGTAAGTCCATAGTGAAAGGGATTTGTAATAAACCAAAGGGGCTAAAAAGGAATCTCATCAAGGCCCAACTGATAAATAACAGTCATTAATTCAAATGGATCTAGAAGCCCAGATGACACGTGCCCATCAGCCTTAAGGACGAAAAATGAGGATCCAATGAATGCCAACCCACTAAAACCAAAATCAGACGTTACCTCTTCCTTTCTCACATCATTACCTCCAATTAATACGCCGCCCTTGGTTTTCGTGCAAAATTTGAAAAGACCACCCACTATAAGAGCTACCACCCATTCACCTTGGATGGTTCCTTGCTATTTCGAATTTACAAGAGCTTACTGCCTTCTCTTTCTCAAATTTCTTCATTTTCTCTACAAATTCTCAACAATGGCATCTCAAAACCCTGATACGAGTTCTCCACTTCGTGTAACCCCCATCTCCGCCGTGGCCCCCCACTTAAGCCCTAACAAAGAGGCTCTGAGCTCAAACCCCCAAATTGATGCTCCGAGTAAGGAAGCTCCGCCTCTAGAATCACTTCCCAACCCCTCCGAATTTTTTAAGAATGAGGAAGATTTTCCTCATGCTAACACCCCCTCCACTGTTACTGAGGTTGAGCTCCGCAATATTTGGGCTCGCTATCAAATACCAGATACCCACAGGGTAAGGATTGCAGCCTCCCACGAAAGAATGTACCAGCACCCCGACGGTTGGACCGCCGTCCCGATAACGTTCCTGGAGAAGGGGGTGAGGTTTCCCCTTCATGCCTTCTTGATCACCCTCCTAGGGTTTGTTGGAGTTGGGTTTGCCCAATTGGTGCCGAATCCATATATCCATATACTGGCTTACGTAGCCTTCTGCTACGAGATAGGAGTTCCCCCCGCTGTTGATTCTTTCTTTACCCTCTTCTCGGTAGGGAAGTCTCGGGAAAAAGGCTTCAAGGTGCTAAGTAAAATAGCCCCCAAGCCCAACGCCAGAATCGAGAAGCGGTCTCTAATGGACACTCCTTCGAGCAACCGAGGATGACACAATAAATGGTTCTTCGTCAACGGGCCCAAAATCTCCTCTATCCTGGACTGGACTACTTCTGATCGCGTCTCTGCAGACTTCAGAGATATATCCGAGGAGCGTATAAGAAAAATAACGCGTATCATAGAGAAGATACCTCTGAAGGAGTGGAGCTTCGGCCTCCTGAGCAAGCAAGCATGGTTGTATGACCACAAATATGAGTTGACTTGTATCAATGTACAGTTTACTGATTTATACTAGTAGTGTCTAAATTGATTCTTTGTATGTGTAGTGTCTCTTATCAAACCGACTTCAATCGATCGAAAGGATCTGGATAGGTACCTCTCCGATAAGCCTTCATCACCTTCCGCCGAAGTCCCCCCTGAGGAACCTTCGGCCTCCGAAGATCAAAACATCGAGGATCAATCGGCACACTTCGTCACTGAAGAGGAACTTAACCAACCTCGAAAAAAGAAAAGGGTTGTTCGGAAAGTCCGGACAAACCCTCAAGGATCTCAACCCGCTTCTGCAGCGAGTTTGATTGGCATGCCTGTGAAGGAGCGGATGCAAGCCCTCCGTATCAAGAAAAGGAGGACCAAGGTAACCTCTCTGTCTGCTGACGAGCTCCGGATTCCCACTGCTGAAGTTGATCCTCCGATCATCGTTCCTGTGGAGATCCATATTTCTGAAGACGAGCTCGAAAAACAAACCGAATCTCCACCTCTGACCCGTAAAAGAAAACAACCTTCCGACAGTCAACCACCACCGCCTCCCGAACCATCTATGCCATCTCCGGCACGATCCTCCCCCTCAGCCTTCAGGCAAGAAGCTGTATCTTCTCCCACCGTATGGCCGGAGTTTAATGCCAACTTTCCCTTCCAGCTGTTCGATTCCTTCGTCCGGGAGACTGATGACCATCGGTTCGGGAACATCTCAATTAGGGATTTAATCGAAGAAGGCATGAGTTACCAGGCTAAGGTGAGTTAGTTGTCCAATCTGAATATTTGGAAATTGTGTGCTTCTTCTAATAATTTGCCGACTGTCTTTGAATATCTATAGGCAAATGCTGTCTTCGGGAGACTTCTTCCCCGGTATAGAGGATCCGAAGCCGAAGAAGACGCAGCCCGGCGAGAGAATGCTATTCTGGCGTCAGATCTGAATAAAGAGAGGAGGGACCATGGTACCACTCTCTTCAATAACGAATGCCTTCAGAAGGATGTGAATAAGTTAAAAGAAAAACTGGAGACAGTCGAGGCCACCCATCAGATAACCGTTAATACGAACATAGACCTGGTTCGTCGAAACGAGGTCCTTGTGGGGAAGAACGAAAAAATGGTGAAAACCAACAAGAGCCTGGCGGTGCAAGTACATGAACTCGAAGCTAGGGACTTGAGACATCTCAAGGAACGGGCAAAGCTCGAAGAGGAGCTTCAAGAACTTCATGCTTTGAGAGATTTGGGTCCTCCTTTGACCGAAAATCTTCAGAGAGAAGTTCAACAAGAATATCAAAAATCAGCTGAGTTGAACAAGGAGATCGTCTAAATGTTCTCGGATGGATACGACGAATGCCGAAGCAAAGACAAGGCAAGACTTGTCACTGACAAGGTTGATCCGACCATTCTCGACTCTTCGGAAGACGAAGCTGATTCCTGAAGATGATTCTCTTTTCCCTTAGCTGTAGGATTCTTGTAAAAGCTTCTATCGTTTTGTAAGCAGTATTATGTAAATGAAATATCAACATTATTCCTTATGACTTCGGTGTATTTACTGTTTATCAACACTTCAATATCGGTTCAACTTGAAAAATGTACAAGCTCCTTCGTGGACTTAACTTAAACTGTTAATTAACAACTAGGCAAGTCGTATATCAGACAAGATGAAGTTAAAGAATGTGGCCTTCCGAACTCAACACTTAAAAAAAATTAGGTAATAAAGTAAGGGAATACTTATTCGTTACCAAAGTGTGAGGTAGATGTCGTGAAGGGCTTGACGAAGTCTAAACGATGACACTTACCTACCACGAAGGGCCTGACAAGGTCTGAAGGTGGACAATTACCTACCACGCAGGGCCTGACAACGTCTTAAGGATAACACTTGCCTACCATGAAGGGCCTGACAAGGTCTAAGGGTCGACAATTACCTACCACGCAGGGCCTGACAACGTCTTAAGGATGACACTTGCCTACCACGAAGGGCCTGACAAGGTCTAAAGGTCGACAATTGCCTACCACGCAGGGCCTGACAACGTCTTAAGGATGACACTTGCCTACCACGAAGGGCCTGACAAGGTCTAAGGGTCGACAATTGCCTACCACGCAGGACCTAACAACGTCTTAAGGATGACACTTGCCTACCACGAAGGGCCTGACAAGGTCTAAAGGTCGACAATTGCCTACCACGCAGGGCCTGGCAACGTCTTAAGGATGACACTTGCCTACCACGAAGGGCCTGACAAGCTCATAAGGACCACCTGTCGATGAGGCTACCATCGAATGGTCAGCGAGTCCACCCGAATCTCCTTACACCAATGACGTTCGCCTACCACGCAGGGCCTGACGAACTCATAGGGACCACCTGCCGATGAGGCTACCATCGAATGGTCAGCGAGTCCGCCCGAACCTCCTTACTCCGATGACATTAACAGCAACGAAGGCAAGACTTGTTTGAGAAAAAGGGAATTTTTATTGATGATGACTTAAAACCATTTACAGACTTCCGGTGTACTGACATTGTAGCTACTGAAAATACTTTCGAAGCCTGCCTGCATGTCAAGTATTCTTGATCTCTGATCCGTCCAAAGTCCTCAACCGATAAGTCCCCGGCTTCGGTACTTCTATGACTTCATACAGTCCTTCCCAATTTGGCATCAGCTTTTCCAAATTCTGGGGTGTAGATGCTTCGACTTCTCTGAGAACGAAATCCCCTACTTCGAACCTGCGAAGCTTTACCCCTTTGTTATAATGCTTAGCTACTCTTCGCTGATAGGCTGCTAGTTTGACCAAAGTTGTTTCTCTGACTTCTTCAAGTAAATCAAGATTGGCTTTCAGCCCTTCGTCATTGTATATTTCTCTAAACTGGCCAACTCGAAGACTTAGAGATCCAATTTCAACTGGGACTAAGGCATCAGTACCATAGGCCAGTTTAAAAGGTGAATCCCCTGTTGTGGTCCTCGGAGTGGTCTGATAGGCCTATAACACGCTGAGCAGCTCTTCTGGCCATCTTCCTTTTGCTTCGTCCAATCTGCGCTTGATTCCATTCAGCAGCGTTCTGTTGGTCACTTCGACTTGTCCATTAGACTGAGGATGAGCTACCGAAGTCTTTCTGTGCTGGACCCCCAGCTCTTTCAAAAATGCTTCGAATTTTGATCCCACAAACTGACGTCCATTGTCTGAAATCACCACCTTAGGAATTCCGAACCGAAATACTACCGACTCCTTGGTGAACTTTAAGCATTCCTGTTCCGTTATTAACCTAAGCGGTTTTGCTTCTACCCACTTGGTCATGTAGTCGATGACAATTATAACAAAGCTGACCTGATCTTTTGCTTTCGGTAGCGGACCTAGTATATCAACCCCCCAGACAGCAAAGGGTATGGGAGATAAGATCGAGTATAACTCTTCTGGTGGCTGATGTGGGATCGGACTGTTGAGCTGACACTTCTCGCACTTTTTGACGTATTCAGTCGCTTCCTTGAAGATGGTAGGCCAGTAGTATCCCTGACGAAGTACTTTGTAGGCTAATGACTTAGCAGCTATATGGTCGCCACAGATGCCCTCGTGAACTTCTCAAAGAGCATATTCAGCTTCAGACGGAGTCAAACACTTTAACAGTGGAGACGAGAAGGCCCTTCGAAATAGATCCCCATCTATCAGAACGAAATTAGCACTCTTGTACTTGATTTTCTTGGCTAGCATCTGATCCGAAGGTAGAACGCCATCTGCCAGATACTCCAGATACGGAGTCAACCAGCAGTTGGTTCGGTCAATGCACATTACCGATTCATGATGAACACTAGGATGTTGTAAAATTTCCAAGTAAACCGACACATCAAAAACGTTAACATCAGTAGTGGCTAATTTGGAGAGTGCATCGGCAATGGAATTGTCGTCACGTTCGACCCCCTGAAATTCGTAGAACTGGAAATACTGAAGCCGGTCTTTCAATTCTGCCAAATACTTGATCATTCTATGACCTCGGGCTTCGTATTCCTCGGAGACTTGTTTAACGACTAACTGAGAGTCGCTGAAGATAACTATTCTTTGCACTTCAAGACTCTTAGCTAGTCGCAATCCTGCGAACACTGCCTCGTACTCTACTTCATTGTTCGTCGCTTCAAACTGAAACCTGATGGCCTGTTGCACCTTGAATCCCTCCGGGCTGGTCAGAATAATCCTTGCTCCGCTGACGTCTGCGGTAGAAGACCCATCTGTATACAGTGTCCATGAACTCTGCTTCTACTGAAGAACCGTAACTATGCTGTCGGATCCTTCAGCTTCTGCTACAGCTTCATCAGCTTCAGAAAATGAACACTCGACCACAAAATCTGCCAAGGCCTGCCCCTTGATGGCAGTTCGGGGATGATATTCAACGAAGAACTGAGATAACTCCATCGTCCATGTAGCTAATCTCCCCGATACCTCAGGTTTGCCCATAATTTTCTTCAAAGGCTGATCTGTGTAGACTATTACCAACCTACCCTGGAAGTAATGCCTAAGCTTTCGACTAGCAGTTATTAAAGCAAAAGCAAACTTCTCAATGTTCGGGTACCTTGTTTCAGTATCCCGAAGGACATAGCTTACATAATAAACCGGGTGCTGCTTACTCCCAACTTCTCGCACCAAAACTGCTCCTACTGCCAATGAACTAGCTGCTAAGTACAAATACAAAGGCTCAGCAGGAGCGGGCTTCACCAACAAAGGCGCCAAAGATAAGTAGGACTTGATGCTCTGAAAGGCGTCTTCGCATTCCAAAGTCCATTGGAACATCTTGGCATTCTTCGGCCCTTTCAACGTGTCAAAAAACGGCAAACACCTTTCTGTCGATTTGGACATAAACCTCCTCAAAGCTGCAATCCTTCCAGTCAGACGCTGAACGTCTTTAAATGACTGAGGAGTCTTCATGTTTAGGATTGCTTGAATCTTTTCAGGATTGGCTTCAATTCCCCTCTGACTGACCAGATAACCCAGAAATTTGTCAGCCCTTAATCCGAAGGTGCACTTGGCAGGATTTAGTCTCAATTTGTGATGACGGACTGTCTGAAAGCATTCCTCCAGGTCATCCAGATGTTTGTGCACCAACATGCTCTTAACAATCATATCATCCACATATACTTCCATATTCTTTCCCAACTGACGTCTGAAAACATAGTTCATCATCCTCTGGTAAGTGGCCCCGGCGTTGATGAGGCCGAAGGTCATTTTCTTGTAGGCATATACCGAATGATGAGTAATGAACGCCGTCTTCGGTATATCCTCTTTACACATGGAAATTTAATGATAGCCAGAGAATGCATCCACGAAGCTCAACAAGGCATACCCCGAAGTTGCATCGATGAGCTGGTCAATGTGGGGTAACGGGTAGAAATCCTTTGGACAAGTTTTATTCATATCCGTATAGTCGATGCAAACCTGCCATTTCCCATTCTGCTTCTGGACCAGCACCACATTTGCCATCCACTGCGGATAGTTGATTTCGAAGATGAAGTCAGCAGCTAGCAGCTTCACAATTTCTTCATCGATGATTCTTTGGCGCTCGGGCGCAAAGATCCTCCTCTTTTGCCGAACTAGCTTCTTCGATGGGTCCACTTCTAACAGATGCTCTGCGATATCCCTGCTCACTCCCGGCATATCCTGAGGTTCCCAGGCGAAGATGTTAACATAACACTGCAGGAGTTCAATGAGGTTCGTCCTGAGAGGTTCTGGTAGACCCGAACCTATTTTCACCGTCTTGTTAGCCTTGCCCGGGATGAGCTCTATCTCTTCTGTCTCTTCAGCTGGCATGACCAACGGTTCTGAGCTGCTTTCCGTGAAGGGTTCGATCTCTATTGCCATGGTCTGTTTTTTCTTTGACACCCCTACCCCCGAAGTGATCACAGCATTTCTGTAACATCTTCTGGCCAGATCTAGATCCCCTTTCACTTCCCCAACCCCATGAGCCATAGAAAATTTGATTTTGAAATGAGGGATTGAGGTTATAGCTTGTAAAGCAGTTAAAGTGGGCCTCCCCAAAATAGCATTATAAGCAGAATCTACATGCACAACATAAAATTTGCAAATAATTTCTACCTGTTGGGGGGTCGTTCCGAAGATAACCGGCAGTTCAATGGTTTCAGCCACTTTGACCGGATCGTTGCTGAAGCCATATAAAGGGGCCTCCTGTCCGATCTCCATCTTCTGTCCATCAAGATGCATCCTCTGATAAGCATGAGCATATAAGATATCCACAGAAGACCCATTGTCGATCATCATACGCTTCATATCCACCAAACCCACTTGTGCTGTCACGATCAATGATCCCTCATGCGGTTCGATGGTTTCTGAAGAGTAATCCTCATTTGTCAGTCTTCGGGAGGGTACCCGCCACTGACATGACCGAATCCAGATAACTTCGGCGCTTCTTTCCAACAAGCTTGCCTGAAGTGCCCCAGTGATGACATCTATGACTTGCCTTGCTGGCGGTCCAGGAGCGGGGAACACTTGCTGAACTGGTTGGGCTGCCTGAACAGGTCCTCTATTTTGCTGCTGGTTCGTTCGGGCGGCCACATAATGGACTAAAGCCCCGTCCTGCACCTTTCTCTCAATAAAATCTTTCAAACTAGCACAGTCGTTCGTATCGTGACCCGAGGCTTGATGATAGTCATAATACTTACGAGAATTCCCTTTCCCGGGCTTAATGTTATCTCGAGGTGGCTCGAAAATAGGTTGATTCTTAATCTGCTCCAAGATAACAGCTCTGTCAGCATTGAGTGCAGTATATGTCCTGTTTACCCTCTGAGCGGGAGCGGACGAGCGTTCTCCACCCTGTCTCCAATTATTGTTGTATTTCTTTGACCTGCCGTCATGACGACCTTTATCTCCTTCATTTTTACTCTGGTCCCCCTCTGCTTTGTCCCGATCTGTCTCCTTAAGCCGATCTGAAGAGGGATGCTTGAGGCTATTCATGGCTTCCTCTACCACAATATATCCTTCTGCTTTGTCGAAGGCTTCTGCGAGACTTCGGGTGGTGAAACATTAGTTTTTTCACCAACTTTTCTGATTTGACCAGATCTAACCCATTCTGAAACAGTCCCACGGCTTGTAGATCATTCAGGTCTGTCACTTGGCCGACTGCTTCACGGAATCGCTTTACATATTGGCCCAAAGACTCATTCGAGTACTGCCGAGCCTGAGCCAGCGAGCCAGTTGGTTTCCCTCTTCTTCTGTTGCTCTCGAAGCGGGCGTGGAACTTATTGCACATATCCGCCCAGGATGAAATCGAATCTGAAGGCAAAGTCCCCATCCATTGCCTGGCATCCTTTCGGAGTGTCGTGAAAAAAGTATGACATTTAGCAGCATCGCTAAAGTCGTAATAATCCATCAGTCGGTCGAACGCCTGACTATGGTCATAGGGATCCCCCGATCCGTCATAACTTTCAATGTGAGGCAACTTCTTGGTGGGGTCAAGTTTTTCTTTCAGAATCTCCGCGGAAAAAGGGGATGCCTTCTTTTCCGAAGTATGTTTTACTTTCTGTACCTCGGCAAGCTGCCTCCGAAGCTCCTTCACCTCCTTTACCAGATACTCCACGCCCTCGGGTTGGGACGATGCTTCTTTTTTCGGTGACTCCTCCCTCTTCTAAGTGGACCGGTTCCTTACAATAGAACCCCCAACTTTCGAGGGGTTTTTATGACGATGATGGTCCACAGAGCGGAATGCCCTCAGTGGACTTTTGGGTGTACGACCCCTAGATCTGCTTCGTCTCTGAACCCAGCTGCCGTGGTGGGAACGCGCAACAATGAGCGCCTTCTTAGTATTCTCCGGAGTACGATCCCTGGATCGACCTCCTCGTTCGCTTCGACCCTGCTCCTTAGAATCGACAGGGTGATGTGCCCTCTTTGATCTTTGAGGAGTAGGGCTTCTGGACCTTCTCCTTTCTCGAGGTTAACCCCGAGACTCACGCCCTGAATGGACAGGTTTTTTCCCACTCCGATGCCCACGTTCTTCAGATTGGACATAGTTGGATGCTTCGTCCCTCAACTCTGCCATTTGAGACATCTGATCAGCTATATCCTGCCGTTGCTTCACCAGTGCCTCCATGGCCCTATCAGCTTCGTCTGCCATCTTAGCTAAGCGGGCAGCCTTTTCGTCTTGGTTGTCCCGGTATCGAGTTCTAGGCGATGTGCCTTCTACTCGTTTCCGGCCATGACCGGACCCTTTCTCTACTGTAAAAACTAGTTGTCTCTTGGCTTTACTCACAGCTCTCGGACGAGAATCTCCATGCGATCGTTTGGACGCCGTGCTGGCATGAACACTTAGTGCAGGTCCCAAACGGTCCTTGACAGATACTCACGGTATTGATTCATTGGCAGCCATCGGTTGCCCCTCAGGTGTAGGTGTCCTACTCTTCCCCATAAATACCGACGTAGAACGACCACGATGTGATTGAAAAATACTCAGGACACTAGAACTCAGCCCTCCTTCTAGCGCCAATGTTAACGCCAAGATCTTCTTCCGCGTCCCAATCACGTAAGACGCCCTGATCCTGCACATTTCAACAGGTCAACACCAAAATCTTGACGGCCTGACCGTCGGGGGATAGCTCCGGCGTGAGAGTCAGTACAGGCGATCACAAGGTTAACAATGGAGGAAAAATAATGACCAGTGTCTGAGTGAGTGAAAAATAATAATATATGTTGTGTTTTGTTACCTCTTTTCCTTTTGTGATCCTTGCCCCATACGTTCCCTAGACCCGGTTTACTGTGCCACCCACTATCTCCTGACACCTCCTCTCACCCCCGGTCATCTCAGCCGAAAGTATGTAGCTTATTTCCCTACCTGCTACCACTGTTACCTCCCGCCGGTAATCGGAGTCCCATCCTCATTAATGCCATGCAGAAAGGTGGCAGACATAACAGTCAACTACTACCTTTTGTGATTATTATCGGTCAAAGATAGGATAAGTGACAACTTACATAATGGATCAATCCAATGACTAAGCCCAATATTATAATCAAGTAACGAGACCCAAGTTGTTTGACCCAACACGATAAAAGTGACATAGTCCAAAGGACAAGTCCATTCGGCCTGGCCCGGTATGAAAAGTATTATGACCCAACAGGCCCATTCGCCAGCATTTAACATGTTTCAAATGATGAGAAACCAAAAATGAACAAATTGGATATTGATAACAAAAGATTGTATATTCCAAAGGTGAGTTACATTTCTTGAACATATGAATTCATTGGAATTATTTCTTTAACTTGACAACATTCCAAGTATTTTTCACTTCGGTGTCGTCCATTCTAGTAAGCTCATAAGTGCCCGAGCGAACAATTTTGCATACTTTGTAAGGACCTCCCCACTTAAGCATTAACTTGCTGGTGTGTGTGGGGTCGGAAGCTTCCGTCTCCCTCAGGACCAAGTCTCCCTCACAAAATACTCTAGGTTTGAGTTTCTGATTGTAATGTTTTGTGGTTTTTTTTTAATAATCTGCAATTCTGAGTACTGCTTTGTCTTTGGACTCATCCAACAAATCTAGGTTATTTATTTCTTCGAGAAAATGTTGAATTCTGAACGCTGGGGAGCCAATTTCTACGGGGATTACCGCCTCGGTGCCGTAAGCCATTTTGAAAGGGTTTCTTTTGGAGCTAACTGTTGGAAATGGGTTTGATAAAATATATATTAACGTGTTCAAATCCATTAAGAATTGAATGAAAAAATTGACGGGTCGGGTCGGGTCATAATATATATCTTTTTGGGTAAAATTTGTTTATCAGATTTTATTTAAACTACGTAGTTTTGATGGCAGTTGTGACCCAACGGTAATAAGTTCATTCTATAAATAAACAATGTGGCCCTCCCGTTCCAATATAGATTTTTTCCCTCCTGTTCCGTTCATTCACTGAAAATTCCGTTCTGCAGAAAGATATTCTCCTTCCTTTCTGTTACTTCCCTTTAAAATTCCCTGTTCCATAGTATTGTGCTCTTCCCATTCCTTCGCAGTATTCTCGGCAAGTCATCCAAGCAATATTGTGTAGTAAGATTATTTATTTTAATCATTTATAAATTTATTTCATGCATGCATCATTTCTTAGTTCAGTACATATCATAAATATTGGTTCAAAATGTTCTTAATTTTGAAGTGCTTCTAATTAAGAACTGGAAATCTGTTTTATCTTGGGGAGCAATTATTCATTAATCTTTAGTACCTGTGACGGAATAAATTTATTTTAAGGAGACTTTGTGAATTCAAAAGACTCGGATTTATTATTATTATTTTCTGTGGTGTATATATATATATATATATATATATATATATATATATTACAGATAACATTCTTAAAGCAAATTTATTATTCTGTAATTATAGTTTTATTTAATATAATTTTGTAATTTTGGTTTTATAAAATTTTTATTACAGAATTATAAAATAGGAAATTGTTTTATAAAACAAATTTATTAACGTAATAAGTATTCTGAAATAATGCAACGGTAAATATTATAGTGCATGAATCTGTAAGTTCTGAAATGGTGAATCTATAGTTGGGCAATGGTAAATATTATACAAGTTGTTTATCCTTGCAGTATAATATAATATATGATATATTTATATTCTTACTGTTACTGAATTTGTTCACTGGAAAAATTTTGTTGAATTTTTGCATATTAATACATGTTATATATTAATACACAGAATTCTAGAAATTAATTTCTGTTGTTATATATATTTCGTTATTATATTAATTACATGTTAATATATTAATTGTATGTTAATATTCTGATTTTAACAAATTTCTGTTGTTTAAATAACCATTTGCTATAAAAGGTAAACTAAAATTTGTAAACAGAAATTCTGTTTAATTCTGCATGTTTTATTAATTTCTGCATGATTGTGTCAAGTCATTTGCTATATTAGTTCGGTTTTGCACTGATATATTAAGCATTGTAATAATATATTCCAACTGCCAAAGAATTCTCTAATAGAATTTATTATCATATATATATATATATATATATATATATATATATATATATATATAACTATCATATATATAATCATTACGTAATAAAAGTTGTGCATGCATTATATATTATTATATATATACATGCATATAACTTACTGAATATTAGTATACATATATATACATGTATTATATATTAGTATATATACATGCAAAATTGAATTGACCATAAAACTGAATTACATTGATTCGGGTAAGAGACTTTATTCTGTTAATTTATATATTATTATTCTGTTAATTTGTTTAATACAAATTAATGTTATTGACTTTGATTTACTAGCTTAAAGTATCAATATCAATATCTCTCATGCATGTTACTAGCTTGGAGATTTACATGCTCCAGTAACTTTTTATATTTTATACAAGGATGAGCAGGTGATATATATTATATATATATAATATCGTTAGTGGCATGATTATATATATTTGCATGTTAATAACCAGGGGCGAAGCCAGGAATTGTTGACAGTGGGGGCGATTATTAGAGTATCAAACAATAAATCAAAATTAATAATTATAGTAACAAAAAACGACTTAAATATATAACCAAAAATATATAATATATGTCATTGTTGTAGCCATCAAACTTATACACCAAAAATAACTAGTATAATATAACAATTACAATTGTCCTCTGCGTGTTTTCATTCGTTGAAATCGTTGCATAATACTTTTATTGTCAATGCAATCGAATACATCCTTCTCGATGTATGTAATCAAGCAATCATTCATCAGTTGATCTTCCATGGAATTGCGCAACCTACTCTTAATTATCTTCATCGCAGAAAAAGCTCTTTCAACAGTAGCAGTCGCAACAGGTAAAATTAATGCCAACTTTAGAAGCCGATATACCAAAGGAAATACAATATGTTTCTTAGTACCTACTAGCTTTCTTGCAAGACCGCTAATCCCTTGAACTTCCAAAAACTCTTGATTTGTCCGCATATCAGAAATGTAATTATCTAGTTGACTATCAAGTTTCATAAGATCTATTGGAGAGAAGTCATTCAAATAAAAGCTAGCGAGATGAATCAATTTGTCCTTATCAAAACTAGTGAAACAATCATTAGGATTTAAGCATGCCACTGATAAAAATAAGTCGGTACTTGCTTCCGTAAAACGATCATTTAATTCTTGAAGTTGCCAATCCAAAACAGTACAAAATATCTCAACATAATAATGGTGAAAATTTGTAATACCTTGAGATTTTCGACTTGATCTCCCATGGAATAAAGCATTCATATCTATAATGTTAATTTTGTGTTTGTTGCAAAATAAACAAACTTCATCAAGTAGTTTCTCCCATCCTTCATCTCTCATAGCCTTCAATAGTTGCTTAGACACTTTAACTAATTCCATAGCATTTATAATGTCTTGATCCTTTCTTTGCAATGCTTGTGATAATTCATTTGTTATTCCCAATATCTTTCTCATCAATATTAGATCAAATGCAAAACCAAATGATTGCAATGACTCTAATAAACCAAAAGCAATACCTTTTTGTTGGTATACCAAACCATCATCTGAAACCTCCTCAAGTACATCAATCACTGAGGAGAACATAAGAATCAAGTTCAAAAGTGTCTCATAATGTGATCCCCAACGTGTGTCACCTGCCCGTTTAAGACTAGTTTCTTGATGTAAGCCTTTCCCACTTTGAAGTTCATTATTCATCAATGCTTCCCCGACTCTAGCAGCTTCTTTCTCTCGAAGACTATCTCGGCGCTTGCATGATGCTCCAACCACATTAACCAACTCAGAAACCTTGTTAAAAAACCAAGCAATGTGTTTATGCTTACTAGCAACAGCTACAATAGTTAATTGGAGTTGATGAGCAAAACAATGGACATAAAATGCAAACGGATTCTCATTCATAATTAAGGTTTTGAGACCATTAAATTCACCTCGCTTGTTACTGGCTCCATCGTACCCTTGACCACGTATTCTTGATAAACTTAGTCTGTGACTTGAAAAAAAGGTCTCAATTGCTTCTTTAAGCAATGAAGCAGTAGTACTAGTAACATGAATTATACCAACAAAACGTTTAACAACACATCCCTTTCTATCCACAAAGCGTAAAGCTATGGCCATCTGTTCTTTGATTGAAATATCACGTGACTCATCAACTAATATTGCAAACACATCATCTCCAATATCACTAATGATAGCAATGGTAGTTTCTAGTGCAAAACAATTTATAATATCTCTCTGAATATCACTTGACACCAATTTCAGATTTTTTGGTGCATTTTGCAACACAACATTGTTGATATTTTCATTGTGATCAGCAAAAAATTGTAGAAGCTGTAAGAAATTTCCTCTATTACTTGAATCCTCATCTTCATCGTGACCACGAAAGGATAACCCTTGACGCAAAAGAAATCTTATGCAATCAACTGATGCATTTAAGCGAATTCAATATTCAAGTCTCGTTTGTTCAGATTGTTTAATAAAAACATTCTGAATGTTTTGCTTTGGTTTCATCAGATCTTGACATTTACTCCAAGCTTGGTTATGAGCACTATTAGGCCCTCCAACATGAATATCAAATCTTTCTTTCTTGCTCCATGTTGTGAACCCATTAGTACTGAAAGAATCACCACCCGCTTGTTTTCCAATGTCCTGCCTAAATAGATAGCAACATAAGCAAAATGCTGCATCAATAGCTATGCTATACTCAAACCAATTTTCATATTCTTTAAACCAAGAAGGATTAAATCTACGTAGGTAGCTCCCAATTTGTGTCTGTGGGAAGTTATGTTTGAGCGGCTGACAAGGACCTTTTAGCATGAATGCTCTTCTTACTTCATCTTGAATATTAGGATGATAATTTGATATTTTCTTTCGCAACCCGGGGTCTGCTTCAAGATTTCCCAAATCTACTTTATCATCATCCTTTTTCTGATTTTTGTTAGAATATGATCCTTCAAATGCAGAAGCTTTTTTGAATACAAATTTGTCCATAGTAGTTGCTATCTATTTTCAAGCACTTGTCTGATAAAAGAATGTGGTCAGATAGGCTGCACATGATTTTTATTATTACATTTTAAAAAAATTATAAAACTAAAATAAAAAACAAAATCTTTTTTTCCAATTGTTTATCTTGGCACCCAATTGTTACCACAATTGTTAGTTGTTACCTGACTTTACCACAAAAATTATAAAACTAAAGTAAAAAACAAAAACTAAGAATGTGACATGACTTTACCCAATTGTTACTACAAGCCATTCATGACTTGTAATACTCTCCATAATAGTTTGTGTTATTTGAGAACTTCTGGTAACATTAACTCATGACGTAAAGGTACTTAAAGAATAACTATCAAGTTTTATAACAAAATCAAGTGATTTAAACAGGATGTCTCTAGATTTAGCAACTCACACAAAAAACAGGAGTCAAATGCCACAATTAAGGAAAACAGAGCATAGATTTGATAAGGAGATAAGGAGAATAAGGAGAACATAGCATAAATTTGATAAATCAAGGAAAGATAAGGAGAACAAAGCATAAATTAGACAAAAAATAAAGGAAAACTGGAAAACCCCCAATTTGATAATAGCAGAAATTTGATAATTTACCAGTTGATAGATGGCTTTGGGGTTGAGATCTTGCCGACTTGCCGTCTTGGGGAAGAGCCGAAGAGGTGGTGATGACTGATGAAGAGCTTCAGTCCATGTCTGATGTCTCGCACTCTCGCTAACTCTTACTCTCTCAGCGACAGCGAACAAGCGAGATAAAGTAAATTGTGATGGTGTTATTGTGTATGACAGCATCTAGCGTGAATAAAAGAGTAAAGGTAATACCCAATTTCAGTGGGTGCAATTTACTCTTCTAACCCACAAAAAAAAATTATTTATCATATACTAAAAAAAAATAAAATTTCAGTGGGTGCAATTGACCCCACTGGATACCAAGTAGCTTCGCCCCTAGTGATGACTGATGAAGAGCTTCAGTCCATGTCTGATGTCTCGCACTCTCGCTAACTCTTACTCTCTCAGCGACAGCGAACAAGCGAGATAAAGTAAATTGTGATGGTGTTATTGTGTATGAGAGCATCTAGCGTGAATAAAAGAGTAAAGGTAATACCCAATTTCAGTGGGTGCAATTTACTCTTCTAACCCACAAAAAAAAATTATTTATCATATACTAAAAAAAAAAAATTCCAGTGGGTGCAATTGACCCCACTGGATACCAAGTAGCTTCGCCCCTGTTAATAACAGTTGTTCCATGTTAAATTTATATATTCTGTTATTATATATAAATTACATGTTCATAAATTGCATGATTATATGTTTGTAAATATTGTATGATTAATAGATATATAATATTTTATATATATATATATATATATATATATATATATATATATATATATATATATATATATTCTGTTAGTGTTTTATGTAAACAGAAAATTGTTTGCATATTAATATTACTATTCTGTTATTGTTTTTAAATTCATATAACAGTTTATTTTGATTGATAATATATATTATTGTATTAATATATAGAATATTCTGCCAAAAAAAACAAATTTGTAAACAAAATTTGTTATATCTTGTACAAACAGAAATTTGTAAACAAAATTTGTTACATCTTGTACAAACAGAAATTTGTTTCTGTTTATTGACATTTGTCTTCTTTGTATAACAGAAATGACATCTACTAGTATCATTCCTGCCGTGAGTATGTCTCATGGAGAAAAGTCTGAAAAGTTTAATGGAACTGATTTCAAGCGTTGGCAACAAAAGATGTTCTTCTATCTCACAACATTGAACTTGGCAAGGTTTCTACAAGAGAATTGTCATACTCTTGTTGAAGGGGAAACTGACAAGGAAAAAGTGGTTGCTGTTGATGCATGGAAACATGCAGATTTCCTTTGTAGAAATTATGTAATGAATGGATTAGACAATACATTGTACAATGTGTATTGTACAATTCAAACTGCAAAGGAACTTTGGGAATCTTTAGACAAGGAATATAAAACTGAAGATGCTGGCATGAAGAAATTCATAGTTGGTAGATTTCTTAATTTTAAAATGGTTGATTCTAAAGCAGTTATCACTCAGGTTCAAGAATTACAAGTAATTCTACATGACATTCACTCTGAAGGAATGTCATTAAGTGACTCATTCCAAGTTGCAGCAATGATTGAAAAACTTCCACCATCATGGAAAGATTTCAAGAATTATCTAAAGCATAAACGCAAGGAGATGAATCTTGAAGAATTGATCGTGCGACTTAGGATTGAAGAGGACAATCGAGTATCTGAGAAGAATAGTGGAAGAAACTTCATTGAAGCAAAGACAAATGTGGAACAAAGGCCAAACAACAACAAAAGGAAGTGTGAAGGCAAAGAAGCTTTCAAGGCAAAAAAGAAATTCAAAGACAAATGCTTCAACTGTGGCATTTCAGGACATAAATCTAATGAATGTCGAAAGCCAAAGAAGTTGAAGAAAGATCAAAAGCCTCAAGCAAATGTGACAGAACTGGAAAAGCTTTCTGAAAATGTTTCAGACATGAATCTTTGTGCAGTTATATCTGAATGTAACTTGGTAGGAAACCCTAAAGAATGGTACGTGGACACTGGGGCTACTCGCCACATTTGTTCCAACAAATGGATGTTCTCTACTTACAAATTAGTAGAGAATGATGATCAACTCTTCATGGGAAACTCCTCAAGTTCAAAGGTTGAAGGATGTGGAAAGATTATACTGAAAATGACATCTGGCAAAGAACCGACTTTGAATGAAGTGCTTCATGTGCCAGATATTCGCAAGAATCTAGTTTCTGGGTCACTACTTAGCAAGAATGGCTTTAAGTTGGTGTTTGTGTCTGATAAATTTGTACTCACTAAAAATGATATGTTTGTAGGAAAGGGCTACATGACTGATGGGCTCTTTAAGATGAATGTTATGACTGTTGTACCGAAGTCTATTGATAATAATAAAATTAATTCTTTTGCTTACTTGTTAGAGTCTTCAAACATATGGCATGCTAGATTAGGACATGTTAAGTATAATACTTTGCGTAGATTAATTAATTTAGAATTCTTGCCTAAATTTGATATTAACCAAAAACATAAATGTGAAATTTGTGTGGAATCAAAAATGACAAGATTACCCTTTCATTCTGTTGAAAGAAAATCTGAACCTCTAGATTTAATTCACACTGATATATGTGACTTAAAGTTTGTGCAAACTAGAGGTGGGAAAAAATATTTCATAACCTTTATTGATGATTGCACAAGATATTGTTATGTATATTTGCTAAGAAGCAAAGATGAGGCTATAGAAACGTTTCAACTTTATAAAAATGAAGTTGAAAATTAACTTAGCAAAAAGATTAAAGCAATAAAAAGCGATAGAGGTGGTGAATATGAATCACCATTTGAAGAGATTTGCTCTACTCATGGCATTATTCACCAAACTACTGCTCCTTATTCACCTCAATCTAACGGCATTGCTGAACGCAAGAACCGAACATTGAAAGAAATGTTGAATGCTATGTTAAATAGTTCTGGAGCACCCCAGAATTTGTGGGGGGAAGCTTTGCTTTCTACAAATTATATTCTTAACAAAGTGCCTCATAAGAAAACTCACAAAACACCTTATAAATTATGGAAAGGTCATTGACCTTGCTATAAATACTTGAGAGTGTGGGGGGTGTCTAGCAAAGGTAATGGTTCCTAAACCTAAAAAGGTTAAGATAGGACCAAAAACAATTGATTGTGTATTCATTGGTTATCCAAATAACAGTAGTGCTTATCGCTTTCTTGTTCATAAACCTGAAATTAATGATATTCATGTTAATACATTTATTGAATCAAGAGATGCATCATTCTTTGAGAATATTTTTCCATATAATGGAAATAATGATTCAAATTTAAACAAAAGACCTTTGGATGCTACTAGTGATAATCCAGAAAATATAGACAAAGAGTCTGTAGTGGATGAACCTAGACGTAGCAAAAGGGCAAGGACTTCAACTTCTTTTGGTCCGAATTTTCTAACATTTTTGTTAGAAAACGATCCTCGAACATACAAGGAAGCAGTATCCTCTCTAGATGCTTCTCATTGGAAAAAAGCAATAAATAGCGAAATTGAGTCCATTATGCAAAATCATACATGGGAACTGGTGGACCTTCCACCTGGTTCAAAACCCTTATGGTATAAATGGATCTTCAAAAAGAAGATGAAAGCTGATGGCTCAATTGATAAATATAAAGCAAGGCTTGTTATTAAAGGCTACAGACAAAAGGAAGGGTTAGATTATTTCGACACTTATTCACCTGTTACAAGAATTACATCTATTCGAATGCTAATAGCAATAGCATCTTTAAATAGACTTGAAATACATCAAATGGATGTAAAGACTGTATTCTTAAATGGTGAATTAGATGAAGAAATATATATGGAACAACCTGAAGGTTTCATAGCTCCTGGAAAAGAGAGGAAAGTATGAAAACTTGTTTAATCCTTGTATGGATTAAAACAAGCACCAAAATAATGACATGAGAAATTTGATAATGTTATGTTATCAAATAGACTTAAAATCAATGGGTGTGACAAATGTTTTTATGTCAAAAATACTCAAAAGGAATATGTCATTGTTTGTCTTTATGTGGATGATATGTTAATCATGGGTAGCAACAATGAAGTTATCAACTCAACAAAACGTATGTTATCAAATAGATTTGATATGAAAGACTTGGGGGTTGCTGTTATAATTTTAGGAATCAAGATTTCTAAAACCTCTGATAGAATTATATTATCTCAATCTCATTATATAATTCTAAATAAGACCCCAGTTGATATAAATCTTCATCTAGCTAAAAATGAAGGTGATGGCATATTTCAATTAGAATATTCTCGTATAATAGGCAGTTTAATGTATGTCATGAACTGTACTAGACCTGATATAGCTTATTCGGTAAGTAAGCTAAGTAGGTATACGAGTAATCCAGGTAAAGATCACTGGAAAGCAATTTTGAGAGTTTTAGGATACCTAAAACATACTCAAAAATATGGGTTGCACTATACAAGATATCCAGCAGTATTGGAAGGATATACTGATGCTAATTGGATATCTGATACTAAAGATTCAAAATCCACAAATAGATATGTATTTACACTTGGTAGTGCAGCGGTATCTTGGAAATCCTCAAAACAAACGTGTATTGCTAGGTCTACAATGGAATCGAAATTCATTGCGTTAGACAAAGCTGGAGAAGAAGCTGAGTGGCTTCGTAATTTCTTAGAGGATATTCCAAATTGGTCAAGACCTGTGCCAGCTATATGTATACACTGTGATAGCCAATCAGCGATTGGAAGAGCACATAGTCATTTATATAACGGTAAGTCACGCCATATACGACGAAGACATAATACCGTTAGACAATTGCTCTCAAATGGAATTATCTCAATTGATTATGTAAAGTCAAAAGATAATATTGCGGATCCGCTTGCGAAAGGTTTAACAAGAGAGCAAGTGGAAAAATCATCGAAGGGAATGGGTTTAAAGCCTACTATTTAAATAAGAGTCGTCATAGTGGCAACCCAACCTAGCTGACTGGAGATCCCAAGGTCTAGGTTCAATGGGCAAACCGAACTATGTAGTACTCAGTAAAGCACTGAGGAGATATTTACTCCTAACCATTCCTATTATGAGACAGTGCACATCTGCCACGAGAATCAGGATAAGTTACGCTTTTAATGATTTTTATATCTTGAAATATGTTCAAGTGGGGTATTGCAGGATACTCTTGATAAAAGTCACCTACGTGAGTAAGAAGGGGGCCACTTCTGTGAGAATTTTGAAGGCTGAATTCTCTAATATACTTACGGAATCAAGAGGTATTTCAAGGCCGAAATGAACACAAACGTGAGAACCAATTATGTCTGAAGAGATATTTTGTGAATTCTATTGTCTTGGTTTACATAAAAAGCTGACAGTTCAAAGACATCAAGTCTATTGATTAGCCAAGTAAATCCGATAGATTTTACTAGGGTAAGTTCAAAGCCACTAGGCTACTTAACCTGATGAAATATCTTTTCTCATGTACTCGAACTAGTGTCTGCATATTCATATCATATTTTGCATATTGTAAAGCCTTTTTTACATTCATGTGGGGGATTGTTGGAAATGGGTTTGATAAAATATATATTTACGTGTTCAAATCCATTACGAATTGACGGGTCGGGTCGGGTCATAATATATATCTTTTTGGGTAAAATTTGTTTATCAGATTTTGTTTAAACTACGTAGTTTTGATGGCAGTTGTGACCCAACGGTAATAAGTTCATTCTATAAATAAACAATGTGGCCCTCTCGTTACAATATAGATTTTTTCCCTCCCGTTCCGTTCATTCACTGAAAATTCCGTTCTGCAGAAAGATATTCTCCTTCCTTTCTGTTACTTCCCTTTAAAATTCCCTGTTCCATAGTATTGTGCTCCTCCCATTCCTTCGCAGTATTCTCGGCAAGTCATCCAAGCAATATTGTGTAGTAAGATTATTTATTTTAATCATTTATAAATTTATTTCATGCATGCATCATTTCTTAGTTCAGTACATATCATAAATATATATATATATATATATATATATATATAAAATCATATTCTGTTTTTGTCATATTTATATATATATTAAATAATACTATATATTACAGATAACACTAACTTGGGGTTATCCGGGTTGCCCATATTACACTAGGACATCATACACACAAAGTCCTCGGTCGGTAATTCCCGTAAAAATCGGTTATAAAGTGTTTTTGAGGCTTCCGATTAGACTGATACCAACAACCTTTGAACCTAGCTGATTTAGGACCCATATCTTAACAACTATAATTATAAATGAGTTACTAAGTTTGTTGGCGATAATTTCAAATCCAATTAATATAAATTTTAGTACTAATAATAATTGTGGAAAATGATCTATATATCCACATATCTCCAACTTGCGGGGAATTATAATAAATTAGTTTTTTTTTGGAATTTTTTCCTATATTGGTATTTACTAATAACACAAATTTAACATACTATATAGCAAAACTCAATAATTATTTGTGGGAAAAAATATATTAACTTAACTAAAAGGGTTTTACATGATTTAATGCACAACTACGTCATATAACACAAATATTTGTATACATGATTTATTTATTTTTATTATTTGCTCTGTTGTTTATACATAATCAGCATAACATGAACAAAAAGAATTCATTTATAAAATTTATAAATTTTGAGAATATATTTTATTGTATATTTACCTCTAAAATTGTTGAATGTATGGTACAAATAGTGCTGACATGATACGATAATGCAGTTATAATTATAATGTTGTTATGTCATTTTATATTAAAAAAATTAGACTCTATTTTTTGGGTGGAAAATGAAAATGGACCAAGACGTATACTTGTAGGCCCATTCAGCTCATTTCTGGCCCAACCCAATGGTCCCAATTTTCCGGTAATTACTAACTAGAAGATGAAAAAACACCAGACCTAGAGCTCAATCTAGCATTTTGAAAGATTAGGGTTTTTGTCTATAGCACTCGAAGAAATCCCTCAGCCAACCTAAATCATTAACTCGAAGGTGAGTTTGGACTAAATGCCTTCATACTACACACACTCATATATATATATATATATATATATATATATATATATATATATATATATTTGCCTTCAAACTTTGCATATATGCATACTATCGGTGTTTTTGTCTGCATAATATTTATTTGCATACATCAGGTAAATTATTTTTTTTTTGCAATTGAAACTTTAGAATGGTTTGAAATTTGTTTTTTCTTATAAGATGATGTATTATTTGGATCTAAGTAATGTGATTTACTTGATTCTGAGTGTTATACTTTGGGCAGAGTGGGGAAGAAAGAGATGCCTCTTTATGATTGTATGCTATTATTCAAACCCCATATAAAGAAGGAGGCATTAACAGACTTGGTTGCTCGGGTCGGGAAACACGTCTGAACAAGAAATGGCGTTATCACTGAATTAAAGTCATTTGGTGCTGTGCAATTAGGTTATGATATTAAGAAGCTTGACGGGAGACACTATCAGGTAAGTTGAGTTCTACTTCACAATAGTGTTACAAATGTTAATTTTTCATCATATAATTTCTAGGTTTTATCTCGGTTTTGTTTTTTCCCCTACTTTATTTTCATCGAATGTTAATTGATTGTAAACTTCATACTTGTGAGGATATATTTATAGAACAGCATCCATTGAATCCCCAACCAAATTGAAAAAAACTATCGATGGACTTTGTGTAAAAATTATTATTTTATTTTTCGATAAGTGTTAATTGATATGAGATTTAATAATGTGAACCTTGCAGTAGATTGCTTTTGAAGGTGGAGGATGACTTTAAGAAATTAAGCTTTATGGGCATAGTTACCACATTTTTATTTTCCCTTTTCTACCTTTTTCATTGTAAAGGTAAAGGAAGACTAAGGTATAGTTGATAATAACCCTTTGAATATCTCTATGCGAATATTCTATAATTTCAATATAAGATCGTTCTTCTGTAGCCTTGTCCTTCAATTAACATCAAACTGGTTGCGAAACAACCCGAGTCAAATTTCAAGTCCGAAAATAATCTTAGGTTAAATTTCAAGTCCAAATCGAATCAAATTCATCCAAACAAGGCCTTAAACTACTAACTCAATAGTATTTTTTGTAAGACCCCGAATTTTATGAAATAAAAGTATTCAAATTTCTTATAATTATTATTTTATTTCGTAAATGGTTAAATTAATAAAATATTAAAGTTAAGGGTGATATGTGAAATTTTTTGCAATGTAAGCAAGTTGTTATAAAATATTCGTTTAGTCGGAGAATATTCTTTTTGTCGGGGAATATCCGTACGACGGCACAATTATTGATGGACCCCACAACGAAAGTATTGTCGTAGTTAGAAAATGACAGAATTATCTTTTTATAAAAATAACAGCGAAAGTGTTACCGTTAAAACTGTTGAACTACCCGGTAGTAAACGTGCAGTAATACGCGTGGTTGCATAGTAGCACACGGTATTGATTATTGATGCTTACATAAAAAGTCATTCAGTTATACTCAATTATTGCTACAGTAATTACTGCATCATATCTCTCATAATATTAATTCAATTATTGTCACACTATCATCTGTATAATATGTTATATTATTAAATCAATAATTGATGTGACGCCCCCAAAATAGGTTCATTCCACCCAACCCATTCTGAGTCGTCAAATACATGGTACAGAAACAACTACAACTTCATTAATACAATTATCGTGCAAAATACGACAATACATAAACTGTGAGTTTAAATATAAATATTGTCTTCTAGACAATATCCACACTCAAATAAGTCCTCATTATAATTATTGATACACTATTTTACAAAATAGTGAGGACTACTAAAACAACTATCTTGAACCATTACTCCACACCCCGACTAGTTCCCGCTATATTCTCGTCTCTTGAGAAGAAAAATGGAACAAAAAGTAAAAGGGTGAGATCAACTAGCCCAGCAAAGAATATTATGACTAAGATAATATAGAAAAAATTATCGTTAGTCCTCAACAGGAAAAAATGTAAGACCCCAACTTTTATAAATAAAGATGAATTTTCTATAAATATCATTTTTGAATATTATGGAGTTAATTTGATATAATGTTATAGTTGTGGGTAATATTTATAAATTTTGTAAAGTACGCAAGTTGTTATATAATATTCGATTGGTCGGGGAATATTCGTTTTAACAGGAAATATTCGTACAACGACACAATCATTTGTGGACCCCACAACAGAATTATTGTCGGATTGAGAAAACGACAAAAATATTTTATTAAAAATAACGGCGAAAGTTTTACCATTGATACTGTTGAACTACTCGGTAGTAAAAATACAGTAATACGTGTGGTTGCATAGTAGCACACGGTATTGATTATTAATACTTATGTGAGAAGTCACTCAGTTTGATTCAATTATGGTCAGTTAATAATATGAATTATGTAGCGATAATGACGTTTTGTTTTATTAGTATTATTAACGTAATAAAACAGAAACATCTTTTTATATAAAACAAAATACTTTATTAAAGTTATTCTATAAATAGAATATATTATATTTTATTTAAAAGATTTTTCTTTAAATATGGACCGTCAGATTAAAGTAATCAATCTGGACCGTTCATGGATTAGTTACTATACATTCTATTTTTCTATAAATAGCAGCTCATTCCTTCATTATTTCTTACGAATTCACTGAACTCTAGAGAGAGAAACTATAGAGAGAGAGAAGAAGAATATTCTGCTACTTAACTACTTCCTTATTTCAGCTCGTCTTTAAAATGGTAAGGGGTGTTATTCTTTCTTATTCATGAAGAGAACTGTTGTTATTCCATTTCTTATTATTCTGTTGGAATAACCTGTATACGCGGATCTACCCTATACTTGGTGACATTCTTCTATTATTCTGTTGGAACATCATGTCTGTGTGTTTTACACCGGACCTGGTTCCGTTTTTATTATTATTCTATTGGAACATCCTGTCTGTGTGTTTTACACCGGACCTGGTTCCGTTTTTATTATTATTCTGTTGGAACATCCTGTCTGTGTGTTTTACACCGGACCTGATTTCATTATTTATTATTCTGTCAGAATATCCTGTCTGTGCGTTTACGCCGGACCTGGTTCCATTATTTATTATTCTGTTGGAATAACCTGTCTGTGCGGTCTATCGCATACATGGTGATTTCTTTTGTTATTCCATTCTTTACTATACTCAGTTGGTTAAATTTTGACTTCTATACTCCATGAAATTTGTGGAATATCCTTGATAATTGCGTTTCATCCAGTATCTTTTCATGAAAATATTTTTCTACGTATTCTTGAATTTTACTCCACAAAGCAGTATCATGTTGACAATTTGGACGTTGTTAATTCTTGGATAAATTAATTCTTGAACTTGTTTTATTGAATTCTTATATCATTGTCATCATCCTCATGTTTATAAAATGTTGAAAGTCATCTGTGGCCTGTAGTGCATAGATGGACTTGGTATGATTATGACCAGGGATTATTCGGTGTAATCATGACCGTAATGTTACAAATAATGTGGTTAAAGTCTCATTGGCCGTAGTGCAGTGATGGACAGTTGTTGGCATGATCATGACCATTAATGAATATACGAATATCCTTGGCCGTAGTGCAGGGGTGATTCGATGATGTGGATTATTTTATTAAGCTGAGTCTCAGCGATCACAGTGTTGAAAAACTTTTTAAATCATAAAAGATAGTAGAGTTTATTTTCTACTTGACTCTTTTAATGGATTGCTTGTTTCACTGCAGTTAAACTTGATGTCTATTATATTTAATCAGTTTAACATTGTTGAAGGCTAATGATAAATTATTCTGCATTATCTTAGTCATAATATTTCTTACTGGGCTAGTTGAGCTCACCCTTTCTTTCACTGTTCTCTTCAGGAAATGAGAACGTAGCTGGGGCAAGTCGGGGAACGGAGTGATGGTTCGAATGATAGTATTAGTTAGTGGTCCTCACTATTCTATGTAATAGTGTGTTAATAAATATAATGAGGACTCTTTTGAGTATGAATACTCTCTAGAAGATAATATTTGTATTCAAACTCGCAGTTTATGTTTTGTTGTATTGTACACGACAGTTGTATTAGTAAGTTGTATTTGTATTCTGTACTTTGTATCTGACGACCCAAGATGGGTGATGTATACCTAATTTTGGGGGCGTCACAGTACGAATATTCCCCGACAGCAAGAATATTCCACGACCAAACGAATATTCCCCGACAAAAATGAATATTTTATAACCACTTGCTTATTTGAAATATTAGCGCATTTTACCCATAACTAACCACATTCATCAAATCAACCCTTACTATTTCAAAATAATAAATAGAGGAATTAAATTTCATTTATTAATAATTTGGGGTCTTACAACCTCCCCTCCTTATGAAATTTCGTCCTCGAAATTGACGTACGTACCTGGTGTTTCAAAAAGATGAGGATACATCGCTTTCATTTCTGATTTCAACTTCCAGTTCATTTTTTCAATAGCACGGTTCCTCCACAAAATCTTAACTTATGGTATGACCTTTGTGCATAGGACATGCTCCTTCCAATCTAAGATCTTGACAGGTACCTCCTCGTACGTTAAATCTTCGGCTATTTCGTATGGTTCTAAATCAATAACGTGGTTCGGGTCGTCCACATAATTTCGTAACTTCGATACGTGAAAAACGTTATGAACACGCGACATACTTGGCGGTAAAACGAGTCTATAGGCCACAGTTCCTATTCGATCGAGGATTTCAAATGGACTAATAAATCGAAGGTTTGAGCTTTCCTCACATCGCCGATTCTCACTTTTGGAATAACAACTTCTTGCACCTCCTTCTTCATATTCATCAGCTCCGGTGTGTAGCTTGAGCGGTTTTAACTTTATCGATTAAAGTCGATTTTACTCGTATATCATCACGTGATCCATAGAGTCTTTAACTCTATCTCTATCATTTGTAAGTTATACAAAATGGGTCTTTTTGTTAAAAATATCGCACTCGTAACCACATACGATTTTCTTGTGACGCCCCCAAAATTAGGTATTCATCACCCATCTTGAGTCGCCAAAAATATGGTACAAAATACAAATACAAACTTAATTATACAAATGTCGTGTAACATACGACAATACATAAACTGAGAGTTCTAATAGGAATATTGTCATCCAGACAATATCCATACTCAAGGAGTCCTCATTACATTTATTGTCACACTATTTAACAGAATAGTAAGGACTACTAATGCTATCTTCTGGACTATCACTCCTTTCCCTGACTCGTCCCAGCTATATTCTCATTTCCTGAAGAGAACATTGAAAGAAAGGGTGAGCTCAACTAGCCCAGTAAGAAATATTATGACTAAGATAATGAAGAATAAATTATCAATAGTCTTCAACAATGTTAAATTGATAAAATACAATAGACATCAAGTTTAACTGCAGCGGAATAAGCAATCCATTAGAAGAGTCAAGTAGAGAATAAAACCTACTATCTTCTATGATTAAAAAATGTTTTCATCAACTTTTATCACTGAGACTCAGCTTAATAAATAAACCACATCTTCTAATCATCCTTATATTACGGGCCAAGGATATTCATTAAATCATCAATGATCATGACTATACCGAAAAATCCCTGGTTATAATCATACCAAAAACTGTCTATCAATGCATTACAGGCCACTGAGGACTTTTACAACACCACTTATAACATCACAGTTCATGATTATACCGAATGATCCCTGGTCATAATCATACTAAGTCCATCTATGCACGTAAGCCAAAGATGACTTTCAACATAAAATAAACATGAGGATGATGACAATGTTATAGGAATTCAATTAAACAAGTTCAAGAATTAGTTTATCCAGGAACTAATAATATCCAAATTGTCAACATGATACTTCTTTGTAAAGTAACAGTCAAGAATGCTCAGAAGAATATTTTCATGAAAAGATACTGGATGAAGCGCAAATATCAAGGATATTTCACTAATTTCATGGAGTATAGAAATCAAAACTTTAACCAAATGAGTATAATAAAGAATATATGAAACTACAAATGGATTTTCACCAGCCATGCGGTAATCCACGTATACAGATCATTTCCACAATTTAATAAGGAATGAATATAAAGGATCATTCACCATGCATGTGGCAATCCACATAGACAGGTTATTCCAACAGAATAATAAAGAATGGAATAACAGAAGGATTCACCATGCATGCGATAGAGACCGCACAGACAGGTTATTCCCAACAGAATAATAAATACGGAATAATAAATATGGAACCAGGTCAGGTGAAATTCACACCGACAGGATATTCCAACAGAATAATAAATGCAGAATAATAAATGATGGAACCAGGTCAGGTGAAATTCACACCGACAGGATATTCCGACAGAATCGTAACGACCGGAATAATAAAAGAGTTTCACCAAGTATGCGGTACTTCGCATAAACAGGTTATTCCAACATAATAATAAAGAATAGAATAACAAAAGAAGATCACCAAGTATTGGGTAAACCGCATATACAGGTCATTCCACCGAGTATAGGGTAAACCACGCATACAGATTATTCCAACAGAATAATAAAGAATGGAATAACATAAGGATTTCACCAAGTATAAGGTATGCCGCGTATACAAGTCATGTATAGGGTATGCCACTTTTACAGGTTATTCCAACAGAATAATAAAGAATGGAATAACAGAAGTTCTCTTCATGAATAAGAAAGAATAACACCCCTTACAGTTTTAAAGAAGAACTGAAATAGAGAAGTAGTTAAGTGGTAGAATACTCTTCTTCTTTCTCTCTATAGTTTCTCTCTCTAGAGTTCAGTGAATTCGTAAGAAAATAATGAAGGAATGAGCTTCTATTTATAGGAAAATGGAATGCATAGTAACTAATCCATGAACGGTCCAGATTGATTTACTTTAATCTGACGGTCCATATTTAAAGCAAAATCTTTTAAATAAAATATAATATATTCTAATTATTGCCTAATAAAACAAACAACTTTAATAAAGTATTCTGTTTTATATAAAAAGATGTTTCTGTTTTACTACGTTAATAATACGAATAAAACAAAACTTCGTTATCGCTAAATAATTCATATTATTAATTGACAATAATTGAATCAAACTGAGTGACTTCTCACATAAGCAATAATAATCAATACCGTGTGCTACTATGCAACCACACGTATTACTGTACTTTTACTATCGAGTAGTTCAACAGTATCAACGGTAAAACTTCCGCCGTTATTTTTAATAAAATATTCTTGTTGTTTTCTCAATCCGACAATAATTCTGTTGTGGGGTCCACCAATGATTGTACCGTCGTACAAATATTTCCCGACTAATCGAATATTCCCCATAAATAGTAACTCGCAAATAGTAACTCATGAATAGTAACTCGTGAATAGTAACTCGTGAATTGTAACTCGTGAATAGTAACTCATGAATAGTGACTCGTGAATAGTAACTCTTGAATAGTACTCCGACACAAAAAGTATCCTAAAAACTCGAGTGAACAATACTAGAGTGAATAGTAATCGGGTATTTTATGACAACTTGTCTACTTTAAAAAAAATTTCACATATCACCTTTAACTTTAACCTTTTAACAATTTAACCATTTACCAAAATAGAAAAATTGAATACTTTTATTTCATAAAATTCGGGGTCTCACAATCTCTCCTCCTTATGAAATTTTGCCCTCGAAATTTACGTACGTATCTGGTATGACGAAGAGGTGAGGATACCTTGAATACCTTTATCGTTGAAAACATTAAATTCATCTTTGCAATACGGCCAAAGATATTTATTAACAATTTATTTTTGCACTACATGCCAACTGTATAACCAATAATCAACAGTTCATCTTTGCACTACAGGTCAAAGATATATAACTATAAAATCAATAATACTGAGACTCAGCTTAATAGTATCACGACCACGAATTATCCATGCACTACGTGCCAAAGATAATCGTATTTTTAATTACGGTCATGATTATACCGAACAATTCCTGGTCATAATCATACCACGTAAGCCACAGATGACTTTTACCACATCTATAAATTTATATTTCATTGCTGAGACTCAGCTCAATAATTAATCCACATCATCGAATCATCCATGCACTACAGGCCAAGGATATTCTTTAGTATCACGACCACGAATTATCCATGCACTACGTGTCAAAGATAATCGTATTTTCAATTACGGTAATGATTATACCGAACAATCCCTGGTCATAATCATACCAAGTCCATCTATGCACGTAAGCCACAGATGACTTTTACCACATCTATGAATTAATATTTCATTGCTGAGACTCAGCTCAATAATTAATCCACATCATCGAATCATCCCTACACTACAGGCCAAGGATATTCTTTAGTATCACGACCACGAATTATCCATGCACTACGTGCCAAAGATAATCGTGTTTTCAATTACGGTAATAATTATATCGAAGAATCCCTGGTCACAATCATATCAAGTCCATCTATGCACGTAAGCCACAGATGACTTTTAACACAATATAAGCATGAGGATCATGACAATGATATAAAGAATCAATCAAATGAGATAAAGGATAAATATTAAACATTTATAATATAATTTATCCAGGGTTCAAGAGTATCCCAATGTTATCAATCACTTAATAATCTCATAATCTAATTTTATTAATATTATAACAATATTTTAATCACTTCTTAAACTTATAAACAATTTATTTCAGTTGTTTACACTTTACCAAATAATGCATTTAATCATTCAAGCATGTCATACTCATAAGATTTCATCACAAATAATCAAATTCCTTATCAACAATCTACATATACCTTATATAGGATTTCCAAGCCATAAAATCCTATCTTCCAACTTTGTTACTTCACATAACACATTTAACTCATATGTTCGTAACTAAACTATTTTCATAAAAAATACCAAATCAGTTCCAAAAATAATTCTTTTCTGGGATTTAGCATAATATAGTCCCACAATAAAAATATATTTTTCTCAGAATTTTTAAAATTCATTTACTATTTTTCAAAAATCAATTTCTAATTAATTCCTTAAGAAATTAGCTACCTCAAGGTTAACTCCAAAAATTCCCAAATCTTGGCAGAATCTTACACATGTTAACATGAGCCTCCAGTTTAAATTTCATGGTCATCGGAGTTATAGAACTCCGGTTATAGCGTTTTTCGTCGAAAAAACCTAAATATTGAAATTGTCATAACTTGCTCATTTTAAGTCGGAATGAGCTCATTTTTGGACAGGAGGTACTTTATACCATATACTTTCATGTCCCAAAAGGCTGAATTTATTTTTTCACAAATTAAGTGGCCGAAACAGCCCTTACAAAAATGTTGCAGCAGCTTTTTGGACATTTTGAAGTTTTGACTCCTTTGCTAAAATTAGTCCGCACGAAAATTTACAACACCTTTTTCAGTGATTCCACTTGGATAAGTTAGGAAACTCATAGATCTAACTCTAGAACTTGACCAAACTCAAAAATTCGAAATATAATAGGAGATATGGTCAATTGAATTTCATGTTCCATTTTTACCAAAATTTGATTTTTTAACCCTTTGTGATTTCTAAGAAACTTTCATGTTTTCTCATAATAACCAACATAACTCATCATAACACTTACTAATACCACATATACCCATGATTTTCATTAGTCCAATGCTTTTATTATGACTTTCATCATAATCCACGTAACCAGATCCTTTTAGTTGAAGAAATATTTGAGGGTTTTAGAAATGAGTTTTGTACTGGGTCAATACAAAATTCGATTTCATGCTCTAGGGATAGTTTAAGAAGTCTTCAAGAATACGTCAGGAAATTTATTAACAATAAGAATATCATTCAAAACTGTGACTCTCATCCAAGACTTGGATAGCACATGAAATGAAGGTTTCTCCTAACGGAGTTTCAACCGATAGGTCAAAGTCTAACTTCTCTAGAGTCAAATTTAAACGTTGAACGCAAGCAAGAGAGATAAAAGAATGGGTAGAACCGATATCTAATAGGGTATAGACTTCGCAAGAATTTATAATTAACTAACCCGTGCTAACTTCGTTCGGTTTACTCGCTTTTTGAGAAGTCATGAAAAACGCTCTTTCTAAAACCAACGACTTTGTTTTGTCCGTATCCGCCTTTGGTGCCACCGTCACAGCTGGACTTGACTTTGGTGCACGACAAAATCGGGCTAAATGACCTTCTCTTCTTGCAATTTCCACTTCTATTATCTTTGCCATGATTACCACCGAAGTGGTTACCATTCTTGGCATGATAATTTCCCCCACGATGGTTATCATTGTTCCGATAGCCGTTGCCACCAGTATGATTATTATCGTGTTGTTGGTCGTTACCTTTTGCTTGAGCTGAATCAACACTCTCATGTACTTCATTGCTTATCTCAGCATTTTCAGATGTCATTCTCAAACACTGTCACACAACAAGGGTTAATTAACATGTCACATATTATCCCTATACACTGACCGACCAATTAAATACCAAATAAACTTAGGTAGGTCATACTAGCGAAGGAATTCTCCGTCTCTCCCCTCCTAGTTCTTATCTCACATCTCAGCCAGGGATCATATCCCTAAGCTCTGATACCAACTGTAACGACCCCAAAACAGGTCCATTCCATCCAACCTATTCTGAGTCGCCAAATACATGGTACAGAAAATAACTACAACTTTATTATAACAATTGTCGTACAAAATACAACAACACATATGCTGTGAGTTTGGATACAAATATATACCAAATGTGACTCATATCCCAACCGTGGACAGCACCTCACAATGACACCTTACATAAAGGTATAGTCAAAAACTGTTTTAGAAATTAGAATCTTTGGGAAGTGTTCAAGGAAACCTTCGTACATGGGAGGCCATGTGTCTAGGTTATGATAGATATCATATGGCCACAGAATTACCCTTGGTTGATCCAATAGACCCCAAAGAAAAACGAGAAGTTTACTATCATATTCTTCCCAATGGTGAGTCTTCTCTTGACTTATCATTAACTCTACTGTCTCTAATTGAGAATTATACTTCAAACAAATACTAAGATTATATAGGTAGTGCTCGTAAAGATGCTCAGCAAGTGGATGAGCACAACCCTGTCTTATGATGACACGAGGTTGTATATCATTCGACATCTTGTATGATAGTGGCAAAAAACCCTTCCAATGTTGGGTTCGCCTCACCCTATTTGATTCACCAAATATAACTACTAAATGATGACCACCGTTCTATTCCCCTGTTACCCCCGCTCGACCCAGCTATACTCTTATTACCTGAAAGGAATTGTGAAACAGAAGGGTGAGCTCAACTAGCCCAGTAAGAAATATTATGACTAAGATAATGAAGAATAAATTATCAATAGTCTTCAACAATGTTAAACTGATAAAATACAATAGACATCAAGTTTAACTGCAGCGGAATAAGCAATCCATTAGAAGAGTCAAGTAGAGAATAAAACCTACTATCTTCTATGATTAAAAAATGTTTTCATCAACTTTTATCACTGAGACTCAGCTTAATAAATAAACCACATCTTCTAATCATCCTTGTATTACGGGCCAAGGATATTCATTAAATCATCAATGATCATGACTATACCGAAAAATCCCTGGTTATAATCATACCAAAAACTGTCTATCAATGCATTACAGGCCACTGAGGACTTTTACCACACCACTTATAACATCACAGTTCATGATTATACCGAATGATCCCTGGTCATAATCATACTAAGTCCATCTATGCACGTAAGCCAAAGATGACTTTCAACATAAAATAAACATGAGGATGATGACAATGTTATAGGAATTCAATTAAACAAGTTTAAGAATTAGTTTATCCAGGAACTAATAATATCCAAATTGTCAACATGATACTTCTTTGTAAAGTAACAGTCAAGAATGCTCAGAAGAATATTTTCATGAAAAGATACTGGATGAAGCGCAAATATCAAGGATATTTCACTAATTTCATGGAGTATAGAAATCAAAACTTTAACCAAATGAGTATAATAAAGAATATATGAAACTACAAATGGATTTTCACCAGCCATGCGGTAATCCACGTATACAGATCATTTCCACAATTTAATAAGGAATGAATATAAAGGATCATTCACCATGCATGTGGCAATCCACATAGACAGGTTATTCCAACAGAATAATAAAGAATGGAATAACATAAGGATTCACCATGCATGCGATAGAGACCGCACAGACAGGTTATTCCCAACAGAATAATAAATGCGGAATAATAAATATGGAACCAGGTCAGGTGAAATTCACACCGACAGGATATTCCAACAGAATAATAAATGCAGAATAATAAATGATGGAACCAGGTCAGGTGAAATTCACACCGACAGGATATTCCGACAGAATCGTAACGACCGGAATAATAAAAGAGTTTCACCAAGTATGCGGTACTTCGCATAAACAGGTTATTCCAACATAATAATAAAGAATGGAATAACAAAAGAAGATCACCAAGTATTGGGTAAACCGCATATACAGGTCATTCCACCGAGTATAGGATAAACCACGCATACAGATTATTCCAACAGAATAATAAAGAATGGAATAACATAAGGATTTCACCAAGTATAAGGTATGCCGCGTATACAGGTCATGTATAGGGTATGCCACTTTTACAGGTTATTCCAACAGAATAATAAAGAATGGAATAACAGAAGTTCTCTTCATGAATAAGAAAGAATAACACCCCTTACAGTTTTAAAGAAGAACTGAAATAGAGAAGTAGTTAAGTGGTAGAATACTCTTCTTCTTTCTCTCTATAGTTTCTCTCTCTGGAGTTCAGTGAATTCGTAAGAAAATAATGAAGGAATGAGCTTCTATTTATAGAAAAATGGAATGCATAGTAACTAATCCATGAACGGTCCAGATTGATTTACTTTAATCTGACGGTCCATATTTAAAGCAAAATCTTTTAAATAAAATATAATATATTCTAATTATTGCCTAATAAAACAAACAACTTTAATAAAGTATTCTGTTTTATATAAAAAGATGTTTCTGTTTTACTACGTTAATAATACGAATAAAACAAAACTTCGTTATCGCTAAATAATTCATATTATTAATTGACAATAATTGAATCAAACTGAGTGACTTCTCACATAAGCAATAATAATCAATACCGTGTGCTACTATGCAACCACACGTATTACTGTACTTTTACTACCGAGTAGTTCAACAGTATCAACGATAAAACTTTCGCCGTTATTTTTAATAAAATATTCTTGTCGTTTTCTCAATCCGACAATAATTCTGTTGTGGGGTCCACCAATGATTGTACCGTCGTACAAATATTCCCCGACTAATCGAATATTCCTCGTAAATAGTAACTCGCAAATAGTAACTCATGAATAGTAACTCGTGAATAGTAACTCGTGAATTGTAACTCATGAATAGTAACTCGTGAATAGTAACTCTTGAATAGTACTCTGACACAAAAAGTATCCCAAAAACTCGAGTGAACAATACTAGAGTGAATAGTAACCGGGTATTTTATGACAACTTGTCTACTTTAAAAAAAATTTCATATATCACCTTTAACTTTAACCTTTTATCAATTTAACCATTTACCAAAATAGAAAAATTGAATACTTTTATTTCATAAAATTCGGGGTCTCACATTTCTACTCAACACGTCAGTTACCACGTTCGTTTTTCCAAGATGGTATGGTCAGAACATGTGCCCAAATGAATCTCCTCTTGAGTTCTTCGAAGCTCTTCCCACATTCCTTGCTCCATTCGAATTTTGTATCTTTACGAGTCAGCTGAGTTAATGGAGTAGCGATTCGAGAAAATCTTTTCACGAATCTCTGATAATAACCAACTAAGCCTAGAAAGCTACGTATTTCGATTACTGACTTAGGTTGCTCTCAACTATGACTCATATCTCAATCTTGGATAGCACGTCACAATGGTACCTATCAGTTTACTACCACATAAATATGGCGTCCCCTACGGAGAGTCTGGCTTCAGTGCATTCCACAAAGAAAGTCACCAGATAGAGGCTTGGGTACCAAATTCTATAGTTGAATTTTTAACTCCTGAAGTTCAATAGGAGCCATTCGATATGAGATTTTAGAAATAGGTTTTGTACCGGGTTCAAAGTCGATACAAAATTCAATATCACACTTTGGGAGTAAGCCAAGAAATTCTTCAGGAAATTTACTAACAATAGAAATATTATTCAAATCTGACGTATTTTTGTTCAAGTCCATAACATGGCCTAAGAAAACTTGACATCCATTTTTTCAATAAATGAATGACTTTATGGCTTGATATGAAAGAGTTTGACTTCAATGGTTTGGTTGCTTGAATTCGAATAATAGGTTGCTTAGGAATATGAAAACTAACAACCTTACAAAAGCAATCAATTTTGGCATGATGAGTAGTTAATCGATCAATCCCTAAAATCACATCAAAAGCAAGTATCTTTAAAGAAATAAGGTCAACAGGTAATGTGATGGTGCCAACTTGGATCAAACAAGATTTATAAACAGTGGATGTAATGAAAGTTTCTCATAACGGAGTTTCAACAGATAAGTCAAAGTCTAATTTTCTCCGGAGTCAAGTTCAAACGTTGAGCACAAGTAGGAGAGATAAAAGAATGGGTAGAACCGGTATCTAATAAGGTATAGACTTCGCAATAATACTTTATGATTAACTAACACGTGATAACTTCGTTTGGGTTCCTCGCGTTTTGGCCAGTCACGGCAAACGCTTTTCCTGAAACCACTGACTTTATTTTGTCTATATCCGCCTTTGGTGCCACCGTCCCATCTGGATTTGATTTTGCTATAGGACAAAATCGAGCTATGTGACATTCTTTTCCACAACTAAAACATACCTTGAAAGGCTGTGGACAGTTTGGACTTATATGTCCTTCCTCTCCGCATTTGTAGCATCTAACTAGCTGTCGTTCTCCTCCCCTAGAATTTGTTGTTGGTGCTGATGCTGCTGCCGACATCTTCCCGTCATCGTTAAATCTTCTCTTCTTGAAATTTCCACTTGAGTTATTTCTTCTATTATCTTGGCCATGATTACCACCGAAGTGGTTACCATTTCTGGCACGATAATTTCCTCCACGATGGTTATCCTTGTTCTGATGACCGTTGCCATCGGTACGATTATCATCGAGTTGTAGGTCGTTATTCTTCGATTGAGCTGACTCATTATCACGCTCCAATAACTGAACCCTATTCACAACATCTGAATATAAAAGAAAATTTATGAGAAATGAGATATTGACGTATGTCAGGTTTCAAACCTCTCAAAAACATCCGCGTCATACGTTCCTCATTCTCCACCAAATGAGGTGCAAACCTAGATAACTCCGCGAACTTCGCCTCGTACTGGGACACCGTCATATTGTTCTGTTCTAATCTAATAAACTCTACCTCCTTCATATGGCGAATACTTTTAGGAAAATACTTGTCATTGAATAGTTTCTGAAACGTTTCCCAAGACATATTGAGTGCGGCTGGCTGGGTACGCTTCACAGATTCCCATCAGTAATCTGCCTCATTACAGAACATAAAAGTGACGAATGGAACCTTCTGTTCCTCCGTGCATCCCAAGACATCGAATATCTTGGTAATTTGCTTGACCCACGTTTTCGCCTTGATCGGATTCGACTTTTCCTGAAATTCTGGTGGTCCTAACTCCTTAAACTGTTTGGCTGTGACAAACCGTGCGTTGCTATCATTTCCACCGGTATTTTGTACACGAGTCTCCATCGTCTGATTTTGCATGAACTACAAAAAGCTTCTAAATATCCCATCGCTCATCGTCTGATCGGTGGTGTTGTTCACAAGTGGAACATTATCAGCCTGTTGCACGTTCTCCTCATTGGTGAGCAAAGGTGTCTCCACGGTCTCATTTATTCCACTGTTAATATTCTCAGTTGCCATTCTCAATTACTGCTATAGAATAGGATTTATTTCAGAAATTAACATACCACACAATACCCCTATATTATGACCGACCAACAAATAAGCTTAGGTAAGACACACTAGCGAAGGTTTTACTCGTCTCTCCTCTCCTAGTTCTATTCCCCGATCTCCGCCAGAGATCATATCCCTAAGCTCTGATACCAACTGTGACGCCCCCATAATAGGTTCATTCCACCCAACCCATTCTGAGTCGCCAAATACATGGTACAAAAATAACTACAACTTCATTAATATAATTGTCGTGCAAAATACGACAACACATAAACTGTGAGTTTAAATACAAATATTATCTTCTAGACAATATTCACACTCAAATAAGTTCGCATTACAATTATTGATACACTATTTTACAAAATAGTGAGGACTATTGAAACAACTGTCTTGAACCATTACTCCACACCCCGACTAGTTCCCGCTATATTCTCGTCTCCTGAGAAGAAAAATGGAACAAAAAGGAAAAGGGTGAGCTTAACTAATCCAGTAAAGAATATTATGACTAAGATAATATAGAACAAATTATCGTTAGTTCTCAACAGGGAAAAATATGATAGAATACAATAGACAACAAGTTTTAGATCAACAACTGCAGCGGAAACAACAATTCATTAGAAGAGTTAAGTAGAGAATGAAATCTACTATCATCTATGAATTTAAAAATCCATCATCGATATTTTATCCCTGTAACATCAATCAATATACTTCTTGAATCAAATAGTCATCTTTACGCTACAGGCCAAAGATATTAATCAGTCGGTCATTTTCATCTCAACACCTGTTCATCTTTGCACTACGGGCTAAAGATATTCATCAAGAAATCATTCATCTTTGCACTGCAGGCCAAAGATATTCAGTAATATCATCATTTAGGACTGAGAATGATGAAAAATATTTTAAAGAAAATGAATCTAGTGAAACAAAAGAACAAATATTAAAGATTCGTACTTTAAACAATCCAAGTTCAAAAATACTTCATAAATAATCAGAGTGGAGTAAAATTCAAGAATGAAGACCAAAACATAGGTCCAATCCAAGATAGGAATCATAACAGACGATCTTGGACACAGAAAAGAAAATTTAATTTTTCTGTGAATAGTGCCGTATTCGTGAATAGTGCCGTATACGTGAATAGTAACTCCGACACTAAAAGATAGAAATTTCACAAAAAAAAATCATCATGCTTCGTAAATAGTACTCGTGAATAGTAACTCGTGAATAGTAACTCATGAATAGTAACCCCAACATAAAAAAGTTCCAAATTTGATAAAAATTTCCAACCAATATTTCGGCATAATGATATTGAAGAAATAATATCATTTTCGAATAAAATAACATCCCTTACCTCAGAAAGACAGTACTTCTGACTGAAAAACTGCATATAGTGCTGAAGGAACTTACACCGTATAGCAACTCTCAAAGTACCAAAATACTCACAAAAATACGCTCAATATAATAGAGAGAGAAATCTTTAGTTTCTGGTGTGATTTTCAATTCTAACCTAAGCACCCTATTTATAGAAAAATACATAGAACACCAAAGCAAAAAATTTAATAAAATAATATTATTTATATTACAATTTCTTACGCCCACTTATCAACTGATCTCAGCCACCTTGCACATGATAAAGATGCCCACAAAACAAACAAAAAACGTTTTTCTTGATAAACATAATTAAAACTTCCAAAAATCAATTATTTCATAATTTCGGAACTTCAATAATTCATAATAAATAGCCCTTTTATCAGAAAATTTGAATCTGCGATATTTTATAGAAAATTCAATTCTCTAGAACTTTGCAGAAGAAAGTTTTTCCAAATTCTAAACAAAAATTGACCGAAATCCACAAACGGGCGATTTTATAAGCTATAATCAAATTTCAGTCAAGAAATGGGGTCCACTCACACACAAAACATGTGTTAATTATTTAATGCAACAAAAATACTCTTCCTCCTCATATACTCATATATCCCACATTCATTGTAAAAATATCACTATTATTATATTATTAAAATATAATAATATATTTAAATGAATTATTTTATCAAAAAAAAATAAAATATTAATTTTTAACAATTGTCACATTAAAATTTTTTTCCATCTATATCCACATAAAATGAATATTTTTCTTATCATATAAATCAATAATTAATTATTCACAAATAATATTACAGAATCACAATACTGACAACTAGGCCGTTCCTAGGAAAGAGGGGGCTTTCCAATAAGAATATCTCCTTATTGGCGCGCAATTAGATGACTAAACCTCTCCTTAGACAGAACTTTCTATTTATTGTCAATATTGCTATCTAATAATATTATTCAATTAATATGAATTATTGATCCGATAATGAATATACTATGTAGTCACAATTATTGAAACAACAGTAATATAAAATATCAACGCAGCAATTATTGACTCAATAAAATACAATACTGAACAGTAATTACTGTAACAATTATTGAGTAGTGCCTTCTTACGTAAGAATCAATAATTGGTGCAATATCGTGTGCTACTGTGCAATAACGCGTATTACTGTGTTTTAACCACCGGGTATTTTAACAGTATTAACGGTAAAAACTACGCCGTTATTTTGAGCCCCAAAATGTGTAATTATTGAAACTATATTTTTCTATAAATAGAAGCTCATTCTTCATTCATTTCTCACCAATTCACTAAGTCTCACATGAGCAATTATTATAGAGAGAAATTATAGAGAGAAAGAAGAAGAGAAGTTTGCTACCTCACTATTCCAGTATCCAGTTTTCTTCTACGGTAAGGGGTATTATTTCTTTCGTATTCATGAAGAGAGTTATTTCTTTCAATATTCGTAAGAGTTGTTATTACATTCTTTATTATTCTGTTGGAATAACCTGTCGGTGCGGTCTATCACATTCTTGGTGAATTCTTCTGTTATTCCATTCTTTATTATTCTGTTGGAATAACCTCTCTGTGCGGTCTATTGCATGCCTGGTGAATTCTTCTGTTATTCTATTTTTTATTATTCTGTTGGAATAACCTGTCTGTGCGGTCTATCGCATGCCTAGTGAATTCTTTTGTTATTTCATTCTTTATTATTCTGTTGGAATAACCTGTCTACGCGGGCTACCGCATGCATGGTGAATTCTTCTGTTAATCCATTCTATATTATTCTGTTAGAATAACCTGTCTATGTGGATTACCGTATGCATGGTGAATGATCCTTCGTATTCATTCCTAACTAAATTGTGGAAATGATCTGTCTACGTGGATTACCGCATGGCGGGCGAAAATTCATTTGCAGTTTCATATATTCTATAATACTCAGTTGGTTAAAGTTTTGGCTTTTATACTCCATGAAATTAGTAAAATATCCTGGATATTTGCTCTTCATCCAGTATCTTTTTATGGAAATATTCTTCTAAGCATTCTTGAATTTTACTCTACAAAGCAATATCATGTTGACAATTTGGACGCTATTGATTTCTGGATAAATTAGATTATAAATTTTTAAAATTTATCCTTGAACTTGTTTTATTGAATTATTATATCATTGTCATCATCCTCATGCTTATATTATGATGAAAGTCATTTTTGGTTTACGTGCATAGATGGACTTGGTATGATTATGACCAGGGATTATTCGGTATAATCATGACCGTAATGTGACAAATGATGTGGTGAAAGTCGTCATTGGCCTGTAGTTCATTGATGGACAGTTGTTGGTATGATTATGATCAGGAATTATGCGGTATAATCATAACCATTGATGATTACATGAATATCCTTAGCCGTGGTGCAGGGATGATTCGATTTTATTTATTAAGCTGAGTCTCAGCGATAAAATTATTGAGAAACTTTTTAAATCATAGAAGATAGTAGATATTATGCCTACTTGACTCTTCTAATGGATTGCTTATTCCGCTGCAGTTGTTAATCTAAAACTTATTATCTATTGTATTCTATCAGTTGTTATACTGTTGAAGGCTAAGGATAATTTATTCTGCATTATCTTAGTCATAATATTTCTTACTGGGCTAGTTGAGCTCACCCTTTCTTTCACTGTTCTCTTCAGAAAATGAGAATATAGCTGGGACTAGTCGGGGAACGGAGTGATGGTTCGAGATGGTGCATTAGTAGTCCTCACTATTCTGTGAAATAGTGTGATAATGTTGAGGACTTATTTTGAGTTTAAATACTGTCTAGAAGACAATATTTGTATTAAAACTCACAGCTCATGTTATATATTTAAGTTTGTATTTGTATTTTGTACCATGTATTTGACGACTCAGAATGGGTGATGTATACCTATTTTGGGGGCGTCACAGTTGGTATCAAAGCTTAGGGATATGATCTCTGGCTGAGATGTGAGACAAGAACTAGGAGGGGAGAGACGGGGAATTCCTTCGCTAGTATGATCTACCTAAGTTTATTTGGTATTTATTTGGTCGGTCAGAGTATAGGGATAATATGTGACATGTAAATTAACCCTTGTTTTGTGGCAATATTTGAAAATGGCATCCGAAAATGTTGAGATAAGCAATAAAGCACATGAGATCGTTGAGTCACCAACGACCAATACCCAAGATAATGTGCAACAGGAAGACAATAATCCTCAGGTAAACAACAACACCGATCAGATGATGAACGATGGGATGTTCAGAGGCTTTATGCAACTCATGCAACATCAGGCGAGAGAAACTCCTGTTCAAAATGCAGGTGGAAACACTGACAACTCTCGGATGGTCACTGCTAAGCAGTTCAAGGAGCTGGGACCACCGGAGTTTTTGGGAGAGCCAGAACCACTTAAAGCGGAGACGTGTATAAAGCAGATCACCAAGATATTTGATGTCTTGGGATGCTCCGAGGAGCAAAAGGTTCCCTTTGCCACCTTCATGTTGCGAGGAAAGGCAGATTACTAGTGGGAATCAGTAAAACGTATTCAGCCTGCCGCACTGAAGATGTCTTGGGAAAAGTTCCAAGAACGATTCAACGACAAGTACTTTTTCGAAAGTATTCATCACATGAAGGAGGTAGAGTTCATCAAGCTGGAGCAGAACAATATAACCGTGTTGCAGTACGAAGCTAAGTTTGTCGAGTTGTCCCGGTTTGCTTCCCATTTGGTCGATAATGAGGAGCGAATGACGCGAATATTTCTAAGAGGTTTGAAACTCGATATACGTCAATACCTCATTTCTCACAAACTTTATTTATATTCAGATATTGTGAATAGGGCTCAGTTATTGGAGAGAGATAATGAGTCAGCCCAACCAAAAGGTAACGACCAACAACACGATATTAATCATACCGGTGGCAACGATCATCGGAACAATGATAACCATCGTGGGGGATATTATCATGCCAAGAATGGTAACCACTTCAGTGGTAATCATGGCCAAGATAATAGGAGTCGAAATTTCAAGAAGAAAAGGTTTAATAATGATGGAAAGACAGCAATACTAACACCCATTTTCAAGGAAGGAGAACGACCACCAATTGTATGCTTCAAATGCGGAGGGGAGGGACATATTAGTCCAAGCTGCACGATACAGTCCAAAGCATGTTACAATTGTGAAAAAGAAGGCCACCTAGCCCGATTTTATCGTGCACCAAAGTCAAGTCCAGCTGGGACGGTGGCACCAAAGTCGGATACGAACAAAATAACGTCGGTGGTTTCAGGAAGAGCGTTTTTTGTGACTTCTCAAAAAGCGAGTAACCTGAACGAAGTTTGCACGGGTTAGTTAATTATAAATTCTTGAGAAATCTATACCTTATTAGATACCGGTTCTACCCATTCTTTTATCTCTCTTGCTTGCGCTTAACGTTTAAATTTGACTCCGGAGAAATTAGACTATGACTTATCGGTTGAAACTCCGTTAGGAGAAACCTTCGTTACCTCCACAGTTCTTTTCGTAAGGTTGTTAGAACCTGTTATGTAAGACCCCAAATTTTATGAAATAAAAGTATTCAATTTTTTTTCTTATAATTATTATTCAGTAAATGGTTAAATTGATAAAAAGTTAAAGTTAAGGGTTGTGACGCCCCCAAAATAGGTCCATTCTACCCAATCCATTTTGAGTCGCCAAATACATGGTACAGAAAATAACTACAACTTTATTATTACAATTGTCATGTAAAATACGACAACACATATACTGTGAGTTTAAATACAAATATTGTCATCTAGACAGTATTCATACTCAATTAAGTCCTCATTATACTTATTAATACATTATTTTACAAAATAGTGAGGACTACTATGACAACTATCTTGAACCATCATTCCATATCCCGACTAGTACCCGCTACAGTCTCGCCTCCTGAGAAGAAAAATGGAACAAAAAGAAAAAGGGTGAGCTCAACTAGTCCAGTAAAGAATATTATGACTAAGATAATATAGAACAAATTATCGTTAGTCCTCAACAGGAAAAAATCTGATAGAATACAATAGATAACAAGTTTTAGATCAACAACTGCAGCGGAAACAATAATTCATTAGAACATTTAAGTAGAGAATGAAATCTACTATCATCTATGAATTTAAAAGTCCATCATCGATATTTTATCCCTGTAACATCAATCAATATACATCTTGAATCAAATAGTCATCTTTGCACTACAGGCCAAAGATATTCATCAGTCGGTCATGTTCATCTCAACACCTGTTCATCTTTGCACTACAGACCAAAGATATTCATCAATAAATCATTCATCTTTGCACTACAGGCTAAAGATATTCAGTTATATCATTATTTAAGACTGAGGATGATGAAAAATATTGTAAAAAAATGAATCTAGTGAAACAAAAGAACAAATATTAAGGATTCGTGCTCTACACAATCCAAGTTCAAAAATACTTCATAAATAATCAGAGTGGAGTAAAATTCAAGAATGAAGACCAAAACATAGATCCAATCAAAGATAGGAATCATAACAGACAATCTTGGACACAGAAAAGAAAATTTAATTTTTCTGTGAATAGTGTCGTATTCGTGAATAGTGTCGTATACGTGAATAGTAACTCCGACACAAAAAGATAGAAATTTCACAAAAAAATCATCATGCTTCGTGAATAGTACTCGTGAATAGTAACTCGTGAATAGTAACTCGTAAATAGTAACTCATGAATAGTAACCCCGACATGAAAAGTTCCAAATTTGATAAAAAGTTCCAACAAATATTTCGGCATAATGATATTGAAAAAATAATATCACTTACGAAGAAAATAACATCTCTTACCTAGAAAAGACAATACTTCTGACTGGAATACTGGATATAGTGCTGAAGGGAACTTGCACCGTATAACAACACTCAAAGTATCAAAATACTCACAAGAATACACTCAATATATCGAGAGAGAAAGAGAGAGAAAACTTCAGTTTTTGGTGTGATTTTCAATTATAACCTAAACACCCTATTTATAGGAAATTGCTTAGAACACCAAAGCAGAAAATTTAATATAATATTAATATAATTATTGTAATTTATACGCCAACCTTCCTAGATCTGAATTCAGCAACATAACACATTTATCACATGTGGTACACTCACCAAAAACGTTTTTCTTTAAAAAAATAATTAAAACTTCCAAAAATTAATTATTTCGGAACTTCAATAATTCATAATAAATAACCCTTTCATCAAAAAATTCGAATCTCGCGTCTATTTATAAAAAATTTAATTCTATACAACTTTACAGAAGAAATTTTTTCCAAATTCCAAATATAAATTGACCGAAATCGTCATACGGACGATTTTACAAGCTATAATCAAATTTCAGTCAAGAAATGAGGTCCACCGACACACAAAACATGTGTTAATCATTTAATGCAACAAAAATACTCTTCCTCCTCATATACTCATATATCCCACATTCATTAAAAAAATATCACTATTATTATATTATTAAAATATAATAATATATTTAAATGAATTATTTTATCAGAAAAAGATAAAATATTAATTTTCAACAATTATCACATTAAAAATTTTCTCCATCTATATCCACATAAAATCAATATTTTCCTCATCATATAAATCAATAATTAATTATTCACAAATAATATTACCGAATCACAATACTGATAACCAGGCAGTTCCCAGGAAAGAGGGGGCTTTCCAATAAAGATTTCTGTTTACTGGCGCGCAATTAGGTGACCAAACCTCTTCTTAGACAGAACTTTCTAGACATTACCAATAATGTTATCTAATAATATTATTCAGATAATATGAATTATTGCTTCGATAATAGAAAATACTGTGTAGTGATAATTATTGAAACAACAGTAATATAAAATATCAACGTAGAAATTATTGAATCAATAAAATAAAATACTGAACAATAATTACTGTAACAATTATTGAGTAGTGCCTTCTTACGTAAGAATTAATAATTGGTGCAATACCGTGTGCTACTGTGCAACAACACGTATTACTGTGTTTTAACCACCGGGTATTCCAACAGTATTAATGGTAACAACTACGTCGTTATTTATAAACAACTTATACTTGTCGTTTTCGTCATCCCATCGCTTTCTGTTATGGGGCCCACACAAGGCTGCGCCGTCATATAAATATTCCCCGACAGTAAGAATATTCCACGACCAAACGAATATTCCCCGACAACAATGAATATTTTATAACCACTTGCTTATTTAAAATATTTGCGCATTTTATCCATAACTTACCACATTAATCAAATAAACCCCTTACTATTTCAAAATAATAATTAGAGAAATTAAATCTTTATTTATGAAAAGTTGGGGTCTTACAACCTCCCCTCCTTATGAAATTTCATCCTCGAAATTGACGTGCGTAGGACATGCTCCTTCCTATCGAAGATCTTTACTGGTACCTCCTCGTACGTTAAATCTTATGTTATCTCGTCTGGTTCTAACTCAATAATGTGGTTCGGGTCGTCCACATATTTACGTAACATCGAAACGCGAAAAATGTTATGAACATGCGTCATACTTGGCGGTAAAACGAGTCTATAAGCCACAGTTCCTATTCGATCGAGGATTTCAAATGGACTAATAAATTGAAGGTTTGAGCTTTCCTCACATCGCCGATTCTCGCTTTTGGAATAATAACTTCTTTCACCTCCTTCTTCATATTCATCAGCTCCGGTGTATAGCTTGAGCGGTTTTAACTTTATCAATTAAAGTTGATTCTAATCGTATATTCGTTATCTTCACGCAGGTTCTTAGAATCTGTAACTCTATCTCCATCTTTTGAAATGAGTCTTTGTGTTTGACAATATCGCACTCGTACCCGCATACAATCTTCTACTCAACACATCAGCTATCGCGTTTGCTTTTCCAGGATGGTATTGGATGGTATGATCGTAATCTTTCAACAGCTCGAGCCAACGTCGTTGTCGCATGTTGAGTTCTTGGAAGCTCTTCTCACATTCCTCGCTCCATTCAAATTTTGTATCCTTACGAGCCAGCTGAGTTAATGGAGTAGCGATTCGAGAAAATTCTTACACGAATCTCTGATAATAACCAGCTAAGCCTAGAAAGCTACGTATTTCGATTACTGACTTAGGCTGCTCTCAACTGTGACTCATATCCCAACCTTGGATAGCACATCAGTTTACTACAACAAAAATATGACGTCCCCTACGGAGAGTCTAGCTTCGGTGCATTCCACAAAGGAAGTCACCAGATAGAGGCTCGGGTACCAAATTCTATAGTTGAATTTTTAACTCCTGAAGTTCAATAGGAGTCATTCTATATGAGATTTTAGAAATGAGTTTTGTACCGGGTTCAAAGTCGATACAAAATTCAATATCACGCTCTGGGAGTAGGCCAGGAAATTTTTCAGGAAATACGTCAGGAAATTTACTAACAACAGAAATAATATTCAAATCTGATGTATTTTTGTTCAAGTCCATAACACGGGCTAAGAAAACTTAACATCCATTTTTCAATAAACGAATGACTTTATGGCTTGATATGAAAGTGTTTGACTTCAATAGTTTGGTTGCTTGAATTCGAATAACAGGTTGCTTAGGAATATGAAAACTAACAACCTTACGAAAGCAATCAATTTTGGCATGATGAGTAGTTAATAAATCAATCCTTAAAATCACATCAAATGCAAGTATCATTAAAGAGATAAGGTCAACAAGTAATGTGATGGTGCCAACTTGGATCAAACAAGATTTATAAATAGTGGATGTAATGAAAGTTTCTCCTAATGGAGTTTCCACAAATAATTCAAAGTTTAATTTCTCCGGAGTCAAGTTTAAACGTTGAGTATAAGCAGGAGAGATAAATGAATGGGTAGAACCGGTATCTAATAAGGTATAAACTTCGTAAGAATTTATAATTAACTAACCCATGCTAACTTCATTCGTGTTCCTCGTATTCTGACCAGTCACGACAAACGCTCTTCCAAGAACTGTTGACTTTGACTTTTCTGGGACATCCTTTTGAGTCACCATCCCCGCTGGACTGGTTTTCACTACTATACAATCTCGAGCGATATGACCTTCTTTTCCACAATTATAACATACCTTGGAAGGTTGTGAACAGTTTGGACTTATGTGTCCCTCTTCTCCGCATCTGTAGCATCTAACTGGCGGTCTTTCTCCTCCCCTAGAATTCGTTGTTGGTGTTGGTGCCGACGTCTTCCCGTCATTGTTGAATCTTCTCTTTTTAAAATTTCCACTTAACTCACCTTTCCTATTATCTTGACCATGATTACCACCGAAGTGGTTACCATTTCTGGCATGATAATTTCCTCCACGATGGTTATCATTGTTCCGATGACCGTCGCCATCGGTACGATTATCATCGAGTTGTTGGTCGTTATTCTTCGATTGAGCTGACTCATTATCGCGCTCCAATAACTGAGCCCTATTCACAACATCTGAATATAGAGAAAATTTATGAGAAATAAGATATTGACGTATGTCGGGTTTCAAGCATCTCAAAAACATTCGCGTCATACGTTCCTCATTCTCCACCAAATGAGGTGCAAACCTGAATAACTCCGCGAATTTCACCTCGTACTGGGACACCGTCATGTTGTTCTGTTCTAGTCTAATAAACTCTACCTCCTTCATATGACGAATACTTTCAGAAAATTACTTGTCATTGAACAGTTTCTGAAACGTTTTCCAAGACATATTGAGTACGACTGGCTGGGTACGCTTCACAGATTCCCACCAGTAATCTGCCTCATTACGGAACATAAAAGTGGCGAATGGAACATTCTGTTCCTCCGTGCATCCCAAGACATTGAATATCTTGGTAATTTGCTTGACCCACGTCTCTGCCTTAATCGGATCCGGCTTTCCCCAGAATTCTGGTGGTCCCAACTCTTTAAACTGCTTGGCTGTAACAAACCGTACGTTGCTATCATTTCCACCTGTATTTTGTACATGAGTCTCCCTAGTCTGATTTTGCATGAACTACAAAAAGCTTCTAAATATCCCATCGTTCATCGTCTGATCAGTGGTGTTGTTCACAAGTGGAACATTATCGGCCTGTTGCACGTTCTCCTCATTGGTGAGCAAAGTTGTCTCCACAGTCTCATTTACTCCACTGTTAACATTCTCAGTCGACATTCTCAATTACTGCCATAAAACAAGAGTTAATTAAAAAAATTGACATGCAACATAATAACCCTGCACTCTGACCAACCAACAAATAAACTTAGGTAAGACACACTAGCGAATGATTTACTCGTCTCTCCCCTCCTAGTTCTATTCCCCGATCTCCGCCAGAGACCATATCCCTAAGCTCTGATACCAACTGTGACGCCCCCAAAATAGGTCCATTCCACCCAACCCATTTTGAGTCGCCAAATACATGGTACAGAAAATAACTATAACTTTATCATTACAATTGTCATGCAAAATACGACAACACATATACTGTGAGTTTAAATACAAATATTGTCATCTAGACAGTATTCATACTCAATTAAGTCCTCATTATACTTATTGATACACTATTTTGCAAAATAGTGAGGACTACTATGACAACTATCTTGAACCATCATTCCATATCCCGACTAGTACCCGCTACATTCTCGCCTCCTGAGAAGAAAAATGGAACAAAAAGGAAAAGGGTGACCTCAACTAGCCCAGTAAAGAATATTATGACTAAGATAATATAGAACAAATTATCGTTAGTCCTCAACAGGGAAAAATCTGATAGAATACAATAGACAACAAGTTTTAGATCAACAACCGCAGCGAAAACAACAATTCATTAGAAGAGTTAAGTAGAGAATGAAATCTACTATCATCTATGAATTTAAAAGTCCATCATCGATATTTTATCCCTGTAACATCAATCAATATACATCTTGAATCAAATAGTCATATTTGCACTACAGGCCAAAGATATTAATCAGTCGGTCATGTTCATCTCAACACCTGTTCATCTTTGCACTACGGGCCAAAGATATTCAATAATAAATCATTCATCTTTGCACTACAGGCCAAAGATATTCAGTTACATCATCATTTAAGACTGAGGACGATGAAAAATATTGTAAAGAAAACGAATCCAATGAAACAAAAGAACAAATATTAAGAATTCGTGCTTTATACAATCCAAGTTCAAAAATACTTCATAAATAATCAGAGTGGAGTAAAATTCAAGAATGAAGACCAAAACATAGATCCAATCAAAGATAGGAATCATAACAGACAATCTTGGACACAGAAAAGAAAATTTAATTTTTCTTTGAATAGTGTCGTGTATGTGAATAGTGTCGTATACGTAAATAGTAACTCCGACACCAAAAGATAGAAATTTCACAAAAAAAAAATCATCATGCTTCGTGAATAGTACTCGTGAATACTAACTCATGAATAGTAACCCCGACATGAAAAGTTTCAAATTTGATAAAAAGTTCCAACAAATATTTCGGCATAATGATATTGAAGAAATAATATCACTTACGAAGAAAATAACATCCCTTACCTCGAAAAGACAATACTTCTGACCGGAATACTTGATATAGTGCTGAAGGGAACTTACACCGTATAACAACACTCAAATAATCAAAACACTCACAAGAATACGCTCAATATATCGAGAGAGAAAGAGAGAGAAAACTTCAGTTTCTGGTGTGATTTTTAATTCTAACCTAAGCACCCTATTTATAAGAAATTACTTAGAACACTAAAGCAGAAAATTTAATATAATATTAATATAATTATTGTAATTTATACGCCAACCTTCCTAGATCTGAATTCAGCAACATAACACATTTATCACATGTGGTACACTCACCAAAAACGTTTTTCTTTAAAAAAATAATTAAAACTCCCAAAAATTAATTATTTCGGAACTTCGGAACTTTAATAATTCATAATAAATAGCCCTTTTATCAGAAAATTCGAATCTTGAATTTTTTTTATAGGAAATTCAATTCTCTACAACTTTGCAGAAGAAAGTTTTTCCAAATATAAATTGATTGAAATCCACATACAGACGATTTTACAGGCTATAATCAAATTTCAGTCAAGAAATAGGGTCCACCGACACACAAAATATGTGTTAATCATTTAATGCAATAAAAATACTCTTCCTCCTCATATACTCATATATCTCACATTCATTGTAAAAATATCACCATTATTATATTATTAAAATATAATAATATATTTAAATGAATTATTTTATTAGAAAAAGATAAAATATTAATTTTCAACAATTGTCACATTAAAAATTTTCTCCATCTATATCCACATACAATCAATATTTTTCTCATCATATAAATTAATAATTAATTATTCACAAATAAAATTACCGAATCACAATACTGACAACCAGGCAGTTCCTAGGAAAAAGGGAGCTTTCCAATAAGAATTTTTCCTTACTCTCGCGCAATTAGGTGACCAAACCTCTCCTTAGACAGAACTTTCTAGACATTGCCAATAATGTTATTTAATAATATTATTCAGATAATATAAATTATTGTTTCGATAATGAAAAATACTGTGTAGTGACAATTATTGAAACAACAGTAATATAAAATATCAACGTAGAAATTATTGAATCAATAAAATAAAATACTGAACAATAATTACTATAACAATTATTGAGTTGTGCCTTCTTACGTAAGAATCAATAATTGGTGCAATACCGTGTGCTACTGTGCAACAACGCGTATTACTGTGTTTTAACCACCGGATATTCTAACAGTATTAACGGTAACAATTACGCCGTTATTTATAAACAACTTATACTTGTCATTTTCGTCATCCAATCGCTTTTCGTTATGGGGCCCACACAAGGCTGCGACGTCGTATAAATATTCCCCGACAGTAAGAATATTCCACGACCAAACGAATATTCTCCGACAACAATGAATATTTTATAACCACTTGCTTATTTAAAATATTTGCGTATTTTTCCCATAACTTACCACATTAATCAAATCAACCCTTTACTATTTCAAAATAATAATTAGAGAAATTAAATCTTTATTTATAAAAAGTTGGGGTCTTACAAGGGTGATATATGAAATTTTTTAAAATACGCAAGTGGTTATAAAATACTCATTTCTGTTGGGGAATATTCGTACGACGGCGCAGCCATTTATGGGCCCCATAACAGAATAGTTGTCGGATGAAAAAAACGACAAGTATAAGTTTTTATAAATAACGGCGTAGTTGTTACCGTTAACACTGTTGGAATACCCGGAGGTTAAAACACAATAATACGCGGTGTTGCACAGTAGCACACGGTATTGCACCAATTATTGATTCTTAAGTAAGAAGGCACTACTCAATAATTGTTATAGTAATTACTGTTCAATATTTTATTTTATTGATTCAATAATTGCTACGTTGATATTTTATATTATTGTTGTTTCAATAATTATCACTACACAGTATTTCTCATTATCAGATCAATAATTCATATTATTTTAATAATATTATTAGATAGCATTATTGGCAATGTCTAGAAAGTTTTGTCTAAGAAGAGGTTTGGTCACCTAATTACGCGCCAGTAAGGAGAAATCCTTATTGAAAAGCCCCCTCTTTCCTGGGAACGGTCTGGTTGTCAGTATTGTGATTCTATAATATTATTTGTGAATAATTAATTATTGATTTATATGATAAGGAAAATATTTATTTATGTAGATATAAATGGAGGAATTTTCAGAAAAGTGATAATTGTTGAAAATTGATATTTTATCTTTTCTGATAAAATATATTATTATATTACAATAATATTATAATGATGATTTTTTTACAATGAATGTGTGATTTATGAATAAATGAGGAGGAAGAGTATTTTTATTACAAAAAATATTTAACACATGTTTTGTGTATTAGTGGACCCTATTTTTGACTAAAATTTGATTATAGCTTGCAAAATCGTCCGTATGTGAATTTCGTTCAATTTCTGTTTGGAATTTAGAAAAAATTAAACTTATAAAGTTGTAGAGAATTTGATTTCCTATGGAATGGACATAAAATTCATATATTTTTGATAAAAGGGCTATTTATTATGAATTATTGAAGTTCCGGAATAATTAATTTTTGAAGTTTAAAATATTTTTTTTAAGAAAAATGTTTTTTGTAAGTTGGTGGGCCCCACTTATGTGGTAAATGGGCTGAAATCAGAATTTCCAAGTTTGCGTATGATTTTTTTATAAATATAATATTTTATTAAATTTTCTACTTTGGTGTTCTAAGTATTTTCCTATAAATAGGGTGCTTAGGTTATAATTGAAAATCACACCAGAAACTGAAGTTTTCTCTCTCTATATTATCGAGCGTATTTTTGTAAGTATTTAGATATCTTGAGTGCTGCTATACGGTGCAAGTTCCCTTCAGCGTTATTTCAGTCAGAAGTGCTGCTCTTTTGAGGTAAGGGATAGTAAGGGATTGTAAGGGTTATTATGTTTTTCAGTTTCGTAATTTTTTTGGACCTTCAAAAATTCTAAAAATATTTAAAATGATAATTTGATGAGTTTTCTAGATTGTGTCCAAAAATGGCGATTTTTAGATGTATAGATTAGGAGTTATGTATTTTATGGGAAAAGACTATTTTAAAAGTAAACCCTTATAACTCTTTGTGGTTAACTCCAAAATTTGTGAAATTTTTATAGATAGTACATGTATATAATAGCAGTATACTCTGTAAATTTCGGAATTTTTGGACAAAAATACAGTTTATGATAAATGTCTAAATATTCGGTAGTTTTGGCCATATAAAAAATAGTAAATGAATTTTAAAAATTCCAAAAAAAATATATGTTCAATATGGAATTATATTCTACTAAATCCCATAAAAGAAAATTTTATGGGAATGATTTGGTATTTTTCATGAAAATGGACTAGTTATGACTAAATGAATTAAATATGTTATGTGAAGTAAGAAAATTAGAAAATAGGATTTTATGGCTTGAGAATCCTATATAAGGTATATGCAGATTTTTTATGAGAGTTTTGGTTATTGGTGATAAAATCTTATGAGTTTGACATTTTAGGATGATTAAATGTATTAACTAGTAAAGTATAAATAATTAAAATAAATTATTTATAAGTTTAAGAAATGATTAAAATATTATTGTAATATTGATAATATTAGATTATGAGATTATTAAGTGATTTATAACATTTGGATTAAGGTGTTATTGTGACGCCCCCAAAATTAGGTATACATCACCCATCTTGGGTCGTCAGATACATAGTACAGAATACAAATACAACTTACTAATACAACTGTCGTGTACAATACGATAAAATATAAACTGTGAGTTTGAATACAAATATTATCTTCTAGAGAGTATTCATACTCAAAAGGAGTCCTCATTACATTTATTAACACACTATTACATAGAATAGTGAGGACTACTAACTAATACTATCATTCGGACCATCACTCCGTTCCCCGACTTGCCCCAGCTACGTTCTCATTTCCTGAAGAGAACAGTGAAAGAAAGGGTGAGCTCAACTAGCCCAGTAAGAAATATTATGACTAAGATAATGCAGAATAAATTATCATTAGCCTTCAATAATATTAAACTGATAAAATATAATAGACATCAAGTTTAACTGCAGCGGAACAAGCAATCCATTAAAAGAGTCAAGTAGAAAATAAACTCTACTATCTTTTATGATTTAAAAGGTTTTTCAACACTGTGATCGCTGGGACTCAGCTTAATAAAATAATTCACATCATCGAATCACCCCTACACTACGGCCAAGGATATTCGTGTATTCATTAATGGTCATGATCATGCCAACAACTGTACATCAATGCACTACGGGCTAATGAGGACTTTTACCACATCATTTGTAACATTACGGTCATGATTATACCGAATAATCCCTGGTCATAGTCATACCAAGTCCATCTATGCACTACAGGCCACAGATGACTTTCAACATTTTATAAACATGAGGATGATCACAATGATATAAGAATTCAATAAAACAAGTTCAAGAATTAATTTATCCAAGAATTAACAACGTCCAAATTGTCAACATGATACTGCTTTGTGGAGTAAAATTCAAGAATACTTAGAAGAATATTTTCATGAAAAGATACTGGATGAACCGCAATTATCAAGGATATTCCACTAATTTCATGGAGTATAGAAGTCAAAACTTAACCAACTGAGTATAATAAAGAATGAAATAACAAAAGAAATAACCCGACATGCGATAGACCGCACAGACAGGTTATTCCAACAGAATAATAAATAATAGAACCAGGTCCGGCGTAAACGCACAGACAGGATATTCTGACAGAATAATAAATAATGGAACCAGGTCCGGTATAAAACACACAGACAGGATGTTCCAACAGAATAATAACAAGACGGAACCAGGTCCGGTGTAAAACACACAGACAGAATATTCCAATAGAATAATAATAAAAACAGAACCAGGTCCGGTGTAAAACACACAGACAAGATGTTCCAACAGAATAATAGAAGAATGTCACCAAGTATAGGGTAGACCGCGTATACAGGTTATTCCAACAAAATAATAAGAAATGGAATAACAACAGTTCTCTTCATGAATAAGAAAGAATAACACCCCTTACCGTTTTAAAGAAGAGCTGAAATAAGGGCGTAGTTAAGTAGCAGAATACTCTTCTTCTCTCTCTCTATAGTTTCTCTCTATAGTTTCTCTCTCTAGAGTTCAGTGAATTCGTAAGAAATAATGAAGGAATGAGCTGCTATTTATAGAAAAATAGAATGCATAGTAACTAATCCATGAACGGTCCAGATTGATTACTTTAATCTGACGGTCCATATTTAAAGAAAAATCTTTTAAATAAAATATAATATATTCCATTTATAGAATAACTTTAATAAAGTATTCTGTTTTATATAAAAAGATGTTTCTGTTTTATTACGTTAATAATACGAATAAAATAAAACGTCATTATTGCTAAATAATTCATATTATTAACTGACAATAATTGAATCAAACTGAGTGACTTCTCACATAAGCATTAATAATCAATACTGTGTGCTACTATGCAACCACACGTATTACTGTACTTTTACTACTGAGTAGTTCAACAGTAACAATGATAAAACTTTTGTCGTTATTTTTAATAAAATATTTTTATCGTTTTCTCAATCCGACAATAATTCCATTGTGGGGTTCACCAATGATTGTGTCGTTGTACGAATATTCTCTGTTAAAATGAATATTCTCCGACCAATCGAATATTATATAACAACTTGCGTACTTTGTAAAATTTATAAATATTACCCACAACTATAACATTATATCAAATTAACTCCATAATATTCAAAAATAATATTTATAGAAAATTCATCTTTATTTATAAAAGTTGGGGTCTTACAGTTATGAAATCATTAATAATATTAGTAAATAAATTTAATGTTATTATCTTCGTTGAAATATTATTTTCTGTTCAAATTATTTTTGATATAATATTATATTTGAATTTTACTCCACAAAATAGTATCATGTTGACAATTTGGATATTATTGAATTCTGGATAAATTAAATTGTTAAAGTCTTTAAAATTTATCCGTTATCTCATGTGATTGATTCTTTATATCCTTGTCATGATCCTCATGCTTATATTGTGATGAAAGTCATCTGTAGCCCGTAGTGCATAGATGGACTGTTGTTTATTGGTTTTACAGATGTATGCCTTTGGCCTGTAGTGTAAAAAAGAAATGTTGATTGATATCTTTGGCATGTAGTGCAAAGATGACCTGTTGATTGATATCTTTGGCATGTAGTATAAAGATGACCTATTGTTGAATATCTTTGGCCTGCAGTGCAAAGATGACCTGTTATTGAATATTTTTGGCCTGTAGTGCAAAGATGAACTGTTAATGAATATCTTTGGCCGTAGTGCAAAGATGAACTTATTAGTATGATTATGAACAGGAACTGTGACTTGGTGTAACCATGATCTTTGATGTTTTAAGTAAAGACAGGTGATGAAAATTATCTTCGTCCTGGATGAGAAGAGGAATTTAGAACCATAATTATGATTATGAGATATTCATATAATTGTGGACCAGAACTGTTGATTGATGTTACAGGGATAAAACATTGTTGGTGGACTTTTAACATGGAGAAGATAATAGACTTTATGGTCTATTTGACTTTTCTAATGGATTGCTCGTTCCGCTGCAACTATGGCTGAAAAGTTTTATCATCTATCATATGTTCTAAATCTCTGATTTATTACTAATAAATGCTATTGATAAATTAATCATCTTTAGTCATGATATTCTTTACTGGGCTAGTTGTGCTCACCCTTTTGCTTCACAATTCTTTTCAGGTAATAAGAGTGTAGCTGGGTCGAGCGAAGGTAACAGAGGAATAGAACGGTGGTCTCTAGCTGTGGAGGTTCTCCCTAAACAGTATGAAAATAATTTTATTGAGAACTTTAGAATAGTGGGTTGTATTTTATACATCATTTAGTAGTATATTTGGTGAATCCAATAGGGTGAGGCGAACCCAACGTTAGAAGGGTGTTTTGCCACTATCATACAAGATGTCTAATGACATGCGACTTCGTGTTATCATAAGACAGGGTTGTGCACATCTACATGCTGAGTATATCTACGAGCACTACCTATATAATCTTGGAGTTTGGTTGAAATATAATTTTCAATTGCAGACAGTGGAGATAGTTATATGTCAAGAGAAGACTCACCATTGGAAAGAACATGATAGTAATCTTCTCGTTTTTCTTTGGGGTCTATTGGGTCAACCAAGGATAATTCTGTGGACGTATAATATCTATCATAACATAGACGCATGGCCTCCCATGTACGAATGTTTCCTTGAGCACTTCCCAAAGATTTTAATTTTTAAAACAGTTTTTGACTGTACCTTTATGTAAGGTGCCATGGTGAGGTGCTGACACAAATTAGTTTCCAGAGTCACAATTGGTATATATTTTTATCAAAACTCACAACATATGTGTTGTTAAATTTTACACAATAATTGTAGTAATAAAATTGTAGTTATTTTTTGTACCATGTATTTGACGACTCAGAATAGGTTGGATGGATTGGACCTATTTTGGGGGCGTTACATGTTATGCGAATTCAAGCAACCAAACCACTAAAGTCAATCAATGTCATATCAAGTCATAAGTAAAGAGCCGCGATCCTTTCGTTGTTAACTTCCTTGTGTGGAATGCACCAAAGCCAGACTTTCTGTAGGGGAAGCCTTGAATAACAGTGGCAAGTTGATAGGTATCAATGTGACGTGCTATCCAAGTCTTGGGATAAGAATCACAGTTTTGAATGATATTTTTATCGTTAATAAATTTCCTGACGTATTCTCGAATAACTTCCTGGCCTAACCCTAGAGCGTGAAATCGAATTTTGTATTGACCCCAGTACAAAAACTATTTCTAAAATCCTCAAATATTTCTTCAACCAAAACGAACGTATAATGTGCCAAAGACGTTGGCTCGAGCTGTTGAAGATTACGATAATACCATTCAATATCATCGTGGAAGAGCGAACATGGTAGCTAACGCGTTGAGTATGCGATTACGAGTGTGATGTTGTTAACATAAAAACCCATTTCGTATAACTTACAAATGATGAAGATAGAATTAAAGACTCTAGAGACCCACGTGAAGATAACGAATATACGATTAGAATCGACTTTAATCGATAAAGTTAAAGTCGCTCAAACTACACACCTGGAGCTGATGAATATAAAGAAGAAGGTTCAAGAAGGCGTTATTCTAGAAGCAAGAATCGATGAATAGAGGAAATCTCAACCCTCGATTTAATTGGCCCATTTAAAATCCTCGATCGAATAGGAATTGTAGCCTATAGATTCGTTTTACCGCCAAGTATGCCGCGTGTTCATAACGTTTTTCACGTATCGATGTTACGTAATTATGTGGACGACCCGAACCACATTATTGAATTAGAACTAGACGAGATAGCAGAAGATTTAGCGTATGATGAGATACGTGTTAAAGTCTTGGATAAGAAAGATCATATTCGACACTCAAAGGTTATACCTCAAGAGTTGGAATATGAAATGAAGTCAAGGTATCCTTACCTCTTTGGCATACCAGGTACGTACGTAAATTTCGAGGGAAAAATTTCATAAGGATGGGAGATTGTAAGACCCCGAATTTTATGAAATAAAAGTATTCAAATTTCTTATAATTATTATTTTATTTCGTAAATGGTTAAATTGATAAAAGGTTAAAGTTAAGGGTGATATGTGAAATTTTTTGCAAAGTAAGCAAGTTGTTAGAAAATATTCATTTGGTCGGGGAATATTCTTTTTATCGGGGAATATCCGTACGATGGCACAATCATTGGTGGACCCCACAACGAAAGTATTGTCGTAGTTAAAAAACGACATAATTATCTTTTTATAAAAATAACGACGAAAGTACCGTTAAAACTGTTGAACTACCCGGTAGTAAAAATAAAGTAATACACGTGGTTGTATAGTAGCACGCGGTATTGATTATTGATGTTTACCTAAGAAGTCACTTAGTTATACTCAATTATTGCTACAGTAATTGCTGCATCATATCTCTCATATTATTAACTCAATTATTGTCACAGTATCATCTGTATAATATGTTATATTATTAAATCAATAATTGAGACGACAAAGTTATTCATATTATTATTTGTAATATTGACAATGTCTAGAAGTTCTGTTAAGGAGAGGTTAGATAATCTAAGTGCGCGCCAATAAGGAGAAATCCTTATCAGAAAGCCCCCTCTTTCCTGGGAACGACTTGGTTGTTAAATATTGTGAGTTATAATATTAATGATGAATAAGTTCGTGTTGATTAATGATGAAATTGATAGTTCCATTATGTGAGAATTATTAGTGTTAGTGGAAATTGACATTTATTTTGATAATAATTAATGTCTGGAGATTATATTGATCAATCGGGTAATTCACCAGATAAATGAGCAATTAATTGCTATTAATTCACATGTTTATAACTATGTGTTCACATGTAAGTACTATTGATTCACATGATTTACTATTAGGGGAGTTGGTGTAAGATTGATAATACTTGCATGACTAAATTAAAAATGAAGGTATAGATGAAGGTACTATACTATTATTAATTTTCTCACATGTTTAAACTATTGAGTCACACGATTTACTATTGATTCACATGATTTACTATTAGGGGAGGTGGTGCAAGTTTGATAATACTTGCAGGACTAAATTAAAAATGAAGAAAAAGAGAAAGGTATTATACTGTAATATTTTGAGCCCCAAAATATGTAATTATTGAAAATATAGTTTCCTATAAATAGAAGCTCATTCTTCCTTCATTTCTCACCAATTCACTAAGTCTCACAAGAGCAATTATTATAGAGAGAAATTATAGAGAGAATGAAGAAAAGAAGTTTGCTACCTCACTATTTCAGTATCCAGTTTTTTTCTAAGGTAAGGGATATTATTTCTTTCGTATTCATGAAGAAAGTTATTTCTTTCAATATTCGTAAGGGTTGTTATTCCATTCTTTATTGTTCTGTTGAAATAACCTGTCTATGCGGTCTATCGCATGCCTGGTGAATTCTTCTGTTATTCCATTCTTTATTATTCTGTTGGAATAACCTGTCTGTGCGGTCTATCGCATGCCTGGTGAATTCTTCTGTTATTCTATTCTTTATTATTCTGTTAGAATAACCTATCTGTGCGGTCTATCGTATGCCTGGTGAATTCTTTTATTATTCCATTCTTTATTATTCTGTTGGAATAACCTGTCTACGCGGGTTACCGCATGCATGGTGAATTCTTCTGTTATTCCATTCTTTATTATTCTGTTGGAATAACATGTCTATGTGGATTACCGCATGCATGGTGAATGATCATTCGTATTCATTCCTTATTAAATTGTGAAAATGATCTGTCTACGTGGATTACCGCATGGCGGGCAAAAATCCATTTGTAGTTTCATATATTTTATTATACTCAGTTGGTTAAAGTTTTGGCTTCTATACTCCATGAAATTAGTAGAATATCCTAAATATTTGCACTTCATCTAGTATCTTTTCAAGAAAATATTCTTCTGAGCATTCTTGAATTTTACTCTACAAAGCAATATCATGTTGACAATTTGGACGCTATTGATTTCTGGATAAATTAGATTATAAATCTTTATAATTTATTCTTGAACTTGTTTTATTGAGTTATTATATCATTGTCATCATCCTCATGCTTATATTGTGATGAAAGTCATCTTTGACTTACGTGCATAGATGAACATGGTATGATTATGACCAGGAATTATTCTGTATAATCATGACCGTAATGTGACGAATGATGTGGTGAAAGTCCTCATTGGCCTGTAGTTCATTGATGAATAGTTGTTGGTATGATTATGACTAGGGATTATTCGGTATAATCATGACCATTGATGATTACATGAATATCCTTGGCCGTGGTGCAGGGATGATTCAATTTTATTTATTAAGCTAAGTCTCAGTGATAAAATTATTGAAAAACTTTTTAAATCATAGAAGATAGTAGATATTATGCTCTAATTGACTCTTCTAATGGATTGCTTATTCCGCTGCAGTTGTTAATCTAAAACTTGTTGTCTATTGTATTCTATTAGTTGTTATACTGTTGAAGGCTAAGGATAATTTATTCTGCATTATCTTAGTCATAATATTTCTTACTGGGCTAGTTGAGCTCACCCTTTCTTTCACTGTTCTCTTCAAGAAATGAGAATATTGCTGAGACTAGTCGGGGAACGAAGTGATGGTTCAAGATGGTACATTAGTAGTCCTCACTATTCTATGAAATAGTGTGATAATGTTGAGGACTTATTTTGAGTTTAAATACTGTCTAGAAGACAATATTTGTATTAAAACTCACAGCTCATGTTGTATATTTAAGTTTGTATTTGTATTCTGTACCATGTATTTGGCGACTCAGAATGGTTGATGTATACCTATTTTCAGGGCGTCACATTTTTTGAGTCATCTTAGCCCACCACAGGCTCAACCTAAAGGTCATGACTAAAGGTATTATTGTTAGTAACTTAATTCCTTATACATAGACAAATTTTTTTCATATCTTTAGATGTGGGACTTGGGTGTTATAAGCTATCATGTCAGGTTTCTAGTTTTAAGTTGTGACTCCCTTAAAATTGGCGTTAACTTTTACCTGTCTGGTTTAATTAAGAAAGTGATTATCTTTGTGATATTATTTTTGTAAAGACCACCAACACAACATGTTGACCTTACAACCTGTTGGCCTTTATAAATCTAGGAATGGTTGAATTCTGATCAGCTCCTTCCTTGATACCACTTTCCTGGTTGGAATTAAGCCCTTGAAGCATAGATACAAAATGGTAATAGAATTCACACTAGATTCATGTGCTTTTGTTACTGTTGCTCTCTAATTTTTGCAAATATGTGAACGCATATCCTTGCAAATTATGTCATCTGAAGCCCCTAGCACTTTTGGTATAATTTAGCTTAGCCTATAAAGGCAAGTGATATGGTCTTAAAAGTTGTGTTACACTAGCGAAGGTCACTTCAGAACACCGTCGCAAGGTATGCTAGTTTTCTATTGAATCTATGAAAGACTTGAGGTTCAAAAATCTTTGATTGAGACAACATGTGTGGTGTCTTCAGATCTGTTAACCCTTCCGGAGATTGCGCTATAACAACGATTCATATCTTAATCAGTGTACATCTCATAAAGATAGCAAAAATCTTGGAAAAATTTGAAAATAAGGAACAGAGCAGGTATTCGAATACGAACTTCACAATTTGGTCTGAAGCTGTATGTTATTGCTATTGTATTGAATTACTTATAGATTGATTACCTGTATTCATCAGCTTCGAAATGGAATAAGTGGAATCATTTTGCGCATATTTTGATTAGTTGTAGTTGTTTTAGCAAAGTCTGATGATCTGCTTGTTCAGGTTCATTCAAATCAATCATTTCAGAGAACCATCAAGTCCGGATGTCATGAGAAATTGCATGCACTGACCAAATAGATGAGTCTGCTTGGCTTTAATAAATTTGAAGTTTAGTTGGGTCATTGGGGTGAAGCATATAGCATTGAAAATTCGTTATTATCTGAAAAAATTAAAATTAGAATATTAGGTTTAGGAGAAGGAAATGAAATCTAGAGATGTAAGAGGATCATTTTATAAGGGTAGAAGGAAATGGAATTGATAGTTTTTTTCAATTTGGTTTGGGATTCAATGGATACTTGTAAGACCCCAACTTTTATGAATAAAGAATAATTTTCTCGAAATATATTTTTGAATATTATGGTGTGGATTTGATATAATGTTATAGTTGTGGGTAATATTTACAAATTTTACAAAGTAAGCAAGTGGTTATATAATATTCGATTGGTCGGAGAATATTTGTTTTAACAGGGAATATTCGTACGACGACACAATCATTGGTGGACCCCACAACGGAAGTATTGTCGTAATTAGAAAATGACAGAATTATCTTTTTATAAAAATAACGGCGGAGGTGTTACCGTTAAAACTGTTGAACTACCCGGTAGTAAAAGTACAGTAATACGCGTGGTTACATAGTAGCACACGGTATTGATTATTGATGCTTACGTGAGAAGTCACTCAGTTATACTCAATTATTGCTACAGTAATTGCTGCATCATATCTCTCATATTATTGATTCAATTATTATCACAGTATCATCTGCATAATATGATATATTATTAAATCAATAATTAACATGGCAAATTTATTCATATTATTAAATTGCAATATTTACAATGTCTAGAAGTTCTGTCAAGGAGAGGTTTGGTCACCTAATTGCGTGCCAATAAGGAGAAATTCTTATCGAAAAGCCCCCTCTTTCCTGGGAACGACCTGGTTGTTAAATATTATGAATTATAATATTAATGATGAATAAGTTCGTATTGATTAAAGATGAAATTGATAGTTCCATTGTGTGAAAATTATTAGTGTTAGTAGAAATCGATATTTATTTCGATAATAATTGATGTTTGGAGGTTATGTTGACCAATCGGGTATTCGGGGCACTTTTCATGTAGGAGTATTATTCACGCGTTACTATTCTCCCGGTTACTATTCACTCTAGTATTATTCACTCGGGTATTTAGGACACTTTTCGTGTCGAGGTACTATTCCCGAAGTACTATTCACCAAAAAAATATATTTTTTTCTGTCCAAATTATTTTTGAGTACAATATTATTCCATGAGAAAATGTGATAATTTTTCAAACAGTTGGTTGAAATTATAATAGTAAATCAATATGGATCGTTGATTTAAAGTTTTAATAGTAACTTGTCCCTTCGGTTTTCCAAGAGTTACTTGTCCCTTCAGTTTTTCAAAGAGTTACTTATCCCTTCGGTTTTCCAAGAGTTACTTGTCTCTTCGGTGTTCTAAGAGTTAATTGCCTCTTCGCAAATAGTAGTTGTCTCTTCAATATTACCAAGAGTCATTTTGACCCTTCGTTAAGACCTAGAGCTACTTTCAGTTCTTCTATAAATAGAAGCGCATTCCTTCATTATTTCTTACGAATTCACTGAAACTCTAGAGAGAGAAACTATAGAGAGAAAGAAGAAAAGTATTCTGCTACTTCACTACTCCAGTATTCAAATTTTCTAAGGTAAAGGATATTATTTGTTGTACTCGTAAGGGATATTATTTGTTGTACTCGTAAGGGGTATTATTTCTTTCGTACTCATGAAGAGAGCTATTGTTATTCCATTCTTTATTATTATGTTGGAATAACCTGTTTATGCGAAGTATCGCATACATGGTGAAATTCTTCTGTTATTCCATTCTTTATTATTCTGTTGAAATAACCTGTCAGTGCGGATTACGCATGACCTGGTTCCATTCTTTATTATTTTGTTGGAATATCCTGTCAGTGCGGATTACGCATGACCTGGTTCCATTCTTTATTATTCTGTTGGAATAACATGTCTATGTGGATTACCACATGCATGGCGAATGATCCTTCGTATTCATTCCTTATTAAATTGTGAAAATAATCTGTCTACGTGGATTACCGCATGGTGGACGAAAATCCATTTGCAGTTTCATATATTCTATTATACTCAGTTGGTTAAAGCTTTGGCTTCTATACTCCATAAAATTAGTGGAATATCCTTGATATTTACGCTTCATCCAGTATCTTTTCATGGAAATATTCTTCTGAGCATTCTTGAATTTTACTCTACAAAGCAGTATCATGTTGACAATTTGGACGTTATTGGTTCCTGGATAAATTAATTTATAAATCTTTAAAATTTATTCTTGAATTTGTTTTATTGAATTATTATGTCATTGTCATCATCCTCATGTTTATATTATGATGAAAGTCATCTTTGGCTTACGTGCATAGATGGACTTGGTATGATTATGACCAGGAATTATTCGGTATAATCATGACCGTAATGTGACGAATGATGTGGTAAAAGTCCTCATTGGCCTGTAGTTCATTGGTGGACAGTTGTTGGTATGATTATGACCAAGGATTATTTGGTATAGTCATGACCATTGATGATTACATGAATATCCTTGGTCGTGGAGCAGGGATGATTCGATTTTATTTATTAAGTTGAGTCTCAGCGATAAAGTTGATGAAAAACTTTTTAAATCATAGAAGATAGTAGATTTTATACTTTACTTGACTCTTCTAATGGATTGCTTATCCCGCTGCAGTTTTTGATCTAAAACTTGTTGTCTATTATATTCTATCAGTTGTTATACTGTTGAAGGATAATGATAACTTATTATGTATTATCTTAGTCATAATATTTCTTACTGGGCTAGTTGAGCTCACCCTTTTGCTTTCATTGTTCTATTCAGGAAATGAGAACGTAGCTGGGACTAGTCGGGAAACAGAGTGATGGTCCTAGATGGTGCATTAGTAGTCCTCATTATTATGTGAAATAGTGTGATAATAAATGTAATAAGGACTCCATTGAGTGTGGATATTGTCTAGATAACAATATTTGTATTAAAACTCACAGCCTATGTTTTGTCGTATTTTACACGACTGTTGTATAATTAGTTTGTATTTGTTTTCAGTACCTTGTATCTGGCGACCCAAGATGGGTGATGTATACCTATTTTGGGGGCGTCACAGTTGGTATCAAAGCTTAGGGATATGATCCCTGTCTGAGATGTGAGACAAGAACTAGGAGGGGAGAGACGGGGAATTCCTTCGCTAGTATGACCTACCTAAGTTTATTTGGTATTTAATTGGTCGGTCAGAGTATAGGGATAATATGTGATATGTTAATTAACCCTTGTCTTGTGGCAGTATTTGAAAATGGCATCCGAAAATGTCGAGATAAGCAATTAAGCATATGAGACCGTTGAGTCACCACAGATTAATACCCAGGATAATGTGCAACAGGAAGACAATAATCCTCAGGTAAACAATAACACTGATGAAATGGTGAACGATGGGATGTTCAGAGGCTTTATGCAATTCATGCAACATCAGGCGAGATCGGCTCCTGTTCAAAATACAGGTGGAAACAATGGCAACCCACGGCTGGTCACTGCTAAGCAGTTCAAGGAGCTGGGACCGCCGGAGTTTTTGAGAAAGCCAGAACCATTTAAGGCAGAGACGTGGATAAAGTAAATCACCAAGATATTTGATGTCTTGGAATGCTCAAAGGAGCAAAAGGTTCCCTTCGCCACCTTTATGTTGCGTGTAGAGGCAGATTATTGGTGGGAATCTGTAAAGCGTACCCAGTCTGACGCACTCAAGATGTCTTGGGAGAAGTTCCAAGAGCTGTTCAACGACAAGTACTTTCTCGAAAGTATTCGTCACATGAAGGAGGTGGAGTTTATCAAGTTGGAGCAAAATAATATGACCGTGTCGCAATACGAGGCTAAATTTGTGGAGTTATCCCGGTTTGCATCCCATTTGGTCGATAATGATGAGCGAATGACGCGAATGTTTCTAAGAGGTTTGAAACCCGATATACGTCAATACCTCATTTCTCATAAACTTTGTTTATATTCAGATGTTGTGAATAGAGCTCAGTTATTAGAGTGCGATAATGAGTCAGCACAACCAAAGGCAACGACCAACAATACGATAATAATCAGACTGGTGGCAACGGTCATCGGAACAATGATAACCATCGTGGGGGAAATTATCATGTCAAGAATGGTAACCACTTCGGTGGTAATCATGGCCAAGATAATAGGAGTGGAAATTTTAAGAAAAGAAGGTTCAACAACGATGGAAAGACAGTAGCACCAACACCCGTTTTTAAGGAAGGAGAACGACCACCAATTGTATTCTTCAAATGCGGAGGGGAGGGACATATCAGCCCAAACTACGTGATCCAGTCCAAAGCATGTTACAATTATGGAAACGAAGGTCACCTATCCCAATTTTGTTGTGCACTAAAGTCAAGTCCAGCTGGGACGGTGGCACCAAAGGCAGATACAGACAAAACAAAGTCGGTGGTTTCAGGGAGAGCATTTTTTGTGACTTCTCAAAAAGCGAGTAACTCGAACGAAGTTAGCACGGGTTAGTTAATTATAAATTTTTACGAAGTCTATACCTTATTAGTTACTGGTTCTTCCCATTATTTTATATCTCTTGCTTGCGCTCAACGTTTAAATTTAACTCTAGAGAAGTTAGACTTTGACTTATCGATTGAAACTTCGTTAGTAGAAACCTTCGTTACCTCCACTATTTATAAATCTTGTTTGATTCAAATCGACACTTTCACGTTATCTGTCGATCTTATCTCTTTGAAAATACTTGCCTTTGATGTGATTTTAGGAATCGATTGGTTAACTACTCATCATGCTTTGCGTAAGGTTGTTAGCTTTTATATTCCTAACCATTATGTTATGCGAATTCAAGCAATTAAACCACTAAAGTCAATCATTGTCATATCAAGCCATAATTAAAGAGCCCCGAGCCTTTCGCTGGTAACTTCCTTGTGTGGAATGCACCGAAGCCAGACTATCCGTAGGGGACGTCATGAATAGCGGTGGCAAGTTGATAGGTATCAATATGACGTGCTATCCAAGTCTTGGATGAGGGTCACAGTATTGAATGACATTTCTATTATTAATAAATTTCTGAACGTATTCTTGAAGACTTCTTAGCCTACCCCAGAGCGTGAAATCGAATTTTGTATTGATCCTAGTACAAAACCCATTTCTAAAACCCTTAAATATTTCTTCACCTAGAATGAACGTATTATGCGCCAAAGATGTTGGTTCGAGCTGTTGAAGATTACGACCATACCATTCAATATCATCGTGGAAGAGCGAACGTGGTTGCTGACGCGTTGAGTAGTATGCGGTTACGAGTGTGACATTGTTAAACACAAAAACCCATTTCGTATAACTTACAAATGATGAAGATAGAGTTAAAGACTCTAGGGACCCACGTGGTGATATTAACTATACGAGTATAATCGACTTTAATCGATAAAGTTAAAGGTCGCTCATGCTACAGACCTGGAGCTAATGCATATGAGGAAGAAAGTGTAAGAAGGTGCTATTTCGGAAGCAAGAATCGATGAAGAATGAATACTTCGAGTCAACTCCAGACTTTGTGTACCTAACGATTCTGACTTAAAGTATAAAATCATGTGGAGGCGCACAACACACCGTTTGCAATCCATCCTGGGAGTACCAAAATGTATCGTGATCTTCGACATACATTTTGATGGAGCAATATGAAGAGAGAGATAGCGGGGTTTATCTCAAGGTGTCTAACTTGTCAACGAGTCAAGGCGGAGCATCAAGTGCCAAAAAGCTCATTACAACCACTTGAAATTTCAGAATGGAAGTGGGAGCACATTACCATGGATTTCGTTACTGGTCTTCCCAAGGTTTCTCAAGGCATAGATGCGATTTGGGTCATTGTTGATAGATTGACCAAGTCTACTCATTTCTTACCGATACGTGAAACTTATACACTAGAACGTCTTGCTAGTATGTACATAAACGAGATCATAAGATTGAATGGTAAGCCAGTATCCATAGTTTCTGATCGAGACCCAAGATTCACTTCAAGATTTTGGATTAGTTTGCAAAAAGCTATGGGCACGAATTTACGATTTAGTTCGGCATATCATCCTCAAACGGACGGGTAGTTGGAAAAGACTATTCAAACTCTTGAAGATTTATTAAGACTCTGTGTCCTTGACTTCAAGGGAAGTTGGGACAAGTTTTTACCATTGGTGGAGTTTTCCTACAACAATAGTTGTCAAGCAAGTATTGGCATGGCTCCATTTGAGGCGTTGTATGGAAGAAAGTGTCGTTCTCCAGTATGCTAGAATGAGGTGGGTGAAGCAACATTGTTAGGACCGGAGTTGGTACGTATGACTACGAAAAAGATTCAAACGATCCGACAACGTATAAAAACCTCACAAGATTGACAAAAGAGTTATGCTGATCTTCATCGAAATGACGTGGAATTCAATATTGGAGATCATGTGTTGTTACATGTTGCTCCATGGAAAGGAGTTACGAGATTTGGAAAGAGAGAAAAGCTCAATCCTCGATTCATTGGCCCATTTTTAATCCTCGAGCGAGTAGGAACTGTGGCCTATAGACTCGCCTTACCACCAGGTATGTCTCGTGTTCATAACGTTTTTCACATATCTATGTTACGTAAATATGTGAAAGACCCGAACCACATTATTGAGTTAGAACCAGACGAGATAAAGGAAGATTTAACGTATGAAGAGTTACCTGTTAAAATCTTGGATAAGAAGGATCATGTTCTACGCTCCAAGGTTATACTTTAAGTCAAAGTTTTGTGGAGAAACCACGATGTGGAGGAAATGACTTGGGAATTAGAATCTGAGATGAAGTCAAGGTATCCTCATCTCTTCGACATACCAGATATGTATCCTAATTTCGAGGACGAAATTTCATAAGAAGGGGAGGTTGTAAGACCCCAACTTTTATGAATAAAAAATAATTTTCTCAAAATATATTTTTAAATATTATGGTGTGGATTTGATATAATGTTATAATTGTGGATAATATTTATAAATTTTATAAAGTAAGCAGGTGGTTATATAATATTCGATTGGTCGGGAAATATTCATTTTAACAGGGAATATTCGTACGACGACACAATCATTAGTGAACCCCACAACGGAAGTATTGTCGTAGTTAGAAAACGACATAATTATCTTTTTATAAAAATAGCGGCGGATGTGTTACCGTTAAAACTGTTGAACTACCCGGTAGTAAAAGTACAGTAATACGCGTGATTGCGTAGTAGCACACGGTATTGATTATTGATGCTTACGTGAGAAGTTACTCAGTTATACTCAATTATTACTACAGTAATTGTTGCATCATATCTCTTATATTATTGATTCAATTATTGTCACAGTATCATCTGCATAATATGATATATTATTAAATTAATAATTGAGACGACAAAGTTATTCATATTATTAAATTGTAATATTTACAATGTCTAGAAGTTCTGTCAAGGAGAGGTTTGGTCACTTTATTGCGCGCCAATAAGGAGAAATCCTTATCGAAAAGCCCCTCTTTCTTGGGAATGACCTGGTTGTTAAATATTGTGTATTATAATATTAATGATAAATAAGTTCGTGTTGATTAAAGATGAAATTGATAGTTCCATTATGTGAAAATTATTAATGTTAGTAGAAATCGATATTTATTTCGATAATAATTGATGTCTGGATGTTATATTGACCAATCGGGTATTCGGGGCACTTTTCGTGTTAGAGTACTATTCATGAGTTACTATTCATCCGATAACTATTCACTCTAGTATTGTTTACTCAGGTATTTGGGACACTTTTCGTGTCAGGGTATTATTCACGGGGTACTATTCTCGAAGTACTATTCACGGGGTACTATTCACCTGAAAAATGTATTTCTTTTCGGTCCAAATTATTTTTGAGTACAATATTATTCCATGAGAAAATGTGATAATTTTTCAGACAGTTGGTTGAAATTATAATAGTAAATCAATATATATCGTTGGTTTAAAGTTTTAATAGTAACTTGTCCCTTCGATTTTCCAAGAGTTACTTGTCCCTTCGGTTTTTCAAAGAGTTACTTGTCCCTTCGGTTTTCCAAGAATTACTTGTCTCTTCGGTGTTCCAAGAGTTAATTGCCCCTTCGCAAATAGTAGTTGTCACTTCAATATTACCAAGAGTCATTTTGACCCTTCGTTAAGACCAAGAGCTACTTTCAGTTCTTCTATAAATAGAAGAGCATTCCTTCATTATTTTTTACGAATTCACTGAAACTCTAGAGAGAGAAACTATAGAGAGAAAGAAGAAAAATATTCTGCTACTACACTACTCCAGTATTCAGTTTTTTAAGGTAAGAGATATTATTTGTTGTACTCGTAAGGGATATTATTTGTTGTACTCGTAAGGGGTATTATTTCTTTCGTATTCATGAAGAGAGCTATTGTTATTCCATTCTTTATTATTATGTTGGAATAACTTGTTTATGCGAAGTATCGCATACATGGTGAAATTCTTCTGTTATTCCATTCTTTATTATTCTGTTGAAATAACCTGTCAGTGCGGATTACGCATGACCTGGTTCCATTCTTTATTATTCTGTTGGAATATCCTGTCAGTGCGGATTATGCATGACCTGGTTTTATTCTTTATTATTCTGTTAGAATAACCTGTCTATGTGGATTACCACATGCATGGCGAATGATCCTTCGTATTTATTTCTTATTAAATTGTGGAAATGATCTGTCTACGTGGATTACCGCATGGCGGGCGAAAATCCATTTGCAGTTTCATATATTCTATTATACTCAGTTGGTTAAAGTTTTGGCTTCTATACTCCATGAAATTAGTGGAATATCCTTGATATTTGCGCTTCATCCAGTATCTTTTCATGGAAATATTCTTCTGAGCATTCTTGAATTTTACTCTACAAAGCAATATCATGTTGACAATCTGCTTGTTCAGGTTCATTCAAATCAATCATTTTAGAGAACCATCAAGTCCGGATGTCTTGAGAAATTGCATGCACTGACCAAATAGATGAGTCTGCTTGGCTTCAATAAATTTGAAGTTTAGTTGGGTCATTGGGGTGAAGCATATAGCATTGAAAATTCGTTATTATCTGGAAAAAAAAAATTAAAATTGGAATATTAGGTTTAGGAGAAGGAAATGGAATCTAGAGATGTAAGAGGATCATTTTATACATAATCAGTATAAAATGAACAAAAAGAATTCATTTAAAAAATTTATAAATTTTGAGAATATATTTTATTGTATATTTACCTCTAAAATTGTTGAATGATTGGTACAAATAGTGCTGACATGATACGATAATACAGTTATAATTATAATGTTATTATGTCATTTTATATTTAAAAAATTAGACTCTATTTTTTTGGGTGGAAAATGAAAATGGACCAAGAAGTATACTTGTAGGCCCATTCAGCTCATTTCTGGCCCAACCCAATGGTCCCAATTTTCAGGTAATTACTAACTAGAAGATGAAAAAACACCAGACCTAGAGCTCAATCTAGCATTTTAAAAGATTAGGGTTTTTGTGTAAGACCCCGAATTTTATGAAATAAAAGTATTCAATTTTTCTTATAATTACTATTCAGTAAATGGTTAAATTGATAAAAGTTTAAAATTATGAGTGAAATATAATTTTTTTTCAAAATAAGCAAGTGGTTATAAAATAATCATTGTTGTCGGGGAATATTCGTTTGGTCGTAGAATATTCTTTCTGTCGGGGGAATATTCGTACGACGGCGCAGGTATTCTCAACTCTTTGAAATACCAGGTACGTAAATTTCGGGGACGAAATTTCATAAGGAGGGGAGATTGTAAGACCCCGAATTTTATGAAATAAAAGTATTCAATTTTTCTATTCAGTAAATGGTTAAATTGATAAAATTTTAAAGTTATGGGTGAAATATGAATTTTTTTTCAAAATAAGCAAGTGGTTATAAAATAATCATTGTTGTCGGGGAATATTCGTTTGGTCGTGGAATATTCTTTCTGTCGGAGAATATTCGTACGACGGCGCAGCTATTTGTGGGCCCCATAACGAATAACTGTCGGGTGAAGGAAAACGAATATTGAATCAATAAAATAAAATATTGAACAGTAATTACTGTCGGGTGAAGGAAAACGAATATTTTATTTTATTGCTACTGTGCAATAACGCGTATTACTGTATTTTAACCACCGGGTATTTCAACAGTGTTAACGGTAACAACTACGCCGTTATTTGTAAAAACTCAAATTTGTCGTTTTCCTTCACCCGACAGTTATTCGTTATGGGGCCCACAAATAGCTGCGCCGTCGTACGAATATTCTCCGACAGAAAGAATATTCCACGACCAAACGAATATTCCCCGACAACAATGATTATTTTATAACCACTTGCTTATTTTGAAAAAAAATTCATATTTCACCCATAACTTTAAAATTTTATCAATTTAACCATTTACTGAATAGAAAAATTGAATACTTTTATTTCATAAAATTCGGGGTCTTACAATCTCCCCTCCTTATGAAATTTCGTCCCCGAAATTTACGTACCTGGTATTTCAAAGAGTTGAGAATACCTTGCTTTCATTTCAGATTCCATCTTCCTTATCATCATGATTTCTCCATTGCTCATCTCCTGTATTTCAGATATCTTTCTAGAATACAGCTTCAAAACAAGGGTTAATTTAACAAATTAACATATCACATAATATCTCGATATTATGACTGACCAACAAATAAGCTTAGGTAGGACACACTAGCGAAGGATTTACTCATCTCTCCCCTCCTAGTTATATTCCCCGATCTCCGCCAAAGATCATATCCCTAAGCTCTGATACCACCTGTGACAACCCCAAAATAGGTCCATTCCACCCAACCCATTCTGAGTCGTCAAATACATGGTACAGAAAACAACTACAACTTTATTACAACAATTGTCGTGCAAAATACAACAACACATATGCTGTGAGTTTGGATACAAATATATACCAAATGTGACTCATGTTCCAACCGTGGACATCACCTCACAATAACACCTTACATAAAGGTATAGTCAAAAACTGTTTTAGAAATTAGAATCTTTGGGAAGTGCTCAAGGAAACCTTCGTACATGGGAGGCCACGCGTCTAGGTTATGATAGATATCATATGGCCACAGAATTATCCTTGGTTGACCCAATAGACCCCAAAGAAAAACGAGAAGATTACTATCATATTCTTCCCAATGGTGAGTCTTCTCTTGACTTATCATTATCTCCACTGTCTCTAATTGAGAATTATACTTCAAACAAACACCAAGATTATATAGGTAGTGCCCATAGATATACTCAGCAAGTGGATGAGCACAACCCTGTCTTATGATGACACAAGGTTGTATGTCATTAGACATCTTGTATGATAGTGACAAAACACCCTTCCAACGTTGGGTTCGCCTCACCCTATTTTCTTCACCAAATATAACTACTAAATGATGACCACCGTTCTATTCCCTTGTTACCCCCGCTCGACCCAGCTACACTCTTATTACCTGAAAGGAATTGTGAAGCAAAAGGGTGAGCACAACTAGCTCAGTAAAGAATATCATGACTAAAGATAATTCAATTATCAATAGCCTTCATCAACAATAAATCAGAGATTTAGAACATATGGTAAATGATAAAAATTTCAACCATAGTTGCAGCGGAACATGCAATCCATTAGAAGAGTCAAATAGACTATAAAGTCTATTATCTTCTCCATGTTAAAAATCCACCAACAATGTTTTATCCATGTAACATCACTCAACAGTTCCTTTCCACAATCATATGAATAACTCATAATCATAATTGTGACTATAAATTTTTCTTCGCACCCAGGACGAAGAATATTTTCATCACCTGTCTTTACCTGAAACATCAAAGATCATGGTTATACCAAATCACAGTTCCTGTTTATAATCATACTAACAAATCCATCTTTGCACTACGGGCCAAAGATATTCATCAACAAACCATCTTTGCACTACGGGCCAAAGATATTCAACAACAGTTCATCTTTGCACTACAGGCCAAAGATATTCATCAACAAACCATCTTTGCACTACGGGCCAAAGATATTCAACAACAGTCCATCTTTGCACTACAGGCCAAAGATATTCATCAACAGGCCATCTTTGCACTACATGCCAAAGATATTCATCAACAATTCATATTTGCACTACAGGCCAAATATATTCATATCTCAAAGAAATATATAATCATTTCAGAATTTATATAAACAATAATTATAACCATGTTGATCAATTCACCTTTGCACTTAAGCTTAAGATATTCAATTATAAATTCAATGGCCATGATCATACCAGTCACAATTCAACTTTGCACTACAGGCCAAAGAGAACCCTAGTCATGATCATACCAATAATCTACCCATCTTTACACTCCAGTGAAAGAGAATTTCAACATCAGGGTTATAAAAATGTTATATATGATGATAAAAATAATATGATCAACATATAGTTTTAATCTCAAGAGTAATATTCGTAACTCATGAATAGTAACCCCGACACAAAAGATAGCAATTCTACAATAAAATTCATACCAATATTTTGGTATAATGATATTGAAAGAATAACATTACTTAAATTTATAAACAATTTATTTTAATTGTTTACACTTTACTAATTAATGCATTTAATCATCATAAAATGCCAACTCTTACAATTTCATCATCAATAACCAAAACCCTCATCAAAAATCTGCATATACCTCATATAGGATTCTCAAGCCATAAAATCCTATTTTCCAATTTTCTTACTTCACATAACATATTTAATTCATTTTCTCATAACTAGACTATTTTCATGAAAAATACCAAATCAGTTCCAAAAATATTTCTTTTCTGGAATTTAGCATAATATAGTCCCATAGTGAACATATATTTTTCTCAGAATTTTTAAAAGTCATTTACTATTTTTCATATGGCCAAAATAGCCGAATATTTAGACATTTATCAAAAATTATACTTTTATCTAAAAATTCTGAAATTTACAGAGTATACTTCTATCATATACATGTACTCCCAATAAAAATTTCATCAATTTTGGAGTTAACCACAAGGAATTATAAGCGATTACTTTTAAAATAGTCTTTTCTCATAAAATTCATAACTCTCAATCTATACATCCAAAAATCACCATTTTTGGACACAATCAAGAAAATTCATCAAAATATCATTTCAAATTTTTCCAGAATTTTTGAAGGTCAGAAAAATTACGAAACTGAAAATCATAACAACCCTTAAAATCCCTTAATATCCCTTACTATCCCTTACAATCCCTTACCTCAAAAGAGCAGTACTTCTGATCGGTATAAGGCTGAAGGAAACTTGCACTGATGAATAGCAACTCACCAAGTATCTAAAAACTCACAAAATATGCTTCATAATATAGAGAGAGAAAGAGAGAAAGCTTATGTTTCTGGTGTGATTTTCAATTCTAACTTAGCCCTCTATTTATAGGAAAATTTTGGTAGATTTGACCTGCAACCTGATGGCTTTACCTGCTACTATTCCCACCCACCACATTTGAAATATAATTCAGCACATTTCTTCACCAACCACAAGTGGGGCCCACCAATTCTAGAATTTTCCACCAAAATGATAAACTCCGAAAATTCAACAATTTCTGAACCAGTCATCTCGTAAAATTCATAACAAATCATACGTTCATTTTTAACGGTTCAAAATTTGTGGACATATACTCAACTTATATATGTATAACATATCCAAAAATTACCACGATCCAACGGTCGGATTAAAAATTATAACCCCCGTAAAATATCTCAAAAACCCTGATTTTTAATACCTCCATTCCGACAAAAATACTGATAAAAACCTCAACATTAACTCCTTCATTTTTAACCACAAAAATATATCCCTCATTTATATCCACATAAAATAAATATTTTCTTATCATATAAATCAATAATTAATTATTCACAAATAATATTACAGAATCACATTTATGACAACCAGGCCGTTCCCAGGAAAGAGGGGGCTTTCCAATAAGAATTTCTCCTTACTGGCGCGCAATTAGATGACCAAACCTCTCCTTAGACAGAACTTTCTAGACATTGACAATAATGTTATCTAATAATATTATTCAAATAATATGAATTATTGATCTGATAAAGGAAAATACTGTGCAGCAACAATTATTGAAACAACAATAATATAAAATATCAACGCAACAATTATTGAATCAATAAAATAAAATATTGAACAGTAATTACTGTAACAATTATTGAGTAGTGCCTTCTTACGTAAGAATCAATAATTTCAAAAATACTATGCAATACCGTGTGCTACTGTGCAATAACGCGTATTACTGTATTTTAACCACCGGGTATTTCAACAGTGTTAACGGTAACAACTACGCCGTTATTTGTAAAAACTCAAATTTGTCGTTTTCCTTCACCCGACAGTTATTCGTTATGGGGCCCACAAATAGCTGCGCCGTCGTACGAATATTCTCCGACAGAAAGAATATTCCACGACCAAACGAATATTCCCCGACAACAATGATTATTTTATAACCACTTGCTTATTTTGAAAAAAAATTCATATTTCACCCATAACTTTAAAATTTTATCAATTTAACCATTTACTGAATAGAAAAATTGAATACTTTTATTTCATAAAATTCGGGGTCTTACAGTAATAGCTGATATCCAGTCAGAAGTGCTGCTCTTTTGAGGTAAGGGATTGTAAGGGATAGTAAGGGATATTAAGGGATTTTAAGGGTTGTTATTATTTTCAGTTTCGTAATTTTTCTGATCTTCAAAAATTCTGGAAAAATTTGAAATGATATTTTGATGAGTTTTCTTGATTGTGTCCAAAAATGGTGATTTTTGGATGTATAGATTGAGAGTTATGAATTTTATGAGAAAAGACTATTTTAGAAGTAACAGCTTATAATTCCTTGTGGTTAACTCCAAAATTGATGAAATTTTTATTGGGGGTACATGTATATGATAGAAGTATACTCTGTAAATTTCAGAATTTTTAGACAAAAGTACAATTTTTGATAAATGTCTAAATATTCGCCTATTTTGGCCATATGAAAAATAGTAAATGACTTTTAAAAATTCTGAGAAAAATATATGTTCACTATGGGACTATATTATGCTAAATCTCAGAAAAAAAATATTTTTAGAACTGATTTGGTATTTTTCATGAAAATAGTCTAGTTATGAGAAAATGATTTAAATATGTTATGTGAAGTAAGAAAATTAGAAAATAGGATTTTATGGCTTGAGAATCCTATATATGAGGTATATGCAGATTTTTGATGAGGGTTTTGGTTATTGATGATGAAATCTTAAGAGTTGGCATTTTATGATGATTAAATGCATTAATTAGTAAAGTGTAAACAATTAAAATAAATTGTTTATAAGTTTAAGAAATGTTATTCTTTCAATATCATTATACCGAAATATTGGTATGTATATTATTGTGGAATTTTTACCTTTTGTGTCGAGTTTATTATTCACGAGTTACTATTCACGACAACATTGGTTTCTTTTTCTGACCAAATTATAGTTGGTTTATGAATATTACTCTTGAGATTAAATCTATATGTTGATTATATTGATTTTATTATCATATATAACATTTTTATAACCCTAATGATGATATTTCTCTTTGACTTGAGTGTAAAGATGGGTAAATTTCTGGTATGATCATGACTATGGGTTCTCTTTGGCCAATAGTGTAAAGTTGAATTGTTGATTGGTATGATCATGACCATTGAATTTATAAGTGAATATCTTTAGCTTAAGTGCAAAGGTGAATTGATCAACATGGTTATAATTATGTTTATATAAATTCTGAAATGATTATATATTTCTTTGAGATATTAATATATTTGGCCTGTAGTGCAAATATGAACTGTTGATGAATATATTTGGCCGTAGTGCAAATATGAACTGTTGAGGAATATCTTTGGCCTGTAGTGCAAAGATGGCCTGTAGTGGCCTCCCATGTACGAAGGTTTCCTTGAGCACTTCCCAAAGATTCTAGTTTCTAAAACAGTTTTTGACTGTACCTTTATGTAAGGTGTTATTGTGAGGTGATGTCCACGGTTGGAACATGAGTCACATTTGGTATATATTTGTATCCAAACTCACAGCATATGTGTTGCTGTATTTAATACGACAATTGTTGTAATAAAGTTGTAGTTGTTTTCTGTACCATGTATTTGGCGACTCAGAATGGGTTGGATGGAATGGACCTATTTTGGGGTTGTCACTGGTGGTATCAGAGCTATAAGTAAAGAGCCCCGAGCCTCTCGCTAGTGACTTCCTATTGATGGGGGATGCACCGAAGCCAGACTCTCCGTAGGGGACGCCGTTCTGCGGTGGCAAACTGATAGGTACCACTGTGAGGTGCTGTCCACTGATGGGACATTTGTCACTGGTGGTATCAGAGCTTAGGGATATGATCTGTGACGCCCCCAAAATTAGGTATACATCACCCATCTTGGGTCGTCAGATACATAGTACAGAATACAAATACAACTGATTAATACAACTATCGTGTACAATACGACAAAACATAAACTGTGAGTTTGAATACAAATATTATCTTCTAGAGAGTATTCATACTCAAAAGGAGTCCTCATTACATTTATTAACACACCATTACATAGAATAGTGAGGACTACTAACTAATACTATCATTCGTACCATCACTCCGTTCCCCGACTTGCCCCAGCTACGTTCTCATTTCCTGAAGAGAACAGTGAAAGAAAGGGTGAGCTCAACTAGCCCAGTAAGAAATATTATGACTAAGATAATGCAGAATAAATTATCATTAGCCTTCAACAATGTTAAACTGATAAAATATAATAGACATCAAGTTTAACTGTAGCGGAACAAGCAATCCATTAAAAGAGTCAAGTAGAAAATAAACTCTACTATCTTTTATGATTTAAAAAGTTTTTCAACACTGTGATCGCTGGGACTCAGCTTAATAAAATAATTCACATCATCGAATCACCCCTGCACTACGGCCAAGGATATTCGTATATTCATTAATGGTCATGATCATGCCAACAACTGTCCATCAATGCACTACGGGCCAATGAGGACTTTTACCACATCATTTGTAACATTACGGTCATGATTATACCGAATAATCCCTGGTCATAATCATACCAAGTCCATCTATGCACTACAGGCCACAGATGACTTTCAACATTTTATAAACATGAGGATGATGACAATGATATAAGAATTCAATAAAACAAGTTCAAGAATTAATTTATCCAAGAATTAACAACGTCCAAATTGTCAACATGATACTGCTTTGTGGAGTAAAATTCAAGAATGATCAGAAATATTTTTATGAAAAGATACTGGATGAAGCGCAAATATCAAGGATATTCCACAAATTTCATGGAGTATAGAAGTCAAAACTTAACCAACTGAGTATAATAAAAATGGAATAACAAAAGAAATCACCATGCATGCGATAGACCGCACAGACAGGTTATTCCAACAGAATAATAAATAATGGAACCAGGTCCGGCGTAAACGCACAGACAGGATATTCCGACAGAATAATAAATAATGGAACCAGGTCCGGTGTAAAACACACAGACAGGATGTTCCAACAGAATAATAACAAGACGGAACCAGGTCCGGTGTAAAACACACAGACAGGATGTTCCAACAGAATAATAATTAAAACGGAACCAGGTCCGGTGTAAAACACACAGACAGGATGTTCCAACAGAATAATAGAAGAATGTCACCAAGTATAGGGTAGACCGCGTATACTGGTTATTCCAACAGAATAATAACGAATGGAATAACAGAAGTTCTCTTCATGAATATAAAAGAAATAATATTCCCTACCTTAAAAGAACTGGATATTGGAAAAGTGATGTAGAAGAATACTTTTATTCTCTCTATACTTTCTCTCTCTATAGCTTGAATGAATTCGTGAAAAATAATGAAGCCCTAGGCCTCTATTTATAGAAAAACTGAGGGTGGCTCTTGGTCTTAACGAAGGGTCAAATGACTCTTGGTCTTAACGAAGGGTCAAATGACTCTTGATAATATTGAAGGGACAACTACTATTGACGAAAGTAATTACTATTGACCAAGGTAAATACTATTGACGAAGGTAATTACTATTGACCAAGGTAAATACTATTGACCAAGGTAAATACTATTGACGAAGGTAATTACTATTGACCAAGATAAATACTATTGACGACGGTAATTACTATTGACCAAGGTAAATACTATTGACGACGAGACTCTTAGATGATGACATATGGCCCCCCATAAAATAACCAAACTTACCACAACGTCTCAATTATTGATTTAATAATATAACATATTATACAGATGATACTATGACAATAATTTAAGAGATATGATGCAGCAATTACTGTAGCAATAATTGAGTATAGCTGAGTGACTTCTCACGTAAGCATCAATAATCAATACCGTGTGCTACTATGCAACCACGCGTATTACTGTACTTTTACTACCGAGTAGTTCAACGGTTTTAACGGTTTTAACGGTAACACCTCAGCCGTTATTTTTATAGAAAGATAATTCTGTCGTTTTCTCAATCCGACAATAATTCCGTTGTGGGGTCCACCAATGATTGTGCCGTCGTACGAATATTCCCCGACAAAAAGAATATTTCCCGACCAAACGAATATTTTATAACAACTTGCTTACTTTGCAAAATTTATAAATATTACCCACAACTATAACATTATATCAAATTAACTCCATAATATTCAAAAATGATATTTATAGAAAATTCATCTTTATTTATAAAAGTTGGGGTCTTACAACCTCCCCTTCTTATGAAATTTCGCCCTCGAAATTAGGGTACGTACCTGGTATGTCGAAGAGGTAAGGATACCTTGATTTCATTTCAGATTCTAACTCCCAGTCATTTCCTCAACATCGTGGTTTCTCCACAAAACTTTGACTTGAGGTATAACCTTGGAGCGTAGAATATGTTCCTTCTTATCCAAGATTTGAACAGGAACTTCTTCATACGTCAAATCCTCCGCTATTTCGTCCGGTTCTAACTCAATAATGTGGTTCGGGTCTTCCACATATTTGCGTAACATGGATATGTGGAAAACGTTATGAACACGAGACATACTTGGCGGTAAAGCGAGTCTATAAGCCACAGTTCCTACTCGATCGAGGATTAAAAATGGACCGATGAATCGAGGATTTAGCTTTCCTCTCTTTCCAAATCTCGTAACTCCTTTCCATGGAGCAACACGTAAGAACACATGATCTCCTACATCAAATTCCACGTCCTTTCGATGAAGATCAGCATAACTCTTTTGTCGATCTTGTGAGGTTTTTATACGTTGTCGGATCGTTTGAATCTTTTCTGTAGTCATACGTACCAACTCCGGTCCCAACAACGTTGCTTCGCCCACCTCATCCCAGCATACTGGAGAACGACATTTTCTTCCATACAATGCTTCGAATGGAGCCATGCCAATACTTGCTTGATAACTGTTGTTGTAGGAAAACTCCACCAATGGTAAGAACTTGTCCCAACTTCCCTTGAAGTCAAAGACACAGAGTCTTAATAGATCTTCAAGAGTTTGAATAGTCCTCTCTGATTGTCCGTCCGTCTGAGGATGATATGCTGAACTAAATCGTAAATCCGTGCCCATAGCTTTTTGTAAACTAACCCAAAATCGTGAAGTGAATCTTGGGTCTCGATCAGAAATTATGGATACTGGCATACCATGCAGTCTTACAATCTCGTTTATGTACATACGAGCAAGACGTTCAAGTGTATAAGTTTCTCGTATCGGTAAGAAATGAGCAGACTTGGTCAATCTATCAACAATGACCCAAATCGCATCAATACCTTGAGAAACCCTAGGAAGACCGGTAACGAAATCCATGGTAATGTGCTCCCACTTCCATTCTGGAATTTCAAGTGGTTGCAATGGACCTTTTGGTACTTGATGCTCCGCTTTGACTCGTTGACAAGTTAGACACCTTGAGATAAACAACGCTATCTCTCTCTTCATATTGCTCCACCAAAATGTATGACGAAGATCATGATACATTTTGGTACTTCCAGAATAGATTGCAAACGGTGTGTTGTGCACCTCCATCATGATTTCATACTTTAAATCAGGGTTGTTAGGAACACAAAGTCTGGAGTTGACTCGAAGTATTCCTTCTTCATCGATTCTTGCTTCCGGCATAGCACCTTCTTGTACTTTATTCCTCATACGCATCAGCTCCAGGTCTGTAGCTTGAGCAGCTTTAACTTTATCGATTAAAGTCAGTTCTACTCGTATATTCGCCATCATCACATGGGTCCCTGGAGTCTTTAACTCTATCTCCATCCTTTGCAAGTCACACAAAATGGGCTTTTGCGTTGTTAATATTGCACTTATACCTGCATATGATCTTCTACTCAATGCGTCAGCGACCACGTTCGCTTTTCCAGGATGGTATTGAATGGTATGATCATAATCTTTCAACAGTTCAAGCCAACGTCGTTGTCGCATGTTGAGTTCCTTTTGAGTGAAGAAATATTTGAGGCTTTTATGATCCGTAAAGATCTCCACTTTCTCCCCATACAAGTAATGCCTCCAAATTTTAAGTGCAAAGACAACAGCTGCCAACTCTAGATCATGAGTAGGATAATTCCTCTCATATTCCTTGAGTTGTCTTGATGCATAGGCTATGACTTTTCCATGTTGCATGAGAACGCATCCCAATCCTTTGCTCGAAGCATCACTGTAGATGACAAATCCCTCCGAGCCAGATGGTATTGTTAGAACAGGTGCTGAAATGAGTCTCCTCTTGAGTTCTTGAAAACTCTGCTCACATTCTTCGCTCCAACCAAACTTTGTATCTTTCCGAGTCAGCTGAGTTAATGGAGTAGCGATTCGAGAAAATCCTTCCACGAATCTCCGATAATAACCAGCTAAACCAAGAAAGCTACGTACCTCGGTCACTGATTTAGGTTGCTCCCAGCTTTGAATAGCTTCAATCTTTGCCGGGTCAACAGATATTCCACGACTTGATACTACGTGCCCAAGGAATGCTACCTCCTCCAGCCAGAACTCGCATTTCTTCAACTTGGCATAAAGCTTGTATTCACGAAGCTTTTGGAGTACCAGCCTCAAGTGTTGCTCATGATCTTCACGGCTTTTGGAATAAATAAGGATGTCATCAATAAAGACGACCACAAAGTGATCCAAATATTCCTTGAATATCCGGTTCATCATATCCATGAAGGCAGCAGGAGCATTAGTCAATCCAAAGGACATGACTAGGAATTCATAATGCCCGTACCGAGTTCTAAAAGCCGTCTTTGGAATATCCTCAGTTCTAACCTTCAGCTGATGATATCCAGAACGAAGATCGATCTTTGAAAAGAATTGTGCTCCTTGCAACTGGTCAAACAGGTCATCAATACGTGGCAATGGGTACCTATTTTTTATGGTGACATGATTTAACTCCCGATAATCGATACAAAGTCGCATACTTCCATCTTTCTTCTTCACGAATAGAACAGGAGCTCCCCAAGGAGAAGTACTAGGACGAATAAAGCCAATGTCTAACAATTCCTGCAGTTGGATCTTTAACTCCTGAAGTTCAATAGGAGCCATTCGATATGGGGCTTTGGAAATGGGTTTTGCACCGGGTTCAAGGTCGATACAAAATTTAATTTCACGCTCTGGGGGTAGGCCAGGAAGTTCTTCAGGGAATACGTCAGGGAATTTATTAACAATAGAAATATCATTCAAAACTGACGTATTTTTGTTTAGATCTGTGACATGAGCTAAGAAAGCTTGACATCCTTTTTTCAATAAACGAATAGCTTTATGGCTTGAGATGACAGCGATTGATTTTAATGGTTTGGTTGCTTGAATTCGCATAATAGGTCGATTAGGAATATGAAAGCTAACAACCTTACGAAAACAATCAATTTTTGCATAATGAGTAGTTAACCAATCAATTCCTAGAATCACGTCAAATGCAAGTATTTTTAATGAAATCAGATCGATAGGTAATGTGTGGGTACCAACTTGAACCAAACAAGACTTATAAACAGTGGAGGTAATGAAGGTTTCTCCCAACGGAGTTTCCACAGATAAGTCAAAGTCTAATTTCTCCGGAATCAAATTTAATCGATGAGCGCAAGTAGGAGAAATAAAAGAATGGGTTGAACCGGTATCAAATAAAGTATAAACTTCTTTAGAGTTTATGATAAGCTTACCCGTGATGACCTCATTCGGGTTCCTTGCTCTCTGGGAGTTCACAACAAACGCTCTCCCTTGCACAACCGGTTTTGACTTTTCTGGGACGACTTTTGGTGCCTCCATCCTAGCTGAATTTATCTTCGGTAAACGATAAAATCGGGCTAAATGACCTTCTCTTCCACAATTATAACATGCTTTGGACGGCATCGCGCAGTTTGGACTGATGTGCCCCTCCCCTCCGCATTTGAAACATATGATAGGTGGTCGTTCTCCTTCCTTAACGACAGGTGCTGGTGCTGACGTCTTTCCATCATTGTTGAATCTCCTCTTCTTGAAATGTCCATTCTTATTATTTTGGCCCTGATTACCACCGAAGTGGTTACCATTTCTGGCCTGTTGATTCCCTCCACGCTTGTTGTCACCGCTTCGATGACTGCTCTCACTGGTATTATCATTTTGCCGGCTGCTCTCTTTTGGTTGCGTTGTCTCGTTATCGCGCTCCACCAACTGAGCCCTATTTACAACATCTGAATACAAACACAGTTTATGAGAAACAAGATGTTGACGTATCTCCGGCTTCAAACCTCTTAAAAACATCCGCGTCATTCTTTCTTCATTATCCACCAGGTGGGACGCAAACCGGGATAACTCCGCAAATTTTGCCTCGTACTGCGACACAGTCATATTATTCTGCTCCAATTTGATGAACTCCACCTCCTTCATGTGACGAATACTCTCGGGAAAGTATTTGTCGTTAAACAGCTCTTGGAACTTCTCCCAGGACATCTTCAGTGCGGCAGGTTGAGTACGCTTTATCGATTCCCACCAGTAATCTGCCTCTCCTCGTAACATAAAGGCGGCAAAGGGAACCTTTTGCTCCTCGGAGCAACCCAAGACATCAAATATCTTGGTGATCTGCTTTATCCATGTTTCAGCTACAAGTGGTTTGGGTTCTCCCTTAAACTCCGGTGGTCCCAGCTCCTTAAACTGTTTAGCGGTGACCGCCTGAGAGTTTCCAGTATTTCCACCTACGTTGTGGACAGGAGCCGCTTTCACCTGTTGTTGCATGAATTGCATAAAGCCTCTGAACATTTGATCATTCATCATTTGGTCAGTGTTATTGTTTGCATGAGGATTGACACCTTCCTGATGCACATTATCCTGATTATTGATATGTGGTGAATCAACAGTCGCCTGTGCTCCATTGCTATTCTCAACATTCTCAGATGCCATTTTCAGATACTGCCACAAAATAAAAATTAATTGATATGTCATATATTATCCTTATATTATGACCGACCAATTAAATACCATGCAAATAAACTTAGGTATGTCATACTAGCGAAGGAATTCCCCGTCTCTCCCCTCCTAGTTCTATTCTCACATCTTAGGCAGGGATCATATCCCTAAGCTCTGATACCAACTGTGACGCCCCCAAAATTAGGTATACATCACCCATCTTGGGTCGTCAGATACATAGTATAGAATACAAATACAACTGATTAATACAACTGTCGTGTACAATACGACAAAACATAAACTGTGAGTTTGAATACAAATATTATCTTCTAGAGAGTATTCATACTCAAAAGGAGTCCTCATTACATTTATTAACACACCATTACATAGAATAGTGAGGACTACTAACTAATACTATCATTCGGACCATCACTCCGTTCCCCGACTTGCCCCAGCTACGTTCTCATTTCCTGAAGAGAACAGTGAAAGAAAGGGTGAGCTCAACTAGCCCAGTAAGAAATATTATGACTAAGATAATGCAGAATAAATTATCATTAGCCTTCAACAATGTTAAACTGATAAAATATAATAGACATCAAGTTTAACTGTAGCGGAACAAGCAATCCATTAAAAGAGTCAAGTAGAAAATAAACTCTACTATCTTTTATGATTTAAAAAGTTTTTCAACACTGTGATCGCTGGGACTCAGCTTAATAAAATAATCCACATCATCGAATCACCCCTGCACTACGGCCAAGGATATTCGTATATTCATTAATGGTCATGATCATGCCAACAACTGTCCATCAATGCACTACGGGCCAATGAGGACTTTTACCACATCATTTGTAACATTACGGTCATGATTATACCGAATAATCCCTGGTCATAATCATACCAAGTCCATCTATGCACTACAGGCCACAGATGACTTTCAACATTTTATAAACATGAGGATGATGACAATGATATAAGAATTCAATAAAACAAGTTCAAGAATTAATTTATCCAAGAATTAACAACGTCCAAATTGTCAACATGATACTGCTTTGTGGAGTAAAATTCAAGAATGATCAGGAGAATATTTTTATGAATAGATACTAGATGAAGCGCAAATGTCAAGGATATTCCACAAATTTCATGGAGTATAGAAGTCAAAACTTAACCAACTGAGTATAATAAAAAATAGAATAACAAAAGAAATCACCATGCATGCGATAGACCGCACAGACAGGTTATTCCAACAGAATAATAAATAATGGAACCAGGTCCGGCGTAAACGCACAGACAGGATATTCCGACAGAATAATAAATAATGGAACCAAGTCCGGTGTAAAATACACAGACAGGATGTTCCAATAGAATAATAACAAGACGGAACCAGGTCCGGTGTAAAACACACAGACAGGATGTTCCAACAGAATAATAATTAAAACGGAACCAGGTCCGGTGTAAAACACAAAGACAGGATGTTCCAACAGAATAATAGAAGAATGTCACCAAGTATAGGGTAGACCGCGTATACTGGTTATTCCAACAGAATAATAACGAATGGAATAACAGAAGTTCTCTTCATGAATATAAAAGAAATAATATTCCCTACCTTAAAAGAACTGGATATTAGAAAAGTGATGTAGCAGAATACTTTTATTCTCTCTCTCTCTTATTCTCTCTATACTTTCTCTCTCTATAGCTTGAATGAATTCGTGAAAAATAATGAAGCCCTAGGCCTCTATTTATAGAAAAACTGAGGGTGGCTCTTGGTCTTAACGAAGGGTCAAATGACTCTTGGTCTTAATGAAGGGTCAAATGACTCTTGATAATATTGAAGGGATAACTACTATTGACGAAAGTAATTACTATTGACCAAGGTAAATACTATTGACGAAGGTAATTACTATTGACCAAGGTAAATACTATTGACCAAGGTAAATACTATTGACGAAGGTAATTACTATTGACCAAGGTAAATACTATTGACGACGGTAATTACTATTGACCAAGGTAAATACTATTGACGACGAGACTCTTAGATGATGACATATGGCCCCCCATAAAATAACCAAACTTACCACAACGTCTCAATTATTGATTTAATAATATAACATATTATACAGATGATACTATGACAATAATTTAAGAGATATGATGCAGCAATTACTGTAGCAATAATTGAGTATAGCTGAGTGACTTCTCACGTAAGCATCAATAATCAATACCGTGTGCTACTATGCAACCACGCGTATTACTGTACTTTTACTACCGAGTAGTTCAACAGTTTTAACGGTTTTAACGGTAACACCTCAGCCGTTATTTTTATAGAAAGATAATTCTGTCGTTTTCTTAATCCGACAATAATTCCGTTGTGGGGTCCACCAATGATTGTGCCGTCGTACGAATATTTCCCGACAAAAAGAATATTCTCCGACCAAACGAATATTTTATAACAACTTGCTTACTTTGTAAAATTTATAAATATTACCCACAACTATCACATTATATCAAATTAACTCCATAATATTCAAAAATGATATTTATAGAAAATTCATCTTTATTTATAAAAGTTGGGGTCTTACATGATCTCTGGCGGAGATCGGGGAATACAACTAGGAGGGGAGAGACGAGTAAAATCCTTCGCTAGTGTGTCCTACCTAAGCTAATTTGTTGGTCAGTCATACTATCGGGATATGATGTGATATGTTAATTTGTTAAATAAACCTTTGTTTTTGAAGCTGTATTCTAGAATGATATCTAAAATACAGGAGATGAGCAATAGAGAAATCATGATGACAGGAAAGATGGAATCTGAAATGAAAGCAAGGTATTCTCAACTCTTTGAAATACCAGGTACGTAAATTTCGGGGACGAAATTTCATAAGGAGGGGAGATTGTAAGACCCCGAATTTTATGAAATAAAAGTATTCAATTTTTCTTATAATTACTATTCAGTAAATGGTTAAATTGATAAAAGTTTAAAGTTATGAGTGAAATATGATTTTTTTTCAAAATAAGCAAGTGGTTATAAAATAATCATTGTTGTCGGGGAATATTCGTTTGGTCGTAGAATATTCTTTCTGCCGGGGAATATTCGTACGACGGCGCAGCCATTTGTGGGCCCCATAACAGAATAACTGTCGGGTGAAGAAAACGACAAATTTAAGTTTTTACAAATAACGGCGTAGTTGTTACCGTTAACACTGTTGGAATACCCGGTGGTTAAAATACAGTAATACGCGTTATTACACAGTAGCACACGGTATTGCATAGTATTTTTGAAATTATTGATTCTTACGTAAGAAGGCACTACTCAATAATTGTTACAGTAATTATTGTTCAATATTTTATTTTATTGATTCAATAATTGCTACGTTGAAATTTTGTATTATTGTTGTTCAATAATTGTTGCTGCACAGTATTTCCCATTATCAGATCAATAATTCATATTATTTGAATAGTATTATTAGATAGCATTATTGGCAATGTCTAGAAAGTTCTGTCTATGGAGAGGTTTGGTCATCTAATTGCGCGCCAGTAAGGAAAAATTCTTATTGAAAAGCCCCCTCTTTCCTGGGAACGGCCTGATTGTCATAAATGTGATTCTGTAATATTATTTGTGAATAATTAATTATTGATTCATATGATAAGGAAATATTTATTTTATGTGGATATAAATGAGGGATATATTTTTGTGGTTAAAAATGAAGGAGTTAATATTGAGGTTTTTATCAGTATTTTTGTCGGAATTGAGGTATTAAAAATTAGGATTTTTGAGATATTTTGCGAGGGTTATAATTTTTAATCCGACCGTTGGATCGTGGTAATATTTGGATATGTTATACATATATAAGTTGAGTATATGTCCACAAATTTTGAACCGTTAAAAATGAACGTATAATTTGTTATGAATTTTACGAGATGACTGGTTCAGAAATTGTTGAATTTTCAGAGTTAATCATTTTGGTGGAAAATTCTAGAATTGGTGGGCCCCACTTGTGGTTGGTGAAGAAATGTGCTGAATTATATTTCAAATGTGGTGGGTGGGAATAGTAGCAGGTAAAGCCATCAGGTTGCAGGTCAAACCTACCAAAATTTTCCTATAAATAGAGGGCTAAGTTAGAATTAAAAATCACACCAGAAACATAAGCTTTCTCTCTTTCTCTCTCTATATTATGAAGCATATTTTGTGAGTATTTAGATACTTGGTGAGTTGGTATTCATCAGTGCAAGTTTCCTTTAGCGTCATAGCTGATATCCAGTCAGAAGTGCTGCTCTTTTGAGGTAAGGGATTGTAAGGGATAGTAAGGGATATTAAGGGATTTTAAGGGTTGTTATGATTTTCAGTTTCGTAATTTTTCTGATCTTCAAAAATTCTGGAAAAATTTGAAATGATATTTTGATGAGTTTTCTTGATTGTGTCCAAAAATGGTGATTTTTGGATGTATAGATTGAGAGTTATGAATTTTATGAGAAAAGACTATTTTAGAAGTAACAGCTTATAATTCCTTGTGGTTAACTCCAAAATTGATGAAATTTTTATTGGGGGTACATGTATATGATAGAAGTATACTCTGTAAATTTCAGAATTTTTAGACAAAAGTACAATTTTTGATAAATGTCTAAATATTCGCCTATTTTGGCCATATGAAAAATAGTAAATGACTTTTAAAAATTCTGAGAAAAATATATGTTCACTATGGGACTATATTATGCTAAATCCCAGAAAAAAAATATTTTTAGAACTGATTTGGTATTTTTCATGAAAATAGTCTAGTTATGAGAAAATGATTTAAATATGTTATGTGAAGTAAGAAAATTAGAAAATAGGATTTTATGGCTTGAGAATCCTATATATGAGGTATATGCAGATTTTTGATGAGGGTTTTGATTATTGATGATGAAATCTTAAGAGTTGGCATTTTATGATTATTAAATGCATTAATTAGTAAAGTGTAAACAATTAAAATAAATTGTTTATAAGTTTAAGAAATGTTATTCTTTCAATATCATTATACCGAAATATTGGTATGTATATTATTGTGGAATTTCTACCTTTTGTGTCGAGTTTATTATTCACGAGTTACTATTCACGACAACATTGGTTTCTTTTTCTGACCAAATTATAGTTGGTTTATGAATATTACTCTTGAGATTAAATCTATATGTTGATTATATTGATTTTATTATCATATATAACATTTTTATAACCCTAATGATGATATTTCTTTTTGACTTGAGTGTAAAGATGGGTAGATTTCTGGTATGATCATGACTATGGATTCTCTTTGGCCAGTAGTGCAAAGTTGAATTGTTGATTGGTATGATCATGACCATTGAATTTATAAGTGAATATCTTTAGCTTAAGTGCAAAGGTGAATTGATCAACATGGTTATAATTATTGTTTATATAAATTCTGAAATGATTATATATTTCTTTGAGATATTAATATATTTGGCCTGTAGTGCAAATATGAACTGTTGATGAATATATTTGGCCGTAGTGCAAATATGAACTGTTGAGGAATATCTTTGGCCTGTAGTGCAAAGATGAATTGTTGATGAATATCTTTGGCCTGTAGTGCAAAGATGGTCTATTGATGAATATCTTTGGCCCGTAGTGCAAAGATGAATTTATCAGTATGATTATGAATAGGAAATATGATTTGGTATAACCATGATCTTTGATGTTTCAGGTAAAGACAGGTGATGAAAATATCCTTCGTCCTGGGTGCGAAGAAAAATTTAGAATCACAATTATGATCATGAATTATTCATATGATTGTGGAAAGGAACTGTTGAGTGATGTTACAGTGATAAAATATTGTTGATGAATTTTTAACATGGAGAAGATAATAGACTTTATAGTCTATTTGACTCTTCTAATGGATTGCTCGTTCCGCTGCAACTATGGTTGAAATTTTTATCATTTACCATATGTTCTAAATCTCTGATTTATTGTTGATGAAGGCTATTGATAATTGAATTATCTTTAGTCATGATATTTTTTACTGAGCTAGTTGTGCTCACCCTTTTACTTCACAATTCCTTTCAGGTAATAAGAGTGTAGCTGGGTCGAGCGGGGGTAACAAGTGAATAGAATGGTGGTCATCATTTAGTAGTTATATTTGGTGAAGAAAATAGGATGAGGCGAACCCAACGTTGGAAGGGTGTTTTGTCACTATCATACAAGATGTCTAATGACATACAACCTCGTGTCATCATAGGACAGGGTTGTGCTCATCCACTTGCTGAGTATATCTATGGGCACTACCTATATAATCTTGGTATTTGTTTGAAGTATAATTCACGATTAAAGACAGTGGAAATAATGATAAGTCAAGAGAAGACTCACCATTGGGAAGAATATGATAGTAATCTTCTCATTTTTCTTTGGGGTCTATTGGGTCAACCAAGGATAATTCTGTGGCCATATGATATCTATCATAACCTAGACGCGTGGCCTCCCATGTACGAAGGTTTCCTTGAGCACTTCCCAAATATTCTAGTTTCTAAAACAATTTTTGATTGTACCTTTATGTAAGGTGTTATTGTGAGGTGATGTCCACGGTTGGAACATGAGTCACATTTGGTATATATTTGTATCCAAACTCACAGCATATGTGTTGTTGTATTTAATACGACAATTGTTGTAATAAAGTTGTAGTTGTTTTCTGTACCATGTATTTGGCGACTCAGAATGGGTTGGATGGAATGGACCTGTTTTGGGGTCGTTACATTTTGTCTATAGCACTCGAAGGAATTCCTCAGCCAACCTAAATCATTAACTCGAAGGTGAGTTTGGACTAAATGCCTTCATACTACACACACACGCATATATATATATATATATATATATATATATATATATATTTGCCTTCAAACTTTGCATATATGCATATTATCGGTGTTTTTGTCTGCATAATATTTATTTGTATACATCAGGTAAATTGTTTTTTTTTTGCAATTGAAACTTTAGAATGGTTTGAAATTTGTTTTTTCTTCTAAGATGATGTATTATTTGGATCTAAGTAATGTGATTTACTTGATTCTAAGTGTTGTACTTTGGGCAGAGTGGGGAAGAAAGAGATGCCTCTTTATGATTGTATGCTATTATTCAAACCCCATATAAAGAAGGAGGCATTAATAGACTTGGTTGCTCGGGTCGGGAAACACGTCTGCATAAGAAATGGCGTTGTCACTGAATTAAAGTCATTTGGTGCTGTGCAATTGGGTTATGGTATTAAGAAGCTTGACGAGAGACACTATCAGGTAAGTTGGGTTCTACTTTATAATAGTGTTACAAATGTTAATTTTTCATCATATAATTTCTGGGTTTTATCTCGGTTTTGTTTTTTCCCCTACTTTATTTTCATCGAATGTTAATTGATTGTAAACTTCATACTTGTGAGGATATATTTATAGAACAGTATCCATTGAATCCCCAACCAAATTGAAAAAACTATCGATGGACTTTGTGTAAAAATTATTATTTTATTTTTCGGTACGTGTTAATTGACATGAGGTTTAATAATGTGAACCTTGCAGTAGATTGCTTTTGAAGGTGGAGGATGGCTTTAAGAAATTAAGCTTTATGGGCATAGTTGCCACGTTTTTATTTTCCCATTTCTACCTTTTTCCTTGTAAAGGTAAAGGAAGACTAAGGTATAGTTGATATTAACCCTTTAATGATACACTGAAGTGATGATAATTTGAATATCTCTATGCGAATATTCTATAATTTCAATAAGATCGTTCAAATTTCAAGTCCAAATCGAATCAAATTCATCCAAACAAGCCTTAAACTACTAGCTCAATAGTATTTTTTGGGTCATTTTAGCCCACCACAGGCTCAACCAAAAGATCAAACTGAAGGTACTAATGTTAGTAACTTAATTCCTTATATATAGACAATTTTTTTTCATATCTTTCGATGTGGGACTTGGGTGTTACAGACTGTCATATCAGGTTTCTAGTTTTAAGTTGTGACTCCCTTAAAATTAGCGTTAACTTTTACCTGTCTGGTTTAATTAAGAAAGTGATTATCTTTGTGATATTATTTTTGTAAAAACCACTGATATGTTAAAATTATGTAACTACAAGTGCATAGTGTCTAATTAAAGAACTGACAAGTACAGGTCGAACCCACAGAGACTAGATTAATTTTAATGTTTCCTTAATATCTATTTTAGGCGAATTAAAAATATAGATTGAGAATTAATTAACTAGAATATGAAAACTAATAACGAGGAAGCAATCTAGGAATCCGAATCCATTAAATAACACATAACATATAATTCAATCTCTTCTATTTTTATAACTCAACTATGATTTTGATCTCCCTTCCCTTTAATTTAGTAATTTACAATTAATAACGTGGGCAATCATAGACTATGAAAATATAACTCATCAAAACTTTTTTGAGCAAGCATGGATTATGAAAAACTCATATCTTAATAATAATCTATCAAAACCTCTTAATTAATTTAAAATCACATAAGAACTATAATACGAAGATATTTCAATAACGAAACATGAAGGCAAAATCAATTAAACAAGAAATCATAAATAATAGAATAGATGAAAAATATTATCAAGAATAATTATTTAATTTCATCTTCATCCTAGATGAAAGAAATTAGCTAGACATGGAAAATAATTAAATTAACTAAAATAAAGAAAAGAATAAGATTAAAAATAAATAAGAAAACTCCCTTTAATTAACGACCATCTAACGAACGTACAATGAAGATTTAATTTAATCTACTCCTACTCCTAACCTAAAGTAATACAATAACTAATACTTATCTCTAAAACAGGAGACCTATTTATAGGGAAAATAAATTTTGAACCCAAATTTAGATTCATTGAACTTAGACACTTTTATTTCCTTTTCATATAGGTTTCAACTTCTTAATAGCAATCAACTTCTCAAAGAGATCTTTACTTTCCTTTCTCTTGTTGGATTTGACTTGCACACCAATATTATTCCACCTCTTTCCTTCTCCTTATAAGATTCTTCTTGGACATTCAACATTAAATATTGTTTGAACACCAAGATTTTGACTTTATTGCAACAAATATTAAACATTACAAAATAAAATAAAATATATTAATTTAATAAACTAATATAATTAAAATGACAAAATTAGGGATAATAAAATATATGAATTACGTGTCTATCAAATACCCCCATACCTAGCTTTTGCTCGTCCTCAAGTAAAATAAAAATAAAATAAAACAAAAATTGTACTACATTTTTGTAGAAAACACGATTGCACTTATCACGTGCAACAAGCCTTTAAATCCCAAAGTTACCCAAGTGGACGAGTTGTGTCTCGTGAGGGTTTGCAGTGAATATACCCACAAAATTCAAAAATATTTTTGGGTTCAACAAATTATGAAATTGAAAGAAAACTTCTAAATATCCATGAGCATTATACTTAAGCAAGATTAAATTCAAAATCACACTTTCACCTTATCAAAAATACTCGATCTTCATTTTAGACATCATCCTTCATTAAATCAATTTCATGTGATGCATGTATGTGTATGTGATGTAACTCTTAGTATGGATTTTTACTATGAAAATCAAGCAAACTCTTTTTTTATTTCTTTTTTTCATTTTTTTTTTCAATTTTGATTCTTGAATTGTGCAATGTCTCATTTTCTTAGGCTTTTCAGAGTTACCCAATTAGAGCGTTGGACCAATGACTCCCAAACCAATTGGCTTTAGGGCACTAGGTGTAGAGACACTCCTAAGGGTTTACTAACTCGAGTAACAAATGCCACAAAACTAGACTAGTCAAACTGTTTTTATCCATCACACTTTTCAGCGTGAATATTGATGCTTCCTGAGGCTTGGATACCCAGTTATTTCGTTCAATGGACATTGAAGCAGTTATTTATTACTTATTTTTTCTTTTTTCTTTTTTCAACTTTTCTAAACTTTTTTTTCTTTCAATTTTTTCCCCTTTTTTAAAATTACTTGAATCATGGTTTATACCCCACAACTAAGAATTAGTGCAAACGTGAAGTGCAAAAATGCTTGTGAAATCAATTTTAATCCAGATGGTGTTTGGAACTAAGATTTCGTACCTTATCAAAGATTCAAGAGTTCTAAATCTTTCAATCTTACTCATGAGTTTTGTTCCACAAACACTTATTATAATTAATTCAATCCTTAAAAGGTTAAATAAAAATTTTTATTTTTTTTAAATTTTTTTATTTGTTTGTGTTTTTTACTATATTTTTCTAAAAAGAAAAAAAATCTAATACAATAATATACAAATAAATTCCCCCATACCTAAATCATGCATTGTCCTCAATGTATGCAAATGAAGAAAAGAGAATAAAGATGTGAAAGAATTGTATCTTGTATGCGGGTCATTTGTTCTGCAAGAAAATGTGGTGAAAAAGAAAAAAATGTACATATCTACAAATTTCATAAATCCTAAAAATTATTTGACTATACATGAATGATACAAATAGGTAAGTAAGTGAACTTTTCATTATTTTTAGGAGGTCTAGAAAATTGAAAATAGTCAGAATTTTCATCACAGTTATGCTTAAAATTTACTTCAAGAAAACTTTCACTAACATGTTCTAGCAGATGACGATGACGAATATGAGGTGGCCTAAGAGGTGAAGTCAGATGAGTGAAGGGTATTGTTTTCAGCGTCTTAGTTGAAATGAGTTCTTTTGGTTATAACATGAGTTGTTTGTGTTGGCATTTTCTTCCTTGTCAGAATCAAGACTTTTCTTGGCTGTAGTTGGGAATGAACTTTGTAAAATTTGTCATGCAAATGTATTAAAGTTATCAGTGTAAAGTTGGGAATGAACCTATTCTTAATAATCTTTTGAAATTTTGATCAAATTGATTGACATGTCATCATCCAATGTCAGGATCACTTTGATATGCAAATGATATGCCCAGTACAGTTTGCTTGTCAGAGCTTGATGGTGCAGATTGGTTGCCATGCAGTTGCGAATCAGGTGACATGCAAGTGAGTGTTGTGTATGTCTTTTCTTTGCAGTTATATTAGTTCTGCTGCCAATACTCGTTGAAAGTGCAGCAAGTAACAGCATTCGGGTATTTTCTAATGTTACCATTAGAGATTGCTGAAATTTAATAAAAAAATATGTTTCTATATATTATAATGGCTGCCATGTGATGGAATGTTAGTTCTTAGCAACAAACCAAAGTTTGGGTAGTTATCAAAATGTATCTGCATTTGAATGCGTCTCTCAAATGCTTTTGTTGGATTGAATTTTTCTTTAAAGAGGGATGATTCTTGTTTGATTTTTCGTTAGGATACATTTGTTTACAAAAATGATGGATGATATATGATTAACTGTATGCTGTTATTATTATTGTGGACTATTTTCTCTCACGATTAGTCTATTACTTAATTTCGTGGATTTGAGATTTATATCATATTTTTCTCTTGAAATTATAGTTCATATCAAATGATTTTAGAAATGATAAAAACATAATTTATGGGATTAAGTAATGAAATATTCTGAAATGATAATAATTTAGTACAAATATTTTATGTTATCCGTCATTTTTACAGAACATCCATAGACTTGAGAGTGTATTAAATCGTCTTAGGGAACAGGTTAGAGCTATTTTTTTTACTAATATTGCTGGGTCCCTAAACCCCTGTGATCAAATGTTGTGTGTGGGCAATAAGGTTGAAGAAAGGAGATATTCCTCGTAACCTATGGAAGCAAGTTGATAACAGGGAATCCATATTTCTGCGACATAAATAGCAAATATTTATGTAAGCGAAACCTTTTTATATTTACAATTGGTTGATCAAGTTTTTGATGAAAGGAGTAAGAATAGAATTAGTAGAAAATTATGGTCCGCCATTTTATTGCCGGCAATATGGAGTACATTTTAGTGATTAAACTAAAGTTTTTTACTTAAATATTGTTAACACGACGACAGGTGGTGGAATCTCGTAACAAAATTTTCACTTAAACTTTATAAATCTTCTTATTAATACTCTCTCTGTTCTTAATTATTTGACGTTTTAGAGGTGGACACAAGAATTAAGATAATGATTAGAAATCATTAAATATAGTACTCAATTGTCTATAGTACCCTTAAATCTTTTGTTGAGTTATGGAGAGTTTTGTTGGGATTAAGGAGAGATGCATAGTTTAAAGTATCAAAAAAATAGGCAGGATAATGAATGGTAATTTGGATGTTTTTTTTTTAAATTACTCTCTCCGTTAGTCGTTTTAAATGGTTTTTTTTTTTAATTATTTATCATTTTATATAATTTCTTTTTAAAATTATTTTTCATTAAAAAATATTACAGATCATGAAATAAGTATAGTATGATAATTATGAGAATTTAAAGATATTATAAATAATTAATATTATATTTAATAATGTATAATTATATTTTGAAAATACTAACAATTTATGTACTCCATGATTTAGCTGAAAAGAAAATAGACGGAGCAACCTCCTGTCTATTGAAAAAAGAGTTTTACGCCTCTCCTTATTTAATCCGTCCCATTAATTTTTATTTCCTAAAATTTCTCACATTACCTACAAGTTGATTCTCCTCCTTGCTTCGCCTCCCTCTCTTTCTCATAATAACATCCCACCCTTCCCTCTTTTTCTTTTCAGGGGAGAGAGAGAAAAAAAAAATGGCGTCCCCGGAGGTGATGAAGAAAGTGGGTAGCGAGGGAGGATCATCGGAGAGTGGAGTGTCTGAGAGCGGAACCGAGGAGAGAGGCGGTGGTTCTTTCGAGTATTTTGGATGGGTTTATCATCTGGGCGTTAATTCAATTGACCATGAATTTTGTCACCTTCGTTTCCTTTTCATTCGTGGCAGTTACGTTCAAATGTTCAAGCGGGACCCTCATGAAAAATAGGTCCAGGTACTTATTAGTTAGTTAGGAGCTCTGCTTGTGCATTGCTATCATTGATGCTTGACACATATTTTGCTCCTGTTTAAACTCTATTTATAGCTGAGGTGTACATGACATTTTCCGTGAATTCTGTATGCCAATCTTGAATTGGCAATGTGAATTATGTAAGTTAATGGTGCCAAAGTTGCTGAATATTCAAGTCAATGCTTTGATTGCATAATCCCTGACAAGCATAACTTTTTATAGTTTCCATGGGTGAAGGAAAAACAAACAAACTGGGCACTAGCACCTAGGTTCCCTGAACCAACAAGGACATCCATCTTTACATTTAGTCTATCTCCAATTTTGAAGTATTTGTTGCTTATAATGATCTTCTTAACAATAGCAATGCAAATAAAACATCCCAAACGCTCTTTCAGCTACAAACTCTTTTTACCTTGCACTTACGAACCATGATCCTGTCATAAGATACCTGCATGCAGGATGGTTCGGTGTTGATTATACTGGAGAGATACTAACAATGAAAAGGAGAAGTAGAGTATAAGGTGTTTCCATGAAGACAATTACTAGGAAACAGTTTACTTATGCTAAATCATGAAGACAAGGCGGCTGTGATTAGGATAAGCTTTGTTGGGATAAGCGCTAGTTTTTTTTAAGAAGAATATTGGGAGAGAGAGAGAGAGAGAGAGAGAGAGAGAGAGACCAGGACAAATCTTCAATTCATAATGTTCATCTTCATATTCCAATGTCTGCCTTTTATTTATATTACTTTCCTACACTAGCTAATATGCGCCTAGCTTGGGAACCAAGAAAATAGTACCAGGCTACTAGCCACATGAGTGACGTGACAACTACTTCAATAATATTCCTAACTAACTATTAAGTACCTGGACCTATTTTTTCTCTTTCTTGTCCCTTGGCCTTGCAGAGTGTGACTAGTGCATAAGTAATTGAATGTTATAAACAGCATTTGTAAGAAAGTTTTTAGAATGGTAGGAGTATGTTTTCAGTTTTATTGTCGTCTCTGTTTTCCTTTTCTTTGTTTTTTCCTTTTAGACTCTGAGTTGTAAGGTAGAATTAATTCTTCATCTGCTTGATGTAGTTATAATTGTCAGGCTTTAACTCTCGTGCACGTTAGCTTCATTTTCAAGTTATAGTGCTCTTGATTTTTCAACTTCAACTAAGAAATTCTTACCACACTTTTCTTTTTCAAGCATTTTATATGCGACATAGAAATATGTGAATATATATGTGTATGTATATATATATATATATATATATATATATATATATATATATATATATATACACACACACACGCGTATTTCTTTTGACAAGTAAATAAAAACTCAAGAAGATAGAATGCTTCTTTTTAGACGTGTACAGAGAAAATGCTCAGATTTGTTAATTTTCATGTGCAAAAGACCACCAAAAGCTATGATTTATGCTTCAGGCCTTTTTTTTGATGCAGAAGCCAATAGGAGAGGTGCTATTGGACATGCACTGATGGTGGAGGAGTTGGGACGTCGAAAAGTTAACCATGGTGTAAGCCCATTATAATTACTATGTTTTACATCTATCTTCTCCTATAAAACAAAAATGTTAGATCTACCTTTGCCAATGAAGGAAGCTGATCAGCATTTTAAACTGTAATTCCTGAAATAAAGTAGGAACTGAATTTGAACTTGTTTAAAGGATTATCTCACCCTCAATTACTATCTTGTGTATTTTTTCAGATTTAAAGTATAATTAAATCTAACTTTCTCCATTACTTTATTTGTCATTTTTCCCTAGGATGTTTATGTGCTAAGGCTCTATAATCGGTTGGATGAGACAAAAAAGGGAGAAGTAAGTATTTAACTTTACTACTAATTTAATTTTGTTTCAAATTTAGTCTAGAAAATCTGAATATGACGAATTTCTTTGAATATTATTATTCTTGTATGGCTTGCTACAAGCTCATTCGAAGAAGTGTGAAGCATGAGGTTGTGATGGATTTTGACTATTTGTTTGCAAATGTTTTAATAAGAGCTCTACACGGATACAATTGATGCATATACTTAAAACCTATAAAAGCATAGTGAAATTTCTAGAAGCTCAATAAGTGAGTGTAGTCACGAAAGTTCTGTCATCACTTGTTAGGCTGGTTTATTGACTTTTAAGAATTGGTTATGTGAAAAGGGTGTGGCCTCTTAAAATTATCACTAGATTCAATCGCATAAAAATAGACTAACAATCAATGTATGGAAAGTCTACTCTTTCTAATGTATATATTTTTTTTATCTGAAGAAGAGTCCAAACTCCAAAAAGTTATTAGATAAATGCCAGTAATGACATTTCTCCCCTTTTGATTTTCAGGAAAGGTCGATTGAGTTATCTGCTTGAATGTGTGCTCAATATGATTTAAGTACTTATTTGTACTTTTTTATAAGTTGCTGTATCTGATCTATGGTCCCTTTTTTAAATTATCAAGTAACAAAATTGTTGCATTTTCAAGAACCTTTATCCTTGAGATTGTAGTTATTTCTTTTGCACTTTTTTCACACCGAGAAAAATGCAAAAATTACCACTGTACTCTTAGTATATTTGGATACCCTTTACTATAGAAAAATTTGGATAACAAACCTTTATGTGACAACTGGATATTGATTATCCTCCGTGATAATGATGACATGTAAATAAACCAAACTAAGACTAATAAATTTGCTTATGACAAGTTTCAAACTTAAAACCTCAACCTCATAACCTTAACAAATCATCCAACTAAGCTACAAGATGTAGTTGTAAATGAGATAACATAAATTATATTTATACAGACTTTTACATTTTAAAACCAGAAAGAAAGATAAATAAGTGGGTAAACCCCTTCTATGTTTGATAAATACTTTAGATAAAGGAGGCATAATGTTGTATGATTAAAGTCATAGCACCAAACTTTGTTTATTTCCTCTAAATACATAAATTTGGTGCTAGGGCTCTAATCATGGTTTGTGCAAGTACATAGTTGAAAGAATTACTACTCTTTTAGGAATAGAGAGAGAAAGTGGGTGGGCATGTGGTTTTTAGCACTTTAATAAAGTGGGTATGGTTTTTTTCTAAATAACCCTTAGATGATAAATATTTGTTGGATATTTTTAGTTAGTTTTAAAAGTGATCGTAATGCAACATAAGTATGTAATTTTGATGTATAAGCATGTATGTTGGGTTATTAGCTTTTGCAGAGGTACGATTTTATGATTTTGGTGGTAGCATTGAACAATTACGTTTAAACCCCGTACCTTTTTTTTATGTATTTAGAGGAAAAATAATAAACAAAAGTTTACTCAAAATAATAAATAAATTTTGTGTGAGGAATCTAATGATACAACATTATGCCTCCTTTATCCAAAGTATTTATCAAGTACAGAAAGTGTTTATCCACTAATTTACTTTTTTTTTTAGTTTAAATGGAGAAGTCTATATAAATATAATTTATATCGTCTCATTTACAACTATGTCATGCAACTTGGTTGGATAGTTCCCTAAGGTTATGAGGTTGAGGTTTTAAGTTGTCACTTACAGGTTTGTTATTCAAATTTGTCTGTAGTAGAGGGCTTGTTTTGCATCGTCCAACAAAAAGTGGCACAATATTCAAATATACTAAGAGTACAATGGTCACTTTTGCATTTTACTCCCTTCACGCCTGGTTGTTCTTGGGAAAGCTTCATCTGGTTCAAGTTTTATCATACTTTCGTCATTTTTTTCTTTTTGTGTTTCTATGTCTTTTTAGCTGAAGGATGCCTATGATCTTAATATGATTAATTCCAGCATTCTTTTAGATAAAGAAAAGTTCTTGTAATTATAGTGATGGGTGTATAAATCAAGAAACAAGTGTGGGTTACCATCCATCATTATTTAAAAAACCCAGGCTCCCCATGGAAGAATCAGATTCTCATGAACTTCCTCCATTTTCCGTCCAATCGCCATAACATAAGAACGGAGAAATTCTTTCAAGCATCAAGAAGAAACAACAAAGCTGCAGGGAGAGATACAGAAATTGGATGATGCAGTGAATGAACCGAGACAAAAGACCGAGGAGAAAGTCACAATTCAAGACTTGGAGTTGCAGTTTAATGCTGTTGACAGAGACTTTTACAAGAGGGATATTTAGGACATTTGTCCCGTTCGCAATTTTAAACTGCGCAATACTGGAAATTAAACTACGTACGGTAGGTCGTTTAATATTCGGTGGACGATCGGAATTTGTTATAAGAATAAACACTTTTTTACAACGTTGTACATGGATCATCCCATATATATATATATATATATATATATATCAGTGGGAGGAAAATGTACTCGACAGCAAGACTGATCTCACAATTGTTCTAGTTTTATATTTGATCAATCATTCCTGGGGAATGGATAGTTTTATGTTCTTTATTTTAAGATTGAGATTTTGAAAGTTGCTTAGGGAGGTTGGTACTCCAAAGTCAACAAACCAATAAACGCAAATACATCATGGGAAGACTAGATAGTTTAATTAAATTAGGCTGAAAGAGTTCTTCTCTCTGTTTACCTGTGGGTTTAACCAACTTTCTGGGGAAGGAGAAAAGCTTTGGAAGATGGCGGGGGAGTCTTTCACTCCGGCCGGGGTGGCAAAGGATAGATCTGAGCTGTACCGAGGGAGAGTCACCTCATATGCGATCATAGCTTGCATTGTTGCAGCTGTTGGTGGTTCAATCTTTGGATATGACATTGGAATTTCAGGTAATTCACTCCTTTTTCCTGAATCAAAATTATAGCATCTTCAGATTGTTCTTTAAGATGATGATGACAAATTATACCAAGAATTAGTAAACAATCACAAATAAGTGTAAAATCTAGTGTCAGACGACAAAGGATGACCAAAAGAACAACTGAATAATGAAAATTTGGACGCCTGAAATTATGAGCATCCTGTTTCAGGCACTATTTGAATTGATTTTTTCACATAATCTAACAAAGAATCACAGCCTTCTTTTTTAGCATAATCATGCCTCATGCTGCAAAGAAAACGCAACATGGCTAACAAATGGAAAATAGCATCTGCTTAGTCAACTTTGACCATTTCATCTATAAATCTCAACCACTAACCAAAAACTTAAATGCAGGACATTTCCCGAGTAAACAGGCACTTCACTCAAAATATACACTCATGCACAAACAAAGCTCCAATGTGAAAAAGCAATTGCACCCATTTTAACCTCTAAAGCTTTTAAATACTACAAAAATGTCAATAACCAACCCTAAGGTTAGAATGATCCCATGGAAGTACGAACTCCTTCGGTTTTTTGTTTGTCTATTTGTTGGTTTTCTTTCTTCATTTCATGGGGATTGTCTAATTCATCAAAGGAGCAACAAACTTCAAGGAACTTTTAAAAAGTTTTAATCAAGTACTATGAACTTAGGCTATGTTTGTTTGCAAGGATTATATTTGAGATAAAACTATTAATTCCAAGTGTCTTGTTTGTTTTCAAATTTAAACTTGGGACTATTAGTCTAAGGAATATAAAATGGCTTAATAGTCTTGGGATTATAATTATAATCTCGGGACCTAGAATTAATAGTCTTGGGTATAATCCCATGGATTATAATCCCGGAATTATAATCCTTGCAAACAAATATATCCTTAAGAGATGACATTGACAAGAGGATTCCAAATCACAAAGCTTGCTAATCAGGCATCCCCAAATGATAACAAGCAAACGAAGGACACATCCTGCAGATAGAGGAGAGAATTTTTTTTTCTAAATGTAATTTTGAAATTCAACAGGTGGTGTGACGTCAATGGATGACTTCCTGCAGCGTTTCTTCAATAACGTATACAAAAATAAGATGCATGCCCATGAAAATAACTACTGCAAGTGCAACAATCAAGGGCTCGCCGCATTTACTTCATCTTTGTACCTTGCTGGTTTGGTTGCATCTCTGATAGCATCTCCTGTTACAAGGATGTATGGACGTCGAATAATTATAATCTGTGGTGGGGTCAGCTTTCTTATCGGAGCAGCTCTTAATGCATCAGCAGTTAACCTGGCAATGCTTCTTCTGGGTCGTATCATGCTTGGTGTTGGCATTGGCTTCGGAAATCAGGTATCCTGCTACCCCATTCACATCTCTTTCAAAGCTTTCAGAATCAATCAGGAGAGATTTAAAAATCTTACCAAATATTTTTTATTTTTAATTTAGAAAAAAAATAAAAACTCTAGCAATATATAGCTTGGATACACGAGACCCCCAAGTCTAACTGCAATAGAGATACGAATTAGAGGATGTACTATAATTTTTCTAAAGCGTCAGAACAGAAGTAACAACCTCAATGCCCAATCAACTGATATTGTTTAAAAGGCATTCTAATTAAAGCTCCCAAATAGATATGAACTCTTACTGCTGTTTGTAGGCTGTTCCTCTCTATTTGTTAGAGATGGCACCAACTCATCTCAGAGGAGGCCTGAACATGATGTTTCAATTAGCAACAACTCTAGGGATATTCACAGCAAACATGATCAACTATGGAACAGATAAGCTCCGGCCATGGGGATGGAGGCTCTCACTGGGACTGGCTGCAGCACCAGCTCTCTTAATGACAGTGGGGGGAGTACTTCTTCCAGAGACACCAAACAGTTTAATTGAACAAGGATTGAAAGAAAAGGGAAGAGAAGTTTTGGAAAGAATAAGAGGGACCAAGAATGTCGATGCAGAGTTTGAAGACATGATAGATGCAAGTGAGTTGGCAAACCCGATCAAACACCCATTCAGAAACATCCTAAAGAAGAGAAACAGCAGCAGTTGGTCATGGCAATCTTCATGCCGATGTTCCAAATCCTCACAGGAATCAATTCAATCCTCACAGGAATCTTCATGCCGATGTTCCTATTGAAGAGATGATACTACTGTGGCAAAAGCTTTGGTTCTGGAAGAAGATTGTGTCAGGGCAGGCAAACGAAAGAAATGCTAGGTCCAAAAACTCAGTAGAGCAAGGTTAACCACATACAATAACAGTTAGCAGCAACTCCAGAGGATGGTAAATTCTAAAGCACTGCAAAGTAATCCATTAGCCGGATTGTGCATTCCTCTAATAAATGTTGATGTCCTAGATGCTGGCCCACATAACTACAATAGAAGTAAGGCTACTTTAGCCAAGAAAACCATATTGAAACAAATTTCATCTGTGTCGGATAAAATAAATTTTGGAATTCTATGAAGAGTACATACAATATACAGGTTGAGGTCTGACAACAGGGTCCTCAAAATCAGGTTTCTGACTTTCTGTATACAAACAATAATGACCGAACAATTGAATCTTCTGATCAAATTACACATTAAAGATATGAAAATAAAGTTTTGACAAGAACAATTATTGGGAAGATTCAGTACTCTAAACATTGTAAGGCACATATCAGATAAACTATCGTGTTTAAATCAAACAAGAAATAAATCCAGCAGGATAGCAGTTGATAATCTAAAACGGAAGCACTGGAAACTCGAAAATAGGCGTGATAATACTAACTTGTTGCACAATGAGCGGCTTTGTTAAGGGAGTACTATAATTTAAGCTTAACGAACAAAGAAATATCCCTAACAAAATCCGAAACAATTACGGTATAGCCCATGAAATCTATACCTGAGTTACACAAAGGAAAGCCACAATCTCGCCAACATGTTTTAGTATGCGTCTTGGATGATTCGGATATAGAGCCTCAACTTTTGTGATCATATCATGTCAGAATGTGAATATTCAATTCGATGTACGCTGCTATTTTGGTTAGCCCATAATACATACCTGACGTATAGAATGTATATTGGGAATGTTTATTTTAATTTTCACTTTTGATTTCTTTATTATGAGTAAGGTTAGGGTTTGAGTTCGAAATCAAATTATAATTGAAATCGCACTAAAAATCGTACAAATCGCATCAATTAAAATTACACTAACGATTTCAGCGTATGCGAAGGTTTTAGGTGGGTTGAAAAATCAAATTTACGGTTTCGATTTTGTTACTAACAAAAATCGCGTGCATAAAACTGAAACCAAACCGCACCAAGAAAATTAATTAATCATACAACCTTATTAAATTAACCTTGTGTAATAAACCTCCCATAAAAATTAAGCTTCTAATTCTGAATTTGGATGGTATCGATCTACATGATCACCATCACCATACAAATCTCATACACTTATCTCTTTTACAACTTTAATATTGTGTGATGCTAAATTGGTAATTTAAATTGCATAAAATTTTGTTATTTTAATTGATTTTGGAACCAAAACCGTAACAAATAAAACCGCATTGCACGATTTAAAACCAAACCGCACCAATCACAATCGATTTTATGTGCGGTTTTGAATTTATCAAATCGCACTTAAGCGGTTTTGTATACGGTTTGAGCTTCAAACCGTACCATACTCACCCCTAAGTAAGTAAGATGATGACTTATTAATCGTAACTTTTTTAAAGATATATGTAATAATTAAAATTTATGGTTATAATTTGACGTAAATCACAATAACCAATATCAAAATATAACAAAAAAGACACGAGTCGTTTTCGTCGCAGATTTATTTACAAGAACTTAAATTCATAAACTAGTAATGACTTCTCAATTTTGTAAATCAAATGCATTATATTCTTATTTATTTTTTATTATTATTGTTATTTCAATTAAAATGTTATTATGTAATTACATCATTTGAGATTAAAAAATTGTGATTATTTAAAATTTATCCAATAAATTATTTTTAAGTTTATTGGTACTTACTAGTAATATTTTCTACTTAACCTAGAGATTAACTTCAGTCCCCCTATCAATATCATGTGTGTCAACCTCACTTTAAGTCATTGTCGATGTTGGAATTTTTATTTGTCCCTTTTCGTTACCTATTTTTTTGTGTTCTCATTTTATGTGAGATTTGTTTGAAAAAATAAGTGAAAAAAGTCCGACATGTATAATGTCGACAATTGGACTAAAAAAGTCGCCAGTTGATTTTTTAATTGGTTGTACCAATATAACTGATAAAAGGTTAGCACATTAACCCAGTGATGTGACACTGCTAAACGGGTCTGTGAAATCAAGATTCATTTAGGGTCCAGGGACTTGATTATGCAAAGGAAAGGTGTTAGGCACCCCCCGACATCCGTGCTGCCACGCTGACCGCCATTTTTTAATAAACTGTTATATGAATGTGTGTGTGTGTGGGTCAATGTACTGTTATTTGGAAGTAGTGCTATGCCTCGTTTGCACCTATATACATAGAGTTTGAATTTGTATAAAAATTTAGTTTTAACAAGATATAGCAGCGATGTTTTAAAAGAGGTTTTTCAAACCCTGTGCTCAATAGTAATTGAGGCATTTGATACTTCCATTTTATTAAATGTTCTGCTTAGTTGCTTTTATTTTCGAGATGCGAAGCATCTTCGAGAAAATAATGTACAAAGCAGTGCCGAACTCCTCGTGGGTATGAAAACTATCGGAGGAAATTTGAACACCGTGAATAATTTACAAGCTACTTACAGCTGAAAATGTCTATCACGGGAACCGAATCTAGATTCAGTAGACTGAATCTGTGATCACATGATTCCTAGACTCACATGATGCCGCAGTTGATATAAAAGTTATAAACAGGTATATATATATAAAAGCTTTAAATATATATATACAGACAGGATCAACCAACACGAAGCACCTCCATGGGGGATCGAAAATATAAATAAAGCTGTAAAAGTGATCAACCGCCACAAAGGACACTCCAGGTGGGACGAAATGTACAGAAAGCAGTAAAAACGGTCAACCACCACGAAGTAAACTCCAGACGGGACGAAATGTAAATATATATATATATATATATATATATATATATATATATATATATATATATATATATATATATATATAAAAGCGATAAATGCACCGGATATAAAATCCAGGCTCATCAGATAAAGTCCAACAACAGTTAATATATATAAGTATATATATATATATTAAAGCAGTAAACGCACTGGATGTAAAATCCAAGCTCATCGAACAAAGTTCGACACACAGTTCATATATATATATATACGAAAGCATTTAAACGCACCAGATGTAAGTCTAGGCTCATCGAACAGAGTTCGACACACAGTTCATATATATAAGTATATATATATAAGAAAGCCATTAAACGTTCCAGACCGAAGTCTAGGCTCAGTCGAGGCATAACTCGATAATGTTAGTCCATATATATATATATATATATATATATATATATATATATATATATATACAAACTGAAAAGAAACCACAGACCGAAGTCCAGACATACACATGCAACACGACTCTCAATGTAAAGAATAGTGTGTGCAAAGATGAAGAGAAAGGCTTGAAAATATGTAAGAAGGCTTACAGTGGGCTGCCAAAGAAGACTTCAATAACTTGAAATGGACAAAAACTTGGCTCTCGCCGGTAAAAAGTAGCTATATATGAGCTTACAAGTGTTTAAAATGAGAAAATACTCAGTTTGGGGTGTGTACAGAGCAAATTGGACAGGGTTTACTCGCCTTTTTCTCTTCCAAAATGGCCACCCCAAGCCCTCTATTTATAGAGGGTTGACCTGCGGCCCTGAGATTGCCTGGGGTTCCCCGGGATTCGCGGGTCTCATCGTCTCGAAGTACGTGCACGCGTGCAACGTGGTGTCCGCTCGAACTTTCAGAATTACAATCCGGGCATCCGACTAAGGTATGTAAGACCTATTTCGGACCTTCGTTGTCGAGAGTTACGCAATGACATGTGATTAGAAGTTGTACGAAGTCAGGAAGATGGGACGATGCCCTCCGGTCTTCAAGCTTCAAATTTTATCCGTTACCTTGCGTAATAGTCACTCGGGATTGATTTTTCTTGATTATTGTGGGACATTGCTGTGTAGAAATGTATGTTTGAAATGTTGAGACGGCGTGATGTGGCGTCAAGGTGGCAAGATGACGACTTTGCCCCTCACCGGGGTTATCTCCGGTTTGGGCTGATAAAGCAGACGTTGCTCAGGGTTATCTGTAAGACCCCGAATTTTATGAAATAAAAGTATTCAATTTTTTTATAATTATTATTTTATTTTGAAAATGATTAAGTTGATAAAAGGTTAAAGTTAAGGGTGATATTTAAAAAAATTTCAAAGTAAGTAAGTTGTCATAAAATAATCGATGGAAAAAGTATAGTAATACGCGTGGTTGCATAGTAGCACACAGTATTAATTATTGATGGTTACGTGAGAAGTCACTCAGTTATACTCAATTATTGCTACAGTAGTTGCTGCATCATATCTCTCATATTATTGATTCAATTATTGTCACAGTATCATCTGTATAATATGTTATATTATTAAATCAATAATTGAGATGACAAAGTTATTCATATTATTATTTGTAATATTGACAATGTCTAGAAGTTCTGTTAAGGAGAGACTAGATAATCTAATTGCGCGCCAATAGGGAGAAATCCTGATCGAAAAGCCCCCTCTTTCCTGAGAACGACCTTGTTGTTAAATATTGTGAGTTATAATATTAATGATGAATAAGTTCGTGTTGATTAAAGATGAAATTGATAGTTCCATTGTGTGAGAATTATTAGTAGAAATCAACATTTATTTCGATAATAATTGATGTCTGGAGGTTATATTGACCTATCGGGAAATTAAATGGATAAATGAGCAATTAATTGCTATTAATTCACATGCTTATAACTATGTGTTCACATGTGTGTACTATTGATTCACATGAATTACTATTAGGGGAGTTGGTGCAAGATTGATAATACTTGCATGAATAAATTAAAAATAGAGGTATAAAGGAATGTACTATACTGTAATTAGTTTTTTCACATGATTATACTATTGAGTCACATGATTTTACTATTGATTCACATGATTTACTATTAGGGGAGGTGGTGCAAGTTTGATAATACTTGCAAGACTAAATTAAAAATGAAGAAAAAAAAGAAGGTATTATACTGTAATATTTCGAGCCCCAAAATGTGCAATTATCGAAACTATATTTTTCTATAAATAGAAGCTCATTCTTCCTTCATTTCTCACCAATTCACTAAAACTATAGAGCAATTATTATAGAGAGAAAGAAGAAGAGAAGTCTACTAACTCACTATTCCAGTATCCAATTGTCACATCTCCAAATCCGGGTTACCTGACCCCCCGAGTTTGGTATTCACGATCCACAATATAATACCATTTAACTACCCATTCAAATAAAAATAGGAATAAATAAGTCATTAACATAAGTTGTTAATACATAAGTCCCAGGTTTGCTAACCTTAAAATTACAAACATACCCTTTAGATATATAAAAAGGGTTTACAATACAACATAATAATAATATTGTTCTTTATAACTACTCCAACATCTTGCTTTTACCTTTGTTCTTCTTTGACCCGCTGGCCTCTTCGTTCCTAGCTGAAATGTTTTATTTATAGCAAGGGTGAGCAATTAGTTTGCCCCGCAAGTTAAAACATACAATAAAAGTATAGAAATCAATATCAATTGTTCTAACATTCTCCGCAACAATAATCTGATAATGAAAGAGTACAACACTTTCAAGGTTTTCTACGATATTCAATGAATAATCAAGAATTAATTCTACGAAATAGCAAAGTGGAATGTTTTTCAGATTTATGCTGAGCAATCCATTGGATCTAGAACTTCTACTTTCTCGGGTATTTATTAAAGTTTTACTTTGACATATACGCAGGTGTATCAGATAACCATAAAGATTAAATCATACACCTCTGCAAGTACTTAGAGCCGGCCAACTCCTTGTACCCTATATTATGCATAATACTTAAGTCGCGCGCAATGGTCGAATATACGACTTAAAAATTTTGTTCCCTTTATATAAAAGGTTGTTCTTCTCAGTCTCAGAATCAAGATTTTATTTAACAACGAAATGCAATGATTTCAATTTATATTTATTTATCGATCTAGCCGAAATAATTGGCATCGATCTATCAATAACAATTGAATTCTCTTCTCGAATTTATCAAGTTCTAACAAATATTCGTCTAGCCAGAATAATTAGCTAAGACATTTCTCAACATAATTTGACACTAAACAAGAATTATCTGTACTATCAATTCTACCTTCTACGAATATGAATATCCAACAACAGTAATTCTACTAATATATATTTTCTGAATTAGTAATTCAATTTGAATTATTAAACATGCACTAACTGCGAATAATCAACAATACATTCCCTGGACATGGTATAATTATCAATAATTATCCATTATAATAATTGAATGAATATAACTCAAGGTTGAGTTAGGAAACTTGTCTTTCGCGTTGATTACAGCTACACAATAAACTTATCTGCGTTCGTAAGACCTATAACCAATAATGTCGGTCTCACAATTAGCACAATCATTTATAATACGTAACACTGTATTCTATAGTCAAACTTCTCCTAGGCACATTACCACATAGCCAAATTAGTGTTTATAACATATATAAATACTTAACAAGTTTAACTATTTTGGTCTGGTTGAATTTCGGTCCATTCTCGGTGTTCTGATCACCCTATCCGACAATTAACACATTGATTGTCAAATAAACTTGGTTTCTAAGCTTCAATATTATTTTAGATAAGTTAAATATCGTTTATAATATTTTTCTGGAAGCTTTTAATAATAGATAAACAATTATTATAATTTATAATAATTTTTCAAACACTTAAATCATTTTTAAATTTAATTATCAAATAATCTTATTATCATTAATATTTAATAATATAAAAATATTAATGTTATACTTGTCAAAATATTAAAGTTATTGTAAAAAAATATTTTTAAATCATCAATATTCTACTTAAATGATTTTTAAAGTAATTAAAATCATTTTTAAATCATCACCATTAATATTTAAATATTAATGTAATTATTATCAAAATATTAAAAGTCATTAATTATAACTTAAAATACTTTTAAATCATTTTTTTCATTTTTTAAATAATTTTTAAATCAATAAAATTATTTCTAATTCATTTATTTAATATAACAATTAAATAAATCTAATATCATTAATATTAATTTATTAATGAGAATTCTCCAAAAATATTGAAAATTATATTTTATAATTCAAAATATTTTCTAACACTTTATTCTTATTTAAAATGATTCTTAAATCAATAAAATCATTTTTATCTTATTTATTTAATTTACTAATTAAATAAATCTAATATCATTAATATTAAATTATTAATGAAAATTCTCCAAAAATATTAAAAGTCACATTTTATAACTCAAAATATTTTTAAATACATTATTCTTATTTAAAATGATTTTTTATAATATTAAATTATTTTTCTCTAATTTACTTAATATACTAATTAAATAAATTAAATATCATTTTTATTCAAATAATTATAATTATTAAAGAAAAATGTCCTAAATAATTAAAAGTTATTTTTTAGAATTTAAAATGATTTTTAAAACCATTTTTAGTAATTTTTATAATTTATTTCTAATTTTTAATAATTTTTCAAAAATTCAGAAAATAAATAAATAAGAACCGTCGCTAAAGCCTTTAGCGACACTTCTCCGTCGTCTTAGGTGTTCTTGAGCTCAAGAACACTGTCACACAGTGTTTCAAGGGTGCATATTTGACCGAGTGTAATTTCCAGTCTGATCATGTTTTGGACTAACTTATGGATCAATCATGTAGTACATATGTAGTAATTATCAAGTATTATCTCTGTCAAACAACAACAATCCTGAAAGATCCAGAGCTTCAACGAAGCTGTCAGACCCATTCTGGGTTTCTCCAAAAACCCAGAAACTCAACCAGTCACTTTCAAGTTTATTTTAATCTATGTTCTGCTCATGAGTTATGTGATATAAAGGCTCAAAGTTATATTCCAGGTACCAAAGAATAATTACAAAGTAACATTTCAGTTGGAAAACAACTCAATCTACAAAATAAGAATGGTCAAAGTATGTCAGAAATTGTATTCCCCAGATTTCTGGATTTTTCCAGAAATTCCAAAACTGAGCGTGAAGCCTACTTTGACCACATGTTATAATCAATATGTTGATGTTTGAAGAAATATAAAGACTCAGATCTATACTACAAATAATCGAGTACAAGATGTACCAAACAACAACATCAAAAACTTAAACGACTGACAGATCCGGCCTTGAAAAAATGTTGTCAGGCACGGTTTTGAACATTCTGGGTTTTCCCAGAATTCACACGGTCAACATCGGTCAACGGTGTTTGACCATTAATAAAACGAAATATAGACATCCAACAACTGTGATTCCACTTTTAGATGAAATACCATATACCAAATTATAGATCTAACACATAAACCATAACAAAACATTAACAGACAAAGATCTGCGCCGTCTGACATTTGCTTGTCAAATCACAAAATCTGTTCTTAGACAGTTTTGTAAAAACACCCTTTTAAAGCACTTAGATGCTATGGATCCATCATGGATCAACATAGATAGACTAAAAACACCTTTTAACACAAATACAAACACTTAAACACAAAATTTTTCTTAACAACAAAGATCAAAAATCAATTTAGGTTTATAGCTTCTATCTTTAAATTCTTGATCTTAATCTTCTAATCTGTTATTGATTGATCTAGGGGCTAAATTTAGGACTGAGTTACTTAGAAATTTCGTTGGTTTAGGGGAGAGAGAGAGAGTTGGTGAGAGCAAAATAGAAAATGGCTAAAATTTATGCACTTTCTCTCTCTAATTCTCTTATATAGGCTTAGATGTTGCTTGGATCTATGATATTTCGGCTGATGGTTGAGATTTTGTGTCACACAAGTCAATTTAGTTGGTAAACCACTAAAGTTATACTAGCATTTTTACAAGTTACCTAATTAAAGAAATGAAAAAGGGCATTTTAGTCATTTATAAAATAATTTTAATGGTATTCTTGGAATTTGTCACACCCTTAGGGTTTAACCCTAAGGTCCTAACCCTTAGGTTTTACATTAATAATTTCCACAATTTCTAAATTAGGGTTTTTATTAGAAAAATAAAATTTTCAAATTACAATTAGGGTTTGTAAAATAGAAATTAAGATAAATAAAATATAATTAGGGTTTTCTACTCATATTAAAGTTTAATACACACATTAGGCTTGCCAATTAGGATTAGGGTTTCCTAATTTAGGGTTTAAGATTCTCGAATAAGAAATTAGGGTTTCTCGGCGTATAATTAGGGTTTTTAACCGTACAATCGATTTTCTAAATCTGAGATTAGGATTTCTAATCCCTTATTAGGGTTTATTAATTTTAAACTTTATCCGATCAATCATTGATCAAAATTTCTAAACAGTACAAACATGTACTCATCCAATTAATTATTTTAATTCTATTTTCTATCGAATCCCTATCCAGAAATTAGGGTTAGGGTCTCTAAAGCTTGTTAAGCACAACTTTACTCTAATTTTATTAGTCAATACACAAATTGACCTTCTCGAGATTCGTATCACAGAAAATTGTCACAAAATTAATAATCAATATTAATATTAATAAAAAAAAATTTATTCGCAAATTTTGGATTATTCGAAATCCTGGGTTATCACATTCACCCCTCCTTAAAAGGATTCCGTCCTCAGAATCATCGCTTTCTTATTCTCTATAATCTTTTAAAGTTGTATCATCAATTCATTTTTATCAACATAGTATTCATTTGTGTTTCAAATTCTAACCTGACTTGAATCTTTAAGAGAAAACAATTCACAGAAATTATCTAACTCATATTACTCGCGTAATTTAAATTCTTAAGAGAAATTGTTACCTGCTACCACCTCCTGGGCAGCCACCGTATCTTGCACTGTCATGTTGAATGGACGGGCCGTTGGTCTTCCTGGCTGTGCAGGTCCCCGAATTGCCAAGGTTCCGCTACTGGGTCCCTTGTTGAAAATTTCTTTCTCCGCATTCTTCTTCGGACAGTTCTGAACCATATGGTCAGTTGATCCACAGGCAAAGCAACCTTGTATCTTCTTCGGATTGGGACAATTGGGCGACATGTGCCCCTCTTGTCCGCAATTGTAACAGACTCCCTTGTTCTTTAGGCAAACTCCAGCATTATTCTTCTCGCAAGTTGCACATGACTCCCTCCCTTTCCTATTATCTTCTGTCTTGCCTACCGATTGGGTGTTCTCACTCCACTTTCTCTTATTCGGATTACTACCACCACTGCTTCCTCCATCATTTGTCTTCTTCTTCTTATCTTGATGAAATCGAGACGCATCTTCGCTCCCTCCTTCAGCAATTAACGCCTTCTCCATCAAAGCCGCAAACGTATTGATCTGCAATACCGCTATTTTGTTAAATATCCCCGGCTTCAGTCCGTTCTCAAATCTTCTCGCCTTTCTTGCTTCTGTGTCCACCTGATGAGGTGCAAATCTTGCCAACTCGTTGAATTTGGCAACGTATTCTGTTACCGACATGTTCTCCTGCTTCAACTCTAAGAATTTGACTTCCATCCTGGATTGCATACTTGGTGAGAAGTAGTTCTCAAAGAATAGTTCCTTAAATCTTGTCCATAACACCACCGCTGTACCATCTCTGGCCTGATTAGTTTCCCACCAGTAATTAGCTTCTCCCTTCATCAGATAACTTACAAAAGCCGTCTTTTGCTCTTCTGCCACTCGCGCAATGACGAATGCTTTCTCCATCTCCTTCACCCAAGTTTGGGCTTCAATCGGATCTGCAGTTCCCTTGAATTCCGGTGGTCCTACCTCTTTAAAATCCTTGAAGTTAGCCAATCTATCAGCTGGTTGTTCTCTTGCTCTTCCTCTTCTTGCGGGAGCCCTATTCTCCATAGCTTGGGCTATCATATCCGCAAAGTTTTGCATCGGGTCAACTTGACCTCCTTCGATATTCACTGACTGTTCTTCTCGTTAGTTTCGATTATGTCGTCTAGGCGACATGATCTGATTTAAATAAATAAAAAATCTTATATTAATTCTCTTTCTTTACACAAATTCTTAACACAATAAGAATTCAACACATAATTCTCATATATATACGAATATTTATTCAAATAGTTCATAACACATATAGTACTTGACACATATTACTAATCCTTTTTAAATCATAACAGGATTAACAACACAACTTTGCATAAAAAGTTGCTATTCTACATTAACACACAGTTATTACTAGTTCGTCACACTTACCACACTTATGCGTTCAGGAACTTGCCACAATTATATGTGTGTATGAACTTATCCTAGTCAGACCTTTGGCATCCATTCGCTGAGGGGTTCAGAACATTTCATATAATTATGAGTCATTAACTTACCATAAGTATGAGTTTAAAGAACACACAAATTAATCTTAATCTTATATTCATATAGAAAATAAAAATTTCATTCATACAAACATATTTATATTTACATATGTCCACACATCATTCTCGATATTACAACACTTAATATCATAAACTTCTACCAAAAGATACTACCGCTTAAACTTAAGCTATCACCGTCCACTCCCTTCACCAATCTTCTTCTTGTTGGGACACTTGTTGAATCCGTGACCCGTTCTACCACATGAGAAACACTTCCTCATATTCGGCTTAGGACAATGTAGGAAAATATGTCCTTCCTGCTTGCAGTTGAAGCACACATTCTTCCACATCATGCATTCTCCCGCGTGAGTCTTTCCACACTTGCTACATGCTTGTTTCTTCTTCGGGCCTGACTTTTCAGAATTAGGGCTATCGTTGTCCCTCTTTCTCTTTTTCTTGTCTTTCTGCTGCTTGATTATCCCTTCAGACGACCACCACCTTCAATCTTCATCCTTTCCACCTGCGCCTTGAGCTTGTTCTGTTCTTCAGTCATTTCGCGTAACGCCCGCTCTGTCTTCCATAACTCCTCTATAAGAAACACTTTACTTCGGAGTTCCTGGACTTCTGCAGATAGCTAATCTTGTTCTCCAACTTTGATCTTATTCTTTAACTCCACCTTAGCTTCTTTAGACTCCGCCTCCTCATCTCCACTCGGATACATCTCAGGATAATCGTCATGATCGCTCCCCAAATTGACCATGGGTTCATCTTCTCCCACCTTCTCAACTGATTCGCTTTGCGCTGGCACCTCGGCTTCTGGCATTGGTGCAACAGCCGCTGGCATCTCCGTACTCATCTTATCTTCTCCCGACATCCTATAATCAGTTTAAACAACTTGATTAGTACTTTACCAGTACAAACTTCTCATACTATGTGTCCACATATCTCACTATTGATGCACTTCGGCAATCCCTCACTTAGAACTCTAAATGAGTTTTCTCTATCACGCGTATGGTTATAATCCTAGGGTTTTTTTCCACCCCACTTAAGGTTTATAACCTATAACTCTTCTACCAACTTGTGACACCTTGGTTACTATAACTTTGATACCAACCTGTGACACCCCCAAATCCGGGTTACCTTACCCCCGAGTTTGGTGTTCACGATCCACAATATAATACCATTTAACTACCTATTCATATAAAAATAGGAATAAATAAGTCATTAACATAAGTTGTTAATACATAAGTCCCAGGTTTGCTAACATTAAAATTACAAACATACCCCCTTTAGATATACAAAAAGGGTTTATAATACAACATAATAATAATACTGTTCTTTATAACTATTCCAACATCTTGCTTTTTCCTTTGTTCTTCTTTGACCCGCTGGCCTCTTCGTTCCTAGCTGAAATATTTTATTTATAGCAAGGGCGAGCAACTAGTTTGCCCCGCAAGTTAAAACATACAATAAAGGTATAGAAATATATATCAATTGTTCTAACATTCTCCGTAACAATAATCTGATAATGAAAGAGTACAACGCTTTCAAGGTTTTCTACGATATTCAATGAATAATCACGAATTAATTCTACAAAATAACAAAGTGAAATATTTTCCAGATTTATGCTGAGCGATCCATTGAATCTAGAACTTCTACTTTTTCGGGTATATATTAAAGTTTTACTTTGACATATACGCAGGTGTATCAGATAACCATAAAGATTAAATCATACACCTCTGCAAGTACTTAGAGCCGGCCAACTCCTTGTACCCTATATTATGCATAATACTTAGGTCGCGCGCAATGGTCGAATATACGACTTAAAAATTTTGTTCCCTTTATATAAAAGGTTTTTCTTTTCAGTCTCAGAATCAAGATTTGATTTAACAACGAAATGCAATGATTTTAATTTCTATTTACTTATCGATCTAGGCGAAATAATTGGCATCGATCTATCAATAACAATTGAATTCTCTTCTCGAATTTATCAAGTTCTAACGAATGTTCGTTTAGCTAGAATAATTAGCTAAGACATTTCTCAACATAATTTGACACTAAACAGGAATTATCTGTACTGTCAATTTTATCTTCTATGAATATGAATATCCAACAACAGTAATTCTACTAATATATATTTTCTGAATCAGTAATTCAATTTGAATTATTAAACATGCACTAACTTCAAATAATCAACAATAAATTCTCTAGACATGGTATAATTATCAATAATTATCCATTATAATAATTGAATGAATATAACTCAAGGTTGAGTTAGGAAACTTGCCTTTCATGTTGATTACAGCTACACAATAAACTTATCTGCATTCGTAACACCTATAACCAATAATGTCGGTCTCACAATTAGCACAATCATTTATAACACGTAACACTGTATTCTACAGTCAAACTTCTCCTAGGCACATTACCACATAGCCACATTAGTGTTTATAACATATATAAACACTTAACAAGTTTAACTATTTTGGTCTGGTTGAATTTCGGTCCATTCTCGGTGTTCTGATCACCCTATCCGACAATTAACACATTGATTATCAAATAAACTTGCTCTCTAAGCTTCAATATTATATTAGATAAGTTAAATATCGTTTATAATATTTTTCAAAAGCTTTAAATAAAATATAATCAATTATTATAATTTATAATAATTTTTCAAACACTTAAATCATTTTTAAATGATTTAATTATCAAATAATCTTATTATAATTAATATTTAATAATATAAAAATATTAATGTTATACTTGTCAAAATATTAAAGTTATTGTAAAAAAATATTTTTAAATCATCAATATTCTACTTAAATAATTTTTAAAGTAATTAAAATTATTTTTAAATCATCACCATTAATATTTAAATATTAATGTAATTATTATCAAAATATTAAAAGTTATTAATTATAACTTAAAATACTTTTAAATCATTTTTCTCATTTTTTAAATGGTTTTTAAATCAATAAAATCATTTTTAATTCATTTATTTAATATAACAATTAAATAAATCTAATATCATTAATATTAATTTATTAATGATATTTCTCCAAAAATATTGAAAAATATATTTTATAATTCAAAATATTTTCTAACACTTTATTCTTATTTAAAATGATTCTTAAATCAATAAAATTATTTTTATCTTATTTATTTAATTTACTAATTAAATAAATCTAATATCGTTAATATTAAATTATTAATGAAAATTCTCCAAAAATATCTTGCACTGTCATGTTGAATGGACGGGCCGTTGGTCTTCCTGGCTGTGCAGGTCCCCGAATTGCCAAGGTTCCGCTACTGGGTCCCTTGTTGCCAATTTCTTTCTCCGCAGTCTTCTTCGAACAGTTCCGAACCATATGATCAGTTGATCCACAGGCAAAGCAACCTTGTATCTTCTTCGGATTGGGACAATTGGGCGACATGTGCCCCTCTTGTCCGCAATTGTAACAGACTCCCTTCTTCTTTAGGCAAACTCCAGCATTATTCTTCTCGCAAGTTGCACATGGCTCCCTCCCTTTCCTATTATCTTCTGTCTTGCCTACCGATTGGGTGTTTTCACTCCACTTTCTCTTATTCGGATTACTACCACCATTGCTTCCTCCATCATTTGTTTTCTTCTTCTTATCTTGATGAAATCGAGACGCAGCTTCGCTCCCTCCTTCAGCAATTAACGCATTCTCCATCAAAGCCGCAAACGTATTGATCTGCAATACCGCTATTTTGTTAAATATCCCCGGCTTCAGTCCGTTCTCAAATATTCTCGCCTTTCTTGCTTCTGTGTCCACCTGATGAGGTGCAAATCTTGCCAACTCGTTAAATTTGGCAGCGTATTCTGTTACCGACATGTTCTCCTGCTTCAACTCTAAGAATTTGACTTCCATCCTGGATTGAATACTTGGTGAGAAGTAGTTCTCAAAGAATAGTTCCTTAAATCTTGTCCATAACACCATCGCTGTACCATCTCTGGCCTGATTAGTCTCCCACCAGTAATTAGCTTCTCCCTTCATCAGCTAAGTTACAAAAGCCGTCTTTTGCTCTTCTGCCACTCGCGCAATGACGAATGCTTTCTCCATCTCCTTCACCCAAGTTTGGGCTTCAATCGGATCTGTGGTTCCCTTGAATTCCGGTGGTCCTACCTCTTTAAAATTCTTGAAGTTAGCCAATCTATCAGCTGGTTGTTCTCTCGCTCTTCCTCTTCTTGCGGGAGCCCTATTCTCCATAGCTTGGGCTATCATATTCGCAAAGTTTTGCATCGGGTCAGCTTGACCTCCTTCGTTATTCACTGACTGTTCTTCTCGTTGGTTTCGATTCTGTCGTCTAGGCGGCATGATCTGATTTAAATAAATAAAAAATCTTATATTAATTCTCTTTCTTTACACAAATTCTTAACACAATAAGAATTCAACACATAATTCTCATATATATACGAATATTTATTCAAATAGTTCATAAAACATATAGTACTTGACACATATTACTAATCCTTTTTAAATCATAACAGGATTAACAACACAACTTTGCACAAAAAGTTGTTATTCTCTGTAGAGTTTCGGCACAGAAACGCACAGCGGAAATTAAAATTTTAAAGCAATTTCCGAAACCCTAAAACAGGATCCATGCGAAAAATCAATTAATTAAGAGGTTTAGAGATTATACCGAATATGAAAATGAGAATCTGAAATCGACTGCGCCTCGAATCTCCAACGCAATACAAACCGACTGCGTCTCTACGGTATCCACACGAACGCTCCGCGAATCGTCCTACGATCTGCAGAAGAAGGAATCGTGGTACTAGCCACCAAGGATGAAGATTTTCAGAACTGTTTTCTCTAGTCTCTCTCTAAGAGCGGCTAGGGTTTTTTTTGTTTTGACGTAAAACCTAAAGTAACTGATATATATCATATATATAGCAGTTAGGAGGAATTAATCAAAACCTAATATTATTAAAATCCGAATTTATATATATCTTAATTAAGTCTTACTTAATTAATATACCTATATATAAATTATCCTATTAATTTAAATTCGTAATTTAAAATTCTATCAATCACATTGACATCTTTAAATATTTATAATTTAAATTAATTTCCTTTTAATTACGTTCTTTGTGTGTGACCCTATAGGTTATTATTACGTTGGCAATAATTTTAAAATCATATTATAAAATTATAAACAGTGAGCGGCATCTAGTAATGCATCACTGCTACCCAAGTAATAATAAGATCGATGATTCGATGCAACCTTTTTCGTGACCAATGTTTCAATATAATTTAATCCTTTTAACCTTAATATCCTAGATTAAACTCGAGTCATGGAATGTGTCATACTCTTCATAATTTAATCTGAGTTTTTCTTGATCAATGAGTAGACTATATGAAACAAATCACTATTTGAGCAAGGCCATGCATTTCATAGTCCTACTCAATCAAGAGGCCTATGGATATCACCTATAAAATATAGGATGGTTAAATTCCATCTAGATCACTCATATTACTCACACGATTCATAATGAACCCAATAATCACCTTTATAGTCCACCCTATTAAAGGTGACATTTGATGATATCAAAGTACATAAATTCTCGTGTAGTAATATAGCGGTTTCAGGTCGGGGTACCATTACATCATTGTCACTATGAGAATTGCTAATGACACTTCGCATAATGCTCCATATAGAATTCTCATGGTGGGTCTGTCCAGTACATTGTTCTCTAACATGTACCTATGCATTGACTTAATATCTCATATATTTATGACCAATGAGATTTGGTCATCAGTCAATCCACATACTAGTCTCAATGCATCATTGTTGTCCCATCAACAATGATACTCGACTAGGGACATTTAAGAACAATGATACTAATTGTAATTATATAATCTCATTCAAGTCACATACTTGAAACTATATAATTTGTATCACTATTCTAAGGAATTTTATTATGTTAACAATTATATTACGCAGTAATTAAAACCATAATAAAATCATTTATTTATTCAATCAACAATAATATCAAATGTTAAGCAATTATATCAAATAATTGGCCTCTAGGGCATAAACTCTAACATTCTCCATTCACACACAGTTATTACTAGTTCGTCAAACTTAACACACTTATGCGTTCAGGAACTTGCCACAATTATATGAGTGTATGAACTTATCCTAGTCAGACTTTTGGCTTCCATTCGCTAAGGGGTTCAGAACATTTCATATAATTATGAGTCATTAACTTACCATAAGTATGAGTTTAAAGAACACACAAATTAATCTTAATCTTATATTCATATAGAAAATAAAGATTTCATTCATACAAACATATTTATATTTATATATGTCCACACATCATTCTCGATATTACAACACTTAATATCATAAACTTCTACCAAAAGATACTACCGCTTAAACTTAAGCTATCACCGTCCACTCCCTTCACCAATCTACCCGTTCTACCACATGAGAAACACTTCCTCATATTCGGCTTAGAACAATGTAGGGAAATATGTCCTTCTTGCTTGCAGTTGATGTGACAACCCCAAAATAGGTCCATTCCATCCAACCCATTCTGAGTCGTCAAATACATGGTACAGAAAACAACTACAACTTTATTGCAACAATTGTCGTGCAAAATACAACAACACATATGCTGTGAGTTTGGATACAAATATATACCAAATGTGACTCATGTTCCATCCGTGGACATCACCTCACAATGACACCTTACATAAAGGTATAGTCAAAAACTGTTTTAGAAATTAGAATCTTTGGGAAGTGCTCAAGGAAATCTTCGTACATGAGAGGCCACGCGTCTAGGTTATGATAGATATCATATGGCCACAGAATTATCCTTGGTTGACCCAATAAACCCCAAAGAAAAATGAGAAGATTACTACCATATTCTTCCCAATGGTGAGTCTTCTCTTGACTTATCATTATCTCCACTGTCTTTAATCGTGAATTATACTTCAAACAAATACCAAGATTATATAGGTAGTGCTCATAGATATACTCAGCAAGTGGATGAGCACAACCCTGTCCTATGATGACACGAGATTGTATGTCATTAGACATCTTGTATGATAGTGACAAAACACCCTTCCAACGTTGGGTTCGCCTCACCCTATTTTCTTCACCAAATATAACTACTAAATGATGACCACCGTTCTATTCCCTTGTTACCCCCGCTCGACCCAGCTACACTCTTATTACCTGAAAGGAATTGTGAAGCAAAAGGGTGAGCACAACTAGCTCAGTAAAGAATATCATGACTAAAGATAATTCAATTATCAATAGCCTTCATCAACTATAAATCAGAGATTTAGAACATATGGTAAATGATAAAAATTTCAACCATAGTTGCAGCGGAACGAGCAATTCATTAGAAGAGTCAAATAGACTATAAAGTCTATTATCTTCTCCATGTTAAAAATCCACCAACAATGTTTTATCCCTGTAACATCAATCAACAATTCTGGTCCACAATCATATGAATAACTCATAATCATAACTGTAGTTCTAAATTCCTCTTCTCATCCAGGACGATGATAATTTTCATCACCTATCTTTACCTGAAACATCAAAGATCATGGTTACACCAAATCACATTTCCTGTTCATAATCATACTAATAACTTCATCTTTGCACTACGTCCAAAGATATTCATTTGTATCACCAGTTGGTCATGTTTATCTCAACATCTGTTCATCTTTGCACTACTGGCCAAAGATATTCAACAACATGTCATCTTTGCACTACGGGCCAAAGATATTCATCAACAATTCATCTTTGCACTACAGGCCAAAGATATTCATCAATATTTCATCTTTGCACTACAGGCCAAAGATATTAATATCTCAAAGAAATATATAATCATTTCAGAATTTATATAAACAATAATTATAACCATGTTGATCAATTCATCTTTGCACTTAAGCTAAAGATATTCACTTATAAATTCAATGGTCATGATCATACCAGTCACAATTCAACTTTGCACTACAGGCCAAAGAGAACCCTAGTCATGATCATACCAATAATCTACCCATCTTTACACTCCAGTGAAAGAGAATTTCAACATCAGGGTTATAAAAATATTATATATGATGATAAAAATAATATGATCAACATATAGTTTTAATCTCAAGAGTAATATTCGTAACTCATGAATAGTAACTCCGACACAAAAGATAGAAATTCTACAATAAAATTCATACCAATATTTCGGTATAATGATATTGAAAGAATAACATTACTTAAATTTATAAACAATTTATTTTAATTGTTTACACTTTACTAATTAATGCATTTAATCATCATAAAATGCCAACTCTTACAATTTCATCATCAATAACCAAAACCCTCATCAAAAATCTGCATATACCTCATATAGGATTCTCAAGCCATAAAATCCTATTTTCCAATTTTCTTTCTTCACAAAACATATTTAATTCATTTACTCATAACTAACTATTTTTATGAAAAATACCAAATCAGTTCCAAAAATATTTCTTTTCTGGGATTTAGCATAATATAGTCCCATAGTGAACATATATTTTTTCAGAATTTTTAAAAGTCATTTACTATTTTTCATATGGCCAAAATAGCCGAATATTTAGACATTTATCAAAAATTGTACTTTTGTCTAAAAATTCTAAAATTTACAGAGTATACTTCTATCATATACATGTACTCCCAATAAAAATTTCATCAATTTTGGAGTTAACCACAAGGAATTATAAGCGGTTACTTTTAAAATAGTCTTTTCTCATAAAATTCATAACTCTCAATCTATACATCCAAAAATCACCATTTTTGGACACAATCAAGAAAACTCATCAAAATATCATTTCAAATTTTTCCAGAATTTTTGAAGGTCAGAAAAATTACGAAACTGGAAAATATAACAACCCTTAAAATCTCTTACTATCCCTTACTATCCCTTACCTCAAAAGAGCAGTACTTCTGACTGGATATCGGATATGATGCTGAAGGAAACTTGCACTGATGAATAGCAACTCACCAAGTATCTAAAAACTCACAAAATATGCTTCATAATATAGAGAGAGAAAGAGAGAAAGCTTATGTTTCTGGTGTGATTTTCAATTCTAACTTAGCCCTCTATTTATAGGAAAATTTTGGTAGGTTTGACCTGCAACCTGATGGCTTTACCTGCTACTATTCCCACCCACCACATTTGAAATATAATTCAGCACATTTCTTCACCAACCACAAGTGGGGCCCACCAATTCTAGAATTTTCCACCAAAATGATAAACTCCGAAAATTCAACAATTTCTGAACCAGTCATCTCGTAAAATTCATAATAAATCATACGTTCATTTTTAACGGTTCAAAATTTGTGGACATATACTCAACTTATATATGTATAACATATCCAAAAATTACCACGATCCAACGGTCGGATTAAAAATTATAACCCCCGCAAAATATCTAAAAAACCCTGATTTTTAATACCTCCATTCCGACAAAAATACGGATAAAAATCTCAACATTAACTCCTTCATTTTTAACCACAAAAATATATCCCTCATTTATATCCACATAAAATAAATATTTCCTTATCATATGAATCAATAATTAATTATTCACAAATAATATTACAGAATCACATTTATGACAACCAGGTCGTTCCCAGGAAAGAGGGGGCTTTCCAATAAGAATTTTTCCTTACTGGCGCGCAATTAGATGACCAAACCTCTCCTTAGACAGAACTTTCTAGACATTGCCAATAATGTTATCTAATAATACTATTCAAATAATATGAATTATTGATCTGATAATGGGAAATACTGTGCAGCAACAATTATTGAACAACAATAATATAAAATTTCAACGTAGCAATTATTGAATCAATAAAATAAAATATTGAACAGTAATTACTGTAACAATTATTGAGTAGTGCCTTCTTACGTAAGAATCAATAATTTTAAAAATACTATGCAATACCGTGTGCTACTGTGCAATAACGCGTATTACTGTATTTTAACCACCGGGTATTCCAACAGTGTTAACGGTAACAACTACGCCGTTATTTGTAAAAACTCAAATTTGTCGTTTTCTTCACCCGACAGTTATTCGTTATGGGGCCCACAAATAGCTGCGCCGTTGTACGAATATTCTCCGACAGAAAGAATATTCCACGACCAAACGAATATTCCCCGACAACAATGATTATTTTTATAACCACTTGCTTATATTGAAAAAAAATCATATTTCACTCATAACTTTAAACTTTTATCAATTTAACCATTTACTGAATAGTAATTATAAGAAAAATTGAATACTTTTATTTCATAAAATTCGGGGTCTTACAATCTCCCCTCCTTATGAAATTTCGTCCCCGAAATTTACGTACCTGGTATTTCAAAGAGTTGAGAATACCTTGCTTTCATTTCAGATTCCATATTCCCTATCATCATGATTTCTCCATTGCTCATCTCCTGTATTTCAGATATCATTCTAGAATACAGCTTCAAAATAAGGGTTAATTGAACAAATTAACATATCACATAATATCCCAATATTATGACTGACCAACAAATAAGCTTAGGTAGGACACACTAGCGAAGGATTTACTCATCTCTCCCCTCCTAGTTATATTTCCCGATCTCCGCCAGAGATCATATCCCTAAGCTCTGATACCACCTGTGACAACCCCAAAATAGGTCCATTCCATCCAACCCATTCTGAGTCGTCAAATACATGGTACAGAAAACAACTACAACTTTATTACAACAATTGTCGTGCAAAATACAACAACACATATGCTGTGAGTTTGGATACAAATATATACCAAATGTGACTCATGTTCCATCCGTGGACATCACCTCACAATGACACCTTACATAAAGGTATAGTCAAAAACTGTTTTAGAAATTAGAATCTTTGGGAAGTGCTCAAGGAAACCTTCGTACATGGGAGGCCACGCGTCTAGGTTATGATAGATATCATATGGCCACAGAATTATCCTTGGTTGACCCAATAGACCCCAAAGAAAAACGAGAAGATTACTATCATATTCTTCCCAATGGTGAGTCTTCTCTTGACTTATCATTATCTCCACTGTCTCTAATTGAGAATTATACTTCAAACAAACACCAAGATTATATAGGTAGTGCTCATAGATATACTCAGCAAGTGGATGAGCACAACCCTGTCCTATGATGACACGAGGTTGTATGTCATTAGACATCTTGTATGATAGTGACAAAACACCCTTCCAACGTTGGGTTCGCCTCACCCTATTTTCTTCACCAAATATAACTACTAAATGATGACCACCGTTCTATTCCCTTGTTACCCCCGCTCGACCCAGCTACACTCTTATTACCTGAAAGGAATTGTGAAGCAAAAGGGTGAGCACAACTAGCTCAGTAAAGAATATCATGACTAAAGATAATTCAATTATCAATAGCCTTCATCAATATAAATCAGAGATTTAGAACATATGGTAAATGATAAAAATTTCAACCATAGTTGCAGCGGAACGAGCAATCCATTAGAAGAGTCAAATAGACTATAAAGTCTATTATCTTCTCCATGTTAAAAATCCACCAACAATGTTTTATCCCTGTAACATCAATCAACAATTCTGGTCCACAATCATATGAATAACTCATAATCATAACTGTAGTTCTAAATTCCTCTTCTCATCCAGGACGAAGATAATTTTCATCACCTATCTTTACCTGAAACATCAAAGATCATGGTTATACCAAATCACATTTCCTGTTCATAATCATACTAATAACTTCATCTTTGCACTACGTCCAAAGATATTCATTTGTATCACCAGTTGGTCATGTTTATCTCAACATCTGTTCATCTTTGCACTACTGGCCAAAGATATTCAACAACATGTCATCTTTGCACTACGGGCCAAAGATATTCATCAACAATTCATCTTTGCACTACAGGCCAAAGATATTCATCAATATTTCATCTTTGCACTACAGGCCAAAGATATTAATATCTCAAAGAAATATATAATCATTTCAGAATTTATATAAACAATAATTATAACCATGTTGATCAATTCACCTTTGCACTTAAGCTAAAGATATTCACTTATAAATTCAATGGTCATGATCATACCAGTCACAATTCAACTTTGCACTACAGGCCAAAGAGAACCCTAGTCATGATCATACCAATAATCTACCCATCTTTACACTCCAGTGAAAGAGAATTTCAACATCAGGGTTATAAAAATATTATATATGATGATAAAAATAATATGATCAACATATAGTTTTAATCTCAAGAGTAATATTCGTAACTCATAAATAGTAACTCCGACACAAAAGATAGAAATTCTACAATAAAATTCATACCAATATTTCGGTATAATGATATTGAAAGAATAACATTACTTAAATTTATAAACAATTTATTTTAATTGTTTACACTTTACTAATTAATGCATTTAATCATCATAAAATGCCAACTCTTACAATTTCATCATCAATAACCAAAACCCTCATCAAAAATCTGCATATACCTCATATAGGATTCTCAAGCCATAAAATCCTATTTTCCAATTTTCTTTCTTCACAAAACATATTTAATTCATTTACTCATAACTAGACCATTTTCATGAAAAATACCAAATCAGTTCCAAAAATATTTCTTTTCTGGGATTTAGCATAATATAGTCCCATAGTGAACATATATTTTTTTCAGAATTTTTAAAAGTCATTTACTATTTTTCATATGGCCAAAATAGCCGAATATTTAGACATTTATCAAAAATTGTACTTTTGTCTAAAAATTCTAAAATTTACAGAGTATACTTCTATCATATACATGTACTCCCAATAAAAATTTCATCAATTTTGGAGTTAACCACAAGGAATTATAAGCGGTTACTTTTAAAATAGTCTTTTCTCATAAAATTCATAACTCTCAATCTATACATCCAAAAATCACCATTTTTGGACACAATCAAGAAAACTCATCAAAATATCATTTCAAATTTTTCCAGAATTTTTGAAGGTCAGAAAAATTACGAAACTGAAAATATAACAACCCTTAAAATCCCTTACTATCCCTTACTATCCCTTACCTCAAAAGAGCAGTACTTCTGACTGGATATCGGATATGATGCTGAAGGAAACTTGCACTGATGAATAGCAACTCACCAAGTATCTAAAAACTCACAAAATATGCTTCATAATATAGAGAGAGAAAGAGAGAAAGCTTATGTTTCTGGTGTGATTTTCAATTCTAACTTAGCCCTCTATTTATAGGAAAATTTTGGTAGGTTTGACCTGCAACCTGATGGCTTTACCTGCTACTATTCCCACCCACCACATTTGAAATATAATTCAGCACATTTCTTCACCAACCACAAGTGGGGCCCACCAATTCTAGAATTTTCCACCAAAATGATAAACTCCGAAAATTCAACAATTTCTGAACCAGTCATCTCGTAAAATTCATAATAAATCATACGTTCATTTTTAACGGTTCAAAATTTGTGGACATATACTCAACTTATATATGTATAACATATCCAAAAATTACCACGATCCAACGGTCGGATTAAAAATTATAACCCTCGCAAAATATCTCAAAAACCCTGATTTTTAATACCTCCATTCCGATAAAAATACGGATAAAAATCTCAACATTAACTCCTTCATTTTTAACCACAAAAATATATCCCTCATTTATATCCACATAAAATAAATATTTCCTTATCATATGAATCAATAATTAATTATTCACAAATAATATTACAGAATCACATTTATGACAACCAGGTCGTTCCCAGGAAAGAGGGGGCTTTCCAATAAGAATTTTTCCTTACTGGCGCGCAATTAAATGACCAAACCTCTCCTTAGACAGAACTTTCTAGACATTGCCAATAATGTTATCTAATAATACTATTCAAATAATATGAATTATTGATCTGATAATGGGAAATACTGTGCAGCAACAATTATTGAACAACAATAATATAAAATTTCAACGCAGCAATTATTGAATCAATAAAATAAAATATTTAACAGTAATTACTGTAACAATTATTGAGTAGTGCCTTCTTACGTAAGAATCAATAATTTCAAAAATACTATGCAATACCGTGTGCTACTGTGCAATAACGCGTATTACTGTATTTTAACCACCGGGTATTCCAACAGTGTTAACGGTAACAACTACGCCGTTATTTGTAAAAACTCAAATTTGTCGTTTTCCTTCACCCGATAGTTATTCGTTATGGGGCCCACAAATAGCTGCGCCGTTGTACGAATATTCTCCGACAGAAAGAATATTCCACGACCAAACGAATATTCCCCGACAACAATGATTATTTTCATAACCACTTGCTTATATTGAAAAAAAATCATATTTCACTCATAACTTTAAACTTTTATCAATTTAACCATTTACTGAATAGTAATTATAAGAAAAATTGAATACTTTTATTTCATAAAATTCGGGGTCTTACAGTTGAAGCACACGTTCTTCCACATCATGCATTCTCCCGCGTGAGTCTTTCCACACTTGCTACAGGCTTGTTTCTTCTTCGGGCCTGACTTTTCAGAATTAGGGCTATCGTTGTCCCTCTTTCTCTTTTTCTTGTCTTTTTGCTGCTTGATTATCCCTTCAGACGATCCACCACCTTCAGTCTTCATCCTTTCCACCTGCGCCTTGAGCTTGTTCTATTCTTCAGTCATTTCACGTAACGCCCGCTCTGTCTTCCATAACTCCTCTATAAGAAACACTTTACTTCGGAGTTCCTGGACTTCTGCAGATAGCTGATCTTGTTCTCCAACTTTGATCTTATTCTTTAACTCCACCTTAGCTTCTTTAGACTCTGCCTCCTCATCTCCACTCAGATACATCTCAGGATAATCGTCATGATCGCTCCCCAGATTGACCATGGGTTCATCTTCTCCCACCTTCTCAACTGATTCGCTTTGCGCTGGCACCTCGGCTTCTGGCATTGGTGCAACAGCCGCTGGCATCTCCGTACTCATCTTATCTTCTCCCGACATCCTACAATCAGTTTAAACAACTTTATTAGTACTTTACCAGTACAAACCTCTCATACTATGTGTCCACATATCTCACTATGTACTTCGGCAATCCCTCACTTAGAACTCTGAATGAGTTTTCTCTATCACGCGTATGGTTATAATCCTAAGGTTTTTCCCCACCCCACTTAAGGTTTATAACCTACAGCTCTTCTACCAACTGGTGACACCTTGGTCACTACAGCTTTGATACCAACCTGTGACACCCCCAAATCCGGGTTACCTGACCCTCGAGTTTGGTGTTCACGATCCACAATATAATACCATTTAACTACCCATTTATATAAAAATAGGAATAAATAAGTCATTAACATAAGTTGTTAATACACAGGTCCCAGGTTTGCTAACCTTAAAATTACAAACATACCCTTTAGATATACAAAAAGGGTTTACAATACAACATAATAATAATGCTGTTCTTTATAACTACTCCAACATCTTGCTCTTGCCTTTGTTCTTCTTTGACCCGCTGGCCTCTTCGTTCCTAGCTGAAATGTTTTATTTATAGCAAGGGTGAACAACTAGTTTGCCCCGCAAGTTAAAACATACAATAAAGGTATAAAAATCAATATCAATTGTTCTAACATTCTCCGCAAAAACAATCTGATAATGAAAGAGTACAACGCTTTCAAGGTTTTCTACGATATTCAATGAATAATCAAGAATTAATTCTACGAAATAGCAAAGTGGAATATTTTCCAGATTTATGTTGAGCGATCCATTGGATCTAGAACTTTTACTTTCTCGGGTATATATTAAAGTTTTACTTTGACATATACGTATGTGTATCAGATAACCATAAAGATTAAATCATACACCTCTGCAAGTACTTAGAGCCGACCAACCCCTTGTACCCTATATTATGCATAGTACTTAGGTCGCGCGCAATGGTCAAATATACGACTTAAAAATTTTGTTCCCTTTATATTAAAGGTTGTTCTTCTCAGTCTCAGAATCAAGATTTGATTTAACAACGAAATGCAATGATTTCAATTTCTATTTACTTATCGATCTAGCCGAAATAATTGGCATCGATCTATCAATAACAATTGAATTCTCTTCTCGAATTTATCAAGTTCTAACAAATGTTCGTCTAGCCAGAATAATTAGCTAAGACATTTCTCAACATAATTTGACACTAAACAAGAATTATCTGTACTGTCAATTCTATCTTCTACGAATATGAATATCCAACAACAGTAATTCTACTAATATATATTTTATGAATCAGTAATTTAATTTGAATTATTAAACATGCACTAACTTCAAATAATCAACAATAAATTTCCTGGACATGGTATAATTATCAATAATTATCCATTATAATAATTGAATGAATATAACTCAAGGTTGAGTTAGAAAACTTGCCTTTCGCGTTGATTACAGCTGCACAATAAACTTATCAGCGTTCGTAACACCTATAACCAATAATGTCGGTCTCACAATTAGCACAATCATTTATAACACGTAACACTGTATTCTACAGTCAAACTTCTCCTAGGCACATTACCACATAGCCATATTAGTGTTTATAACATATATAAACACTTAACAAGTTTAACTATTTTGGTCTGGTTGAATTTCGGTCCATTCTCGGTGTTCTGATCACCCTATCCGACAATTAACACATTGATTGTCAAATAAACTTGGCCTCTAAGCTTCAATATTATTTTAGATAAGTTAAATATCGTTTATAATATTTTCCGAAAACTTTTAATAATATATAATCAATTATTATAATTTATAATAATTTTTCAAGTACTTAAATTATTTTTAAATGATTTAATTATCAAATAATCTTATTATCATTAATATTTAATAATATAAAAATATTAATGTTATACTTGTCAAAATATTGAAGTTATTGTAAAAAAATATTTTTAAATCATCAATATTCTACTTAAATAATTTTTAAAGTAAGTAAAATCATTTTTAAATCATCACCATTAATATTTAAATATTAATGTAATTATTATCAAAATATTAAAAGTCATTAATTATAGCTTAAAATACTTTTAAATCATTTTTCTCATTTTTTAAATGATTTTTAAATCAATAAAATCATTTCTAATTCATTTATTTAATATAACAATTAAATAAATCTAATATCAATAATATTAATTTATTAATGAGAATTCTCCAAAAATATTAAAAATTATATTTTATAATTCAAAATATTGTTTAACACTTTATTCTTATTTAAAATGATTCTTAAATCAATAAAATCATTTTTATCTTATTTATTTAATTTACTAATTAAATAAATCTAATATCATTAATATTAAATTATTCATGAAAATTCTCCAAAAATATTAAAAGTCACATTTTATAACTCAAAATATTTTTAAATACATTATTCTTATTTAAAATAATTTTTCATAATATTAAATTATTTTTCTCTAATTTACTTAATATACTAATTAAATAAATTAAATATCATTTTTATTCAAATAATTATAATTATTAAAGAAAAATGTCCCTAATAATTAAAAGTTATTTTTCAGAATTTAAAATGATTTTTAAAACCATTTTTAGTAATTTTTATAATTTATTTCTAATTTTTAATAATTTTTCAGAAATTCAGAAAATAAATAAATAGGAACCGTCGCTATAGCCTTTAGCGACACTTCTCCGTCGTCTTAGGTGTTCTTGAGCTCAAGAACACTGTCAGACAGTGTTTCAAGGGTGCACATTTGACCGAGTGTAATTTCCAGTCTGATCATGTTTTGGACTAACTTATGGTTCAATCATGTAGTACATATGTAGTACTACAATTATCAAGTATTATCTCGGTCAAACAACAACAATCCTGAAAGATCCAGAGCTTCAACGAAGCTGTCAGACCCATTCTGGGTTTCTCCAAAAACCCAGAAACTCGATCAGTCACTTTCAAGTTTATTTTAAACTATGTTCTGCTCATGAGTTATGTGATATAAAGGCTCAAAGTTATATTCCAGGTACCAAATAATAATTACAAAGTAACATTTCAGTTGAAAAACAACTCAATCTACAAAATAAGTATGGTCAAAGTATGTCAGAAATTGTATTCCCCAGATTTCTGGGTTTTTCCAGAAATTCCAAAACTGAGCGTGGAGCCTACTTTGACCACCTGTTATAATCAATATGTTGATGTTTGAAGAAATATAAAGACTCAGATCTATACTACAAATAATCGGGTACAAGATGTACCAAACAACAACATCAAAAACTTAAACGACTGACAGATCCGGCCTTGTAAAAATGTTGTCAGACACGGTTTTGAACATTCTGGGTTTTCCCATAATTCACCCGGTCAACATCGGTCCACGGTGTTTGACCATGAATAAAACAAAATATAGACATCCAACAACTGTGATTCCACTTTTAGATGAAAGACCATATACCAAATTATAGATCTAACACATAAACCATAACAAAACATTAACAGACAGAGATCTGAGCCGTCTGACATTTGCTTGTCAGAGCACAAAATCTGTTCTTGGACAGTTTTGGAAAAACACCCTTTTAAAGCACTTAGATGCTATGGATCCATCATGGATCAACATAGATCGACTAAAAACACCTTTTAACACAAATATAAACACTTAAACGCAAAATTTTTCTTAACAACAAAGATCAAAAATCAATTTAGGTTTATACCTTCTATCTTTAAATTCTTGATCTTAATCTTTCAATCTATTATTGATTGATCTAGGGGTTGAATTTAGGACTGAGTTACTTAGCAATTTCGTTGGTTTAGGAGAGAGAGAGAGAGAGAGTTGGTGAGAGCAAAATAGAAAATGGCTAAAATTTATGCACTTTCTCTCTTTAATTCTCTTATATAGGCTTAGTTGTTGCTTGGATCTGTGATATTTCGGCTGATGGCTGAGATTTTGTGTCACACAAGTCAATTTAGTTGGTAAACCACTAAAGTTACTAGCATTTGTACAAGTTACCTAATTAAAGAAATGAAAAAGGGCATTTTAGTTATTTATAAAATAATTTTAATGACATTCTTGGAATTTGTCACACCCTTAGGGTTTAACCCTAAGGTCCTAACCCTTAGGTTTTACATTATTAATTTCTACAATTTCCAAATTAGGGTTTTTATTAGAAAAATAAAATTTCCAGTTTACAATTAGGGTTTGTAAAATAGAAATTAAGATAACTAAAATATAATTAGGATTTTCTAATTATATTAAAGTTTAATACACACATTAGGCTTGCCAATTAGGATTAGGGTTTCCTAATTTAGGGTTTAGGATTCCCGAATATGAAATTAGGATTTTCCGGCGTACAATTAGGGTTTTTAACCGTACAATCAATTTTCTAAATCAGAGATTAGGATTTCTAATCCCTTATTAGGGTTTATTAATTTTAAACCTTATCCAATCAATCATTGATCAAAATTTCTAATTAGTACAAACACGTACTCATCCAATTAATTATTTTAATTCTATTTTCTATCGAATCCCTATCCAGAAATTAGGGTTAGGGTTTCTAAATCTTGTTAAGCACAACTCTACTCTAATTTTATTAGTCAATACACAAATTGACCTTCTCGAGATTCGTATCATAGAAACTTGTCACAAAATTAATAATCAATATTAATATTAATAAAAAAAATTATTCGTAAATTTTGAATTATTCGAAATCCCGGGTTATCACACCAATTTTCTCCTAGGGTAAGGGGTATTATTTCTTTCGTATTCATGAAGAGAGTTATTTCTTTCAATATTCGTAAGGGTTGTTATACCATTCTTTTTTATTCTGTTGGAATAACCTGTCTGTGCAGTCTATCGCATACCTGGTGAATTCTTCTGTTATTTCATTCTTTATTATTCTGTTGGAATAACCTGTCAGTGCGGTCTATCGCATGCCTGGTGAATTCTTCTGTTATTCCATTCTTTATTATTATGTTGGAATAATCAGTCTACGCGGACTACCGCATGCATGATGAATTCATCTGTTATTCTATTCTTTATTATTCTGTTGGAATAACCTGTCTTTGTGGAATACCGCATGCATGGTGAATGAACCTTCGTATTAATTCTTTATTAAATTATAGAAATGATCTGTATACGTAGATTACCACATGGCTGGTGAAAATCTACTTCCAGTTTCGTAATTTTTTCGACCCTCAAAAATTCTGAAAAAATTGAAAATGATAAATTGTTGAGTTTTCTAGATTGTGTCCAAAAATGACGATTTTTGGATGTATAGATTAGGAGTTATGAATTTTATGAGAAAAGACTATTTTAAAAGTAAACCCTTATAACTCATGATTAACTCCAAAATTGATGAAATTTTTATTGGGAGTACATGTATATAACAGGAGTATACCCTGTAAATTTCGGAATTTTTGGACAAAAGTTCAATTTATGATAAATATCTAAATATTCGGCAGTTTTGGCAATATGAAAAATAGTAAATGAATTTTAAAAATTTTGAGAAAAATATATGTTCAATATGGGACTATATTATGCTAAATCCTAGAAAAGAAAAATTTTTGGGACTGATTTGGTATTTTTCATGAAAATAGTTTAGTTATGAACATATGAATTAAATATGTTATGTGATGTTTAAAAATTGGTAAATAGGATTTTATGGCTTGAAAATCCTATATAAGGTATATGCAGATTTTTAATGAGGAATTTGATCATTGGTGATGAAAAGTATGACATTTTTGATTGATTAAATGTATTATTTGGTAAAGTGTAAACAAGTAAAATAAATTATTTATAAGTTTAAGAAAAGATTAAAATATTGTTATAATGATATTAGATTATGAGATTATTATGTGATTGATAACATTGGGATATTTTTAAACTCTAGATAAATTTAAAGTCTTTAATATTTATCCTTATTTTTGTTTGATTAATTCTTATATTATTGTCATCATCCTCATGCTTATATTGTGATGAAAGTCATCTGTGGCTTACGTGCATAGATGGACTTGGTATGATTATGACCAGAAATTATTCGGTATAATCATGACCGTAATGTTGCAAATGATGTGATAAAAGTCTTCATTGGCCCGTAGTGCATTGATGGACAGTTTTTGGTATGATCATGATCATGGGTTCTCTTCGGCCAAGGGTGCAAAGAGGAATTTGTATGGCATGATCATGACCGTTGATGAAAACACGATTATCCTTGGCGCGAAGTGCATGAATAATTCGTGGTCGTGATACAAATGAATATTCTTGGCCTGTAGTGCAGGGATGGTTCGATGATGTGGTTTATTTATTAAGTTGAGTCTCAGCGATAAAGTTGATGAAAAACTTTTAATTCGTAGAAGATAGTAGATATCATGCTCTACTTTACTCTTCTAAAATACAGTTGCATGTCTTTGGCCTGGAGTGGAAAGATGAACTGTTAATGAATATATTTGGCCCATTGTGGAAAGATGAATTTATTAGTATAATTATGGACAGGAATTGTGATTTGGTATAACCATGGTCTTTGATATTTCAGGTAAAGACAGGTGATGAAAATTATCTTCATCTTGGGTGCGAAGAGGAATTTAGAACCACAATTATGATTTTGAGTTATTCACCTGATTATGGACAGAAATTGTTGACTGATGTTACAGGGATAAAATATTGTTGGTGGATTTTTAATGTGGAGAAGACAATAGACTTTATGGTCTATTTGACTCTTCTAATGGATTGCTCGTTCCGCTGTAACTATAGTTGAAAAGTTTTATCACCTACCATATGTTCTAAATCTCTAATTTATTACTGACGAAGGATATTGATAATGTAAATTATCTATAGTCATAATATTCTTTACTGGGCTATTTGTGCTCACGCTTTTGCTTCACAATTCCTTTCAGGTATTAAGAGTGTAGCTGGGTCGAGTGGGGGTAACAGGGGATTAGAACGGTGGTCTATAGCTTTTGAGGTTTCCCTTAAAACAGTATGGAAGTAATTTTATTGAGAATTATAGATAAGTGTGTCGTATTTCATATGTCATTTTAACCGTTGATTTTGGTGAACCAAATAGGGTGAGGTGAACCCAACTTTGGAAGGGCATTTTTGCCACTATCATACAAGATGTCTAATGACAAACTACTTCGTGTTATCATAAGATATGGTTGTGCACATCCACTTGCTGAGTATATCTACAAGCACTACCTATATAATCTTAGAGTTTGTTTGAAATATGATTCTCAATTGGAGACAATGGAGATAAATATAAGTCAAGAGAAGACTCACCATTGGAAAGAAGATGATAGCAATCTTCTTATTTTTCTTTGGGGACTATTAGGTCAACCAAGGATAATTCTGTGGACATATGATATCTATCATAACCTAGACGCGTGACCTCCCATGTACGAAGGTTTTCTTGAGTATTTTCTAAAGATTTTAATTTCTAAAACAGTTATTGACTGTACCTTTATGTAAGTTACCATTGTAAGGTCTTGTGGTCAAGGTACCACGAGAGTTATATATATTTGTATTAAAACTCACAGTTTAACTGTGGTCATTTTCTGCACTACAGTTGTATAAATAGAGTTGTCAGTAGTGTATTTTTTGGCGACTCAAGATCAGTGATGTATACCTATTTTGGGGACGTCACATTATCTTTGAGATTGGACTGCTACAATGGTTGAAGGTACTCAATGTCATCTTTGAGGTGTGCCTGTCTTTCTGGTGTTATTGCCAGGTCTTGTATTGAGTGCCTCGGTGTAAACGCCGAGGTTGAAGCTGATTGCATGCATTTGAAACAAGCATTTTTGGGGTTATCTCCAGAACTGTAACTGCCTTCCTTGGGGTTATCTCTAAGGTTGGAATCTGTTATTCCCAGTGTTGGGACTGAGACTGAACATCTCGGGGTTATCTCTGGGATGAAGCGGTCTTCTCTGGTGGAATTTTTGGGATTAGAACTGCAGGCATCGGTGTTATCGTCGAGGTTGGAACTGTTACTCCCGGTGTGTGTTTCGGGATGGAGGTTGTTACTCCCGGTGTGTGTTCCGGGGTTAAAATTGAGCTTCCAGTAGTATCCGAACTGGATGTGAGTTGTCTTCCAGGGTTATCTCTAAAAGACGAATCTGCCCTCCTGCAATGTCAGTAACAGGTGTGCAAAAAATTTTAAGTGTCTACAGATGCCCCTCTTTATCATATTCATTCAATGCAATGGCATGGATAGGATAAAGAATCCTACACACTTGAAATGCAACAAGATAAACATGATGCAATATGGAGTAATATGATGCAAGTGTATGATGCATAAGAATTACTTTCCAACATGCTGGGGATGATTTCCGGCTCTCTGTTGCTTCTACCGGTAATGGTAATGACGGCAAGCTTGGATGTGTGATCCAAACCTATCAGGATGTTGACGTTGAGGCTATCACCAAAGTCCTTAATCCTGGATACAAACTTTACTCCAAAGATGTGTCTTTCGTGTACAAGAGATCTGTGGGGATAAAACTTTGTCTGTTTGAGGATGTGTATAACATATTTCATCATCGATTCTCCCCGATGATGTTGATCCTTCCTGGTTTGTATCGCCAGTTCATATCAATGTTCTGTTAGATTTATTGCCAATAGTATGTGTTGTCAGGGCTGCCCGACCTTCGTTGAACCAACGGTTGACTACGCATTGTCACCCCCACCGGGGATCCATTTGATCCTCTATTGACGTGTATATCAACGGATGAACTCCATGTTGGGGATAAATGCCAAGGCTGCTTGGACTTTGTTGATGTGTGTATCAACTGATGAACTCCCCACTGGGGATGAATGCCAAGGCTGCTTGGCCTTTGTTGATGTGTGTATCAACTGATGTAATCATCGGATGGCTTCCAATGAGATGTTGGGTTTACTTGCCAACGGCTGAACTGACATCAAGGTTGCTTGACCTTCGCTGATATGTGTATTAACGGAAAATATGCGTTGTAACCCCCGCCGGGGACCTGTTTGATCCTTGTTGATGTGTGTATCAGCAGAACATGAATTGTAACCCTCGTCAGGGGCCTGTTTGTGGACAGATGACCATGCGTTGTGACCCCCGCCTGGGATCTCTTTTTTAATATTGCATTGTAACCCCCGCCGGGGAAGTGTTTGAAAAGATTAGGGCAACAACCTTGTATTGACGGCATTGGACCTCTGTACGGTATTGTCGAATGTGGTATGCAACGACTTAGATCATCGGTATAGTAAACCCTGTGTTCGGGCGAATACCAACGGATGAAAAGAAAGCCATAGCTGGGTCCAGAAAAACCAGGGTTTCAGGCTATTCTGCTCAATCGCGTAGCGTTTTTATCCCTAATTTGGCCTTTTGAGCTTGTAAGAACTCCTTTGCAACTCGAATTGGACCCAGCCAGAGGGGTCAGACCCATGTAGGGGTGCCGCAGGTACACCTGCTGCAGTCGCAGATGGACCTACGGCCAACCGTGGATATTAAAGTCCTGCAGGTTGCTTTCATAAGTCATTTTCAAGTAGCGTCGCGAAGGAAATCTGAGAGCTCTTCTTTAGATCTGCTAAGTTCGGACGTCTTTCTGCAAATTCTGTCACCGTACAAGTGTTCTATACTGTCCTGGTAACGTATACATGTACTTTTTTCCAATTTTAATCCGTTGGAAAATGACTTATCATATGAAATGCTTCTAAACACATGGTAGTGATTATGTATGCTCAAATGACTTGATAAAAAATATTCAACATAGTAAATGTTAGTATTAAACCATGCTGAACATAATGATGTGAAAAAATTTGACTTTTGAAATAGTCAAATTGACACCTTTTTTCTTCTATTTCTTATCCTATTTGTGGATAAATGAGCACAGGTGAAAAAGCAAAGTAATCCTGGTAATTAGGCTACCCTTATGGATTGATGACTTTGATTTTTTGATGTAAATAGGATTTATGTGACTATGGGGAGGTGTGCTATTGAATGGCCACCTAGCCATGCCTATGTGCATGTGGATAGTCCTATTTATAGAGGAAACTATGGCAAAATTTTCTAAAATATAGGCATTGAGTAGTCATACATTTTTAACTCTACTGTGAATATATGTTAAAATGATGCATGCATGCATATAGTCATGAAATGCATTTTAAAAAGCTCCAGGTTAGAAAATATCACACCCTTTTTGGGGTGATTTGGAGACTTGTTGTCCAGATATTATGGATCCGGATCAGCCGAGTAGTTCCTGCAGGACCACTTCTGGTGTACGGAGGAGGGCTTTTGAAGTGCCTCGACCCCATTCTGTTAGACAGCCTCGTCGGTTGGTGGAGGCGGTGATACGTCCAGTCTGGGTTGATGTACCGGACGTCGAGGACGATGAGGAGGATGTTCCGGTTGCGGACCCAGCTCCTGCTGCGCATGTTCCCCGTAGGGACCTCCCGAGTATTCAGGTGGCAAGCCCAGAGCTTCTGGGTGATTTGAGCAGACATCCCTCGATGTATTTGCACGCCAACGAGGTATAATATTAGGTCTTTATCTTCCTTCTTCCCTATTGATGAGGAGTAAAGGATTCTGATGTCGATCTACATCTTGCAGGTTCCCGGCTTTACATAGCCTCGAGGGAACTGGTTCAGCATTCACTCCATGTACCAGGCGCTTCATCCTGACTATAAAACGATTGTGCATGACTAGCGATTTGGAACATTCTTTTCCATCCTTCCCCGTCATTGTCCTTAGGGTTACCTTAGGGCATTGTCTGAGCGCTAGTTTCACCTGACCCAGTCTCTCCATTTATTGGACTGTGAGGTGATGATTACGCCGATGGATTGGCGGTTTATCACAGGTATGGAGTTTGGAGGGGCACCAGTGCCTTGCACGACTGATATTATCCCGACTACCGTCAGATCCTTGTTAGGAGTTCCAACGGAGGCGCTCAAGGGCAGGACTGTCCGTGCGGGTCCTTTGAGCGTAGATGCTATGAGTGGGATATTAAGCAAACCCATACTAGCTGATGTCAGAGTCAGGGATCGCATTCTCTGGCGATTGTTCCTGATGATTATTAGGGGCTGCTTCACAGTAGATAACTCTTCTACGGTGTCGTTCGCTTTGATTAGCGCCACTCGACATGTGGACCGTATAGGAGAGTATGATTGGGGCTTCTACACCTTTTCCTATTTCCTTAAAGGCATGTGTATGCGCTCGCAGGGCTTGACCGAGGCTTGGTTAGGATTTTACCCATTTCTGCTAGTAAGTATTTCTCTTATCATTTACCATGTATAAGTTAAGAGTGTTAACTGACAGCAGATGTTTGCCTTTGTATTGGCAGTTTTGGGCCTATGAGGGGTTCCCATGTCTACGTCCAGTGAGTGTACTAGGATTGGATACCTACCCACGAAGACGGCGATGGCATCATTCCATACTGGCGGAGGTCCCCGTAGATGAGGGTTTCACTCATTGTCTCCTATAGTTGGAGTTGTTAACAGCGGATGTCATCACATGGATTCCATATTTTGGGGAGCATTTGGCCGTTGGATGGGAGCATTCCATATTTCTACCCGTAGGGTTCCTCTCTTCACATATGGAGGATGGGAGCTCTATTTAGGAGAGTGTGCTATTAGGAGCACCACAGGAGAGATCCGTATATCAATCTTGCCTCCTGCCAGGCGTTATTGGCCTGTGTCGCAGTCACCCGTCATTGATATCCCATTGTTGGGTGTTGACAATTTTGCATTGTCAGAGGGTCCTTACACTCAGGATGTATTCCAGCATTGGTGGATCCCTCGTACCATTGGAGCCCAGACCCGCGCCACTCAGTTCATGGGGGATATGGTTCTAGGACCCGTGATGATGACGAATTGGCTAGCCTATGTCCGAGATCCGACTCATGTGACACAGATTGACAGCTTGACCCAGCGACTGGACCGGGCACATTTCTTTATCTGGTATTTGGGCAGAGATCCGGCAGAGGCAGATTCATTTGATCCTTCCAACGCAAGAATTGGCCCCTCAGATGACCCATTTGGCTTTACCGGCGCAGATCCTCCTTTGTATAGGCCTGACATCCCTGTTGATAGAGATCCAGTGACTCAGGAGGAGTTACATCAAGTGGGCAGGATTGATGATGTAGATATTGACACCATTGTCTTCTTCTGATGTGTATTCTTGTTATCTCTTTTGATAGGCCTCTGTTAGCTATTGGGTGGCTGTGCCCCATTCTCGCTATATCTTTTGATAGGCCTCTGTTAGTAGTAGGGCGTTTGTGCCCCATTTCCCCGTATTTTTAGTTGTACAAAGATGATGTATTAGATGATGATATACATAGGAATGTATGTACAGTTTTTTCATTCCCTATATCATATTGCCATCTATTATCTGTTATGCATGTATCATGTTATGCATATATATGTATGTCTAGAGATATTTAGCATTGACCCCTGGATGGTATTATGATACAGCCCACACAGATGTCTTCTTCGACAGTCAGCCGCATAGATCACACCCCGCCATTATTGGTGGCATCCCGTTTGAGATATTGGTATAATAGTATGTCACCCTCAGATAGGTTGACCGTAGATCAGCTGTTGCAGCATACCATGACCCTTTTGATGTATCAGGTTCCATCAGGATTTGTGGAGGGCATGCTAGAGCACTGGATACCGGAGAGGCAGATTTTTTTGGTCTGGGATTCAGGAGTTGACTCCCGCTCTGGAGGAGTATGCATGGTTGACGATGTTGTCGCTGAACAGACTTGTGTGCATATGGCTTTGGGGGACATGAGTCGATGGTTCATGACCCTCACTGGATTGAGGCATAAGGTGGTACAGGATGAGCTTACATCTGGCCACGTTATATCCCAGTATTTTTTGTTTGACATATTTGGCTCTGAGGATAGTTATAGACAACATTCCGGGGATTTCACCACACCAGAGGCTCATTGGCGTCTAGCCAGGGTCGATGTACTGCTATTGTGCGTACTATCATATGTCTACATGCCACGATACATGGATGAGTTAGACATAGGAGTTATCATGGCGGTGAGAGCTCTCAGGGAGGGTCGTACCATCATACCGATGATTATAGCCGAGACATTGAGGTCAGCTACAAACTGTTGCACTTATCTGACAGGAGTATTTACGGGCAGTTCGGTCATGCTATACGTGTGGTTTATGTCACACTTGAGACCGATTGACACTTTTAGACGGCATGGGTATTGTTTCACCCATGATATATCCATGTCATATTCATTTCAGCCTGCGGAGTGTACAGATGTTATGTCTTGGTCCGCTTTCTTAGCTGATATTGTAGACCCGTTTAATATATTGCCGTGCTCAGGGCTCAGCTCACCTTATAGCTTTATTACTCATGCTCCGGGCATGGATTACATACCTCTGGCTAGTTTGAGGGGCATGACTACTTACCATCCACTGGCCGTGATGTCGCAGTTTGACCAGTTTCAAAATTTTCATCCTTTCGAGGGGGCGCTGGGCCAGCGTTTAGCTTCTCGCTATCTTTTAGCAGAGGACCGATCCCGTGTGTATGCATGTTGGGATCAGCGTGAGATAGCTTCTTTCTCCATTAGTCATCCAGGTTGTTTTGTAATGTATACCGCATGGATGGAGACAGAGACTACATCGGCTGAGGTGGTATCCACATTGCCGAGTATTGACTCAGATGGTAGAGAGTCCATGAAGGACATTGATTCTCACACCGAGGAGGAGCCATCTACTGGGTTGCCAGTATTTCTTTTAGATTCTCCCAGTACTAGCACTGTCGTGATTCAGCATTTAGCACCGTACTTTGAGCAGAGTCTTCATCTGATTACCTTTGAGAGAGATCAGGCTAGATCCCTGATGTTGACAGCTCTTGATGGGAGAGACGCAGCCTTGTTAGAGAGGGACGAGGCATTAGTTCGTAGAGATGCCGCTGTTGTTGAGCGGGATGAGGCCAGATCAGCCAGAGATGTAGTGATAATTGAGCAGAATAGTGTCATATCTGCCTGGGTTGTAGCCGTCACGGATAGTACTGCAGTGAGGTCCCTTACCACTGGCATGCTTGCAGAGATGAGCACTTACATCGATGAGCATGTGGTTACCATGCAGATGGTTGCAGATCTATTGTGTTGTGTGGATATCCTCGTACAAGAGACCACATCTTTGCCTCCTTCTTCGGAGAGGGATGCCATGTTGGGCTTGTTAGCTCGCATATACACCGATTTATAGATGGGCTTTTACTTTCCTGCACAGACTAGCTTAGCCATTTTGTCATGTACAGTTTACATTATGTATATCAAACAACATTATATATAACAGAGAAATATATTTTTGATCACTTCCCTATTAGATATGCTCTGATTTTTGCTTGATATTTGCCTGCTTCTTCAGGGCTTGTGATCTTGATGAATTTTGAATTCCTCCTTGCTGGATGGACATTGAGTTGTCTCTGGATAGTTCAGAATAGATCATAGATCTGTGTGTATCCCTACCATCTTTGGTGTCTTGGGATTAGTTTTTGTATGGAAATGTGGAGAGGAGTGTGGCTTTCCTCTCTGATATTGACCACGCCACAGATGGTCGCCAGTACCCCTATTTAGGAGGAGCCTAGTTAATTCCATCTCTTATGGATTGGTGTTGCTCTTTGAGGTACAACCGCAGCTTAGCTGGTCGCTGAATCTCCTATTTTGGAGGAGTTCAGGTAATTCCATCCCTTTGGTCTGAAGCCGAATGAAATATGGTGGATTGAGGGACGATCCCAGTACCGTTGACAAGAATTTATGTTTTGGTAGAGGGTTAGACCGAACCATGAATGGCTGCCTACGTACTCCTGTTGAAGAGGAGATCAGGTCTGCATAGTTCGAACCTGGTGTAAGAGGTTCAACACTATTTGTGAAAGGCAGATGGGTGTAGAAGCTTTATTGATGAAGAAGGTTGTAGAAGTGTTTTTGTGGTTTTTATTTTTTTGTAGAAAAGAGTAGAAATGTTTTTGTTGTTTTTTGTTTATTGCGATCGGGCCATATAGAATATGGTTGCCTACGTACTCCCGTGTATCAAGGAGATCAGGTCGACGTAGTTCGCCCCTCAGGACGAGTTGAAAAGCGTGATCCCATGTGCAGGTCAGACTGCGGGGAAGAGAAAGTTTGATCCTATGTTGAGGATAAACTGCAGGTGAAACAAGTTTGATCCCATATTTAGGGGGACAAACTGTAAACGCGAGAGGTTCTATCCCTAGTGGGATGACCAAAGTTGTAAGAGCGCAGTGAAGCCAGGCTGCTGGCTTAAAGAGTATGTTTCCCTGAGGGGCAAATTATGGAAAAGAGTTGTATGTAATGAAAGGTTGAAGAATCGGAATAACTGCTGATTTGATGATCCAATACCAGGATGTTTGCTTGATAGCAACTTCAGACATAGTACCGTTTCATGGTGTTCGAGTTGATAAGCTGTGAAAATTCATCGTCGTCCATTTCCTGCAATCTGAGAGCACCTCCTGTCAATACCTCCTTGACAATAAATGGGCCTTCCCAGTTAGGAACGAATTTTCCCTTGGACTGATCTTGGTTGCCGATGATCCTCTTCAAAACCAAGTTATGCTGTAAGACCCCAACTTTTATAAATAAAGATGAATTTTCTATAAATATCATTTTTAAATATTATGGAGTTAATATAATGTTATAGTTGTGGGTAATATTTATAAATTTTGCAAAGTAAGCAAGTTGTTATAAAATATTCATTTGGTCGGGGAATATTCTTTTTGTCGGGGAATATTCGTACGACGGCACAATCATTGGTGGACCCCACAACGGAATTATTGTCGGATTGAGAAAACGACAGAATTATCTTTCTATAAAAATAACAGCTGAGGTGTTACCGTTAAAATCGTTAAAACTGTTGAACTACTCGGTAGTAAAAGTACAGTAATACGCGTGGTTGCATAGTAGCACACGGTATTGATTATTGATGCTTACGTGAGAAGTCACTCAGCTATACTCAATTATTGCTACAGTAATTGCTGCATCATATCTCTTAAATTATTGTCATAGTATCATATGTATAATATGTTATATTATTAAATCAATAATTGTGACGTTGTGGTAAGTTTGGTTATTTTATGGGGGGCCATATGTCATCATCTAAGAGTCTCTTCGTCAATAGTAATTACCGTCGTCAATAGTAATTACCGTCGTCAATAGTATTTACCTTGGTCAATAGTATTTACCTTGGTCAATAGTATTTACCTTGGTCAATAGTAATTACCTTCGTCAATAGTATTTACCTTGGTCAATAGTAATTACTTTCGTCAATAGTAGTTGTCCCTTCAATATTACCAAGAGTCATTTGACCCTTCGTTAAGACCAAGAGTCATTTGACCCTTCGTTAAGACCAAGAGCCACCCTCAGTTTTTCTATAAATAGAGGCCTAGGGCTTCATTATTTTTCACGAATTCATTCAAGCTATAGAGAGAGAAAGTATAGAGAGAATAAGAGAGAGAGAGAATAAAAGTATTCTGCTACATTACTTTTCCAATATCCAGTTCTTTTAAGGTAAGGGATATTATTCTTTTGTATTCAAGAAGAGAATTTTTGTTATTCCATTTCTTTATTATTCTGTTGGAATAACCTGTATATGCGGAATACCCTATACTTGGTGACATTCTTCTATTATTATATCTTTGTTATTCCGTTGGAACATCCTGTCTGTGCTTTACGCCGGACCTGGTTCCGTCTTTATTATTATTCTATCGGAATATCCTGTCTGTGTGTTTTACACCGGACCTGGTTCCATTATACCGGACCTGGTTCCATTATTTATTATTCTGTCGGAATATCCTGTCTGTGTGTTTTACACCGGACCTGGTTCCATTATTTATTATTCTGTTGGAATAACCTGTCTGTGCGGTCTATCGCATGCATGGTGATTTCTTTTGTTATTCCATTCTTTATTATACTCAGTTGGTTAAGTTTTGACTTCTATACTCCATGAAATTAGTGGAATATCCTTGATAATTGCGGTTCATCCAGTATCTTTTCATGAAAATATTCTTCTAAGTATTCTTGAATTTTACTCCACAATGCAGTATCATGTTGACAATTTGGACGTTGTTAATTCTTGGATAAATTAATTCTTGAACTTATTTTATTGAATTCTTATATCATTGTCATCATCCTCATGTTTATAAAATGTTGAAAGTCATCTGTGGCCTGTAGTGCATAGATGGACTTGGTATGATTATGACCAGGGATTATTCGGTATAATCATGACCGTAATGTTACAAATGATGTGGTAAAAGTCCTCATTGGCCCGTAGTGCATTGATGGACAGTTGTTGGCATGATCATGACCATTAATGAATATACGAATATCCTTGGCCGTAGTGCAGGGGTGATTCGATGATGTGGATTATTTTATTAAGCTGAGTCCCAGCGATCACAGTGTTGAAAAACTTTTTAAATCATAAAAGATAGTAGAGTTTATTTTCTACTTGACTCTTTTAATGGATTGCTTGTTCCGCTACAGTTAAACTTGATGTCTATTATATTTTATCAGTTTAACATTGTTGAAGGCTAATGATAATTTATTCTGCATTATCTTAGTCATAATATTTTTTACTGGGCTAGTTGAGCTCACCCTTTCTTTCACTGTTCTCTTCAGGAAATGAGAACGTAGCTGGGGCAAGTCGGGGAACGGAGTGATGGTCCGAATGATAGTATTAGTTAGTAGTCCTCACTATTCTATGTAATGGTGTGTTAATAAATGTAATGAGGACTCCTTTTGAGTATGAATACTCTCTAGAAGATAATATTTGTATTCAAACTCACAGTTTATGTTTTGTCGTATTGTACACGACAGTTGTATTAATCAGTTGTATTTGTATTCTGTACTATGTATCTGACGACCCAAGATGGGTGATGTATACCTAATTTTGGGGGCGTCACAGTTGGTATCAGAGCTTAGGGATATGATCCCTGGCTAAGATGTGAGAATAGAACTAGGAGGGGAGAGACGGGGAATTCCTTCGCTAGTATGACATACCTAAGTTTATTTGCATGGTATTTAATTGGTCGGTCATAATATAAGGATAATATATGACATATCAATTAATTTTTATTTTGTGGCAGTATCTGAAAATGGCATCTGAGAATGTTGAGAATAGCAATGGAGCACAGACGACTGTTGATTCACCACATATCAATAATCAGGATAATGTGCATCAGGAAGGTGTCAATCCTCATGCAAACAACAACACTGACCAAATGATGAATGATCAAATGTTCAGAGGCTTTATGCAATTCATGCAACAACAGGTGAAAGCGGCTCCTGTCCACAACGTAGGTGGAAATACTGGAAACTCTCAGGCGGTCACCGCTAAACAGTTTAAGGAGCTGGGACCACCGGAGTTTAAGGGAGAACCCAAACCACTTGTAGCTGAAACATGGATAAAGCAGATCACCAAGATATTTGATGTCTTGGGTTGCTCCGAGGAGCAAAAGGTTCCCTTTGCCGCCTTTATGTTGCGAGGAGAGGCAGATTACTGGTGGGAATCGATAAAGCGTACTCAACCTGCCGCACTGAAGATGTCTTGGGAGAAGTTCCAAGATCTGTTTAACGACAAATACTTTCCCGAGAGTATTCGTCACATGAAGGAGGTGGAGTTCATCAAATTGGAGCAGAATAATATGACCGTGTCGCAGTACGAGGCAAAATTTGCGGAGTTATCCCGGTTTGCGTCCCACCTGGTGGATAATGAAGAAAGAATGACGCGGATGTTTTTAAGAGGTTTGAAGCCGGAGATACGTCAACATCTTGTTTCTCATAAACTGTGTTTGTATTCAGATGTTGTAAATAGGGCTCAGTTGGTGGAGCGCGATAACGAGACAACGCAACCAAAAGAGAGCAGACGGCAAAATGATAATACCAGTGAGAGCAGTCATCGAAGCGGTGACAACAAGCGTGGAGGGAATCAACAGGCCAAAAATGGTAACCACTTCGGTGGTAATCAGGGCCAAAACAATAAGAATGGACATTTCAAGAAGAGGAGATTCAACAATGATGGAAAGACGTCAGCACCAGCACCTGTCGTTAAGGAAGGAGAACGACCACCTATCATATGTTTCAAATGCGGAGGGGAGGGGCACATCAGTCCAAACTGCGCGATGCCGTCCAAAGCATGTTATAATTGTGGAAGAGAAGGTCATTTAGCCCGATTTTGTCGTTTACCGAAGACAAATTCAGCTAGGATGGAGGCACCAAAAGCCGTCCCAGAAAAGTCAAAACCGGTTGTGCAAGGGAGAGCGTTTGTTGTGAACTCCCAGAGAGCAAGGAACCCGAATGAGGTCATCACGGGTAAGCTTATCATAAACTCTAAAGAAGTTTATACTTTATTTGATACCGGTTCAACCCATTCTTTTATTTCTCCTACTTGCGCTCATCGATTAAATTTGATTCCGGAGAAATTAGACTTTGACTTATCTGTGGAAACTCCGTTGGGAGAAACCTTCATTACCTCCACTGTTTATAAGTCTTGTTTGGTTCAAGTTGGTACCCACACATTACCTATCGATCTGATTTCATTAAAAATACTTGCATTTGACGTGATTCTAGGGATTGATTGGTTAACTACTCATTATGCAAAAATTGATTGTTTTCGTAAGGTTGTTAGCTTTCATATTCCTAATCGACCTATTATGCGAATTCAAGCAACCAAACCATTAAAATCAATCGCTGTCATCTCAAGCCATAAAGCTATTCGTTTATTAAAAAACGGATGTCAAGCTTTCTTAGCTCATGTCACAGATCTAAACAAAAATACGTCAGTTTTGAATGATATTTCTATTGTTAATAAATTCCCTGACGTATTCCCTGAAGAACTTCCTGGCCTACCCCCAGAGCGTGAAATTGAATTTTGTATCGACCTTGAACCCGGTACAAAACCCATTTCCAAAGCCCCATATCGAATGGCTCCTATTGAACTTCAGGAGTTAAAGATCCAACTGCAGGAATTGTTAGACATTGGCTTTATTCGTCCTAGTACTTCTCCTTGGGGAGCTCCTGTTCTATTCGTGAAGAAGAAAGATGGAAGTATGCGACTTTGTATTGATTATCGGGAGTTGAATCATGTCACCATCAAAAACAGGTACCCATTGCCACGTATTGATGACCTGTTTGACCAGTTGCAAGGAGCACAATTCTTTTCAAAGATCGATCTTCGTTCTGGATATCATCAGCTGAAGGTTAGAACTGAGGATATTCCAAAGACGGCTTTTAGAACTCGGTACGGGCATTATGAATTCCTAGTCATGTCCTTTGGATTGACTAATGCTCCTGCTGCCTTCATGGATATGATGAACCGGGTATTCAAGGAATATTTGGATCACTTTGTGGTCGTCTTTATTGATGACATCCTTATTTATTCCAAAAGCCGTGAAGATCATGAGCAACACTTGAGGCTGGTACTCCAAAAGCTTCGTGAATACAAGCTTTATGCCAAGTTGAAGAAATGCGAGTTCTGGCTGGAGGAGGTAGCATTCCTTGGGCACGTAGTATCAAGTCGTGGAATATCGGTTGACCCGGCAAAGATTGAAGCTATTCAAAGCTGGGAGCAACCTAAATCAGTGACCGAGGTACGTAGCTTTCTTGGTTTAGCTGGTTATTATCGGAGATTCGTGGAAGGATTTTCTCGAATCGCTACTCCATTAACTCAGCTGACTCGGAAAGATACAAAGTTTGGTTGGAGCGAAGAATGTGAGCAGAGTTTTCAAGAACTCAAGAGGAGACTCATTTCAGCACCTGTTCTAACAATACCATCTGGCTCGGAGGGATTTGTCATCTACAGTGATGCTTCGAGCAAAGGGTTGGGATGCGTTCTCATGCAACATGGAAAAGTCATAGCCTATGCATCAAGACAACTCAAGGAATATGAGAGGAATTATCCTACTCATGATCTAGAGTTGGCAGCTGTTGTCTTTGCACTTAAAATTTGGAGGCATTACTTGTATGGGGAGAAAGTGGAGATCTTTACGGATCATAAAAGCCTCAAATATTTCTTCACTCAAAAGGAACTCAACATGCGACAACGACGTTGGCTTGAACTGTTGAAAGATTATGATCATACCATTCAATACCATCCTGAAAAAGCGAACGTGGTAGCTGACGCATTGAGTAGAAGATCATATGCGGGTACAAGTGCAATATTAACAACGCAAAGGCCCATTTTGTGTGACTTGCAAAGGATGGAGATAGAGTTAAAGACTCCAGGGACCCATGTGATGATGGCGAATATACGAGTAGAACCGACTTTAATCGATAAAGTTAAAGCTGCTCAAGCTACAGACCTGGAGCTGATGCGTATGAGGAAGAAAGTGCAAGAAGGTGCTATGCCGGAAGCAAGAATCGATGAAGAAGGAATACTTCGAGTCAACTCCAGACTTTGTGTTCCTAACAACCCTGATTTAAAGTATGAAATCATGATGGAGGCGCACAACACACCGTTTGCAATCCATCCTGGAAGTACCAAAATGTATCATGATCTTCGTCATACATTTTGGTGGAGCAATATGAAGAGAGAGATAGCGTTGTTTATCTCAAGGTGTCTAACTTGTCAACGAGTCAAAGCGGAGCATCAAGTACCAAAAGGTCCATTGCAACCACTTGAAATTCCAGAATGGAAGTGGGAGCACATTACCATGGATTTCGTTACCGGTCTTCCTAGGGTTTCTCAAGGTATTGATGCGATTTGGGTCATTGTTGATAGATTGACCAAGTCTGCTCATTTCTTACCGATACGAGAAACTTATACACTTGAACGTCTTGCTCGTATGTACATAAACGAGATTGTAAGACTGCATGGTATGCCAGTATCCATAGTTTCTGATCGAGACCCAAGATTCACTTCACGATTTTGGGTTAGTTTACAAAAAGCTATGGGCACGGAGTTACGATTTAGTTCAGCATATCATCCTCAGACGGACGGACAATCAGAGAGGACTATTCAAACTCTTGAAGATCTATTAAGACTCTGTGTCTTTGACTTCAAGGGAAGTTGGGACAAGTTCTTACCATTGGTGGAGTTTTCCTACAACAACAGTTATCAAGCAAGTATTGGCATGGCTCCATTCGAAGCATTGTATGGAAGAAAATGTCGTTCTCCAGTATGCTGGGATGAGGTGGGCGAAGCAACGTTGTTGGGACCGGAGTTGGTACGTATGACTACAGAAAAGATTCAAACGATCCGACAACGTATAAAAACCTCACAAGATCGACAAAAGAGTTATGCTGATCTTCATCGAAAGGACGTGGAATTTGATGTAGGAGATCATGTGTTCTTACGTGTTGCTCCATGGAAAGGAGTTACGAGATTTGGAAAGAGAGGAAAGCTAAATCCTCGATTCATCGGTCCATTTTTAATCCTCGATCGAGTAGGAACTGTGGCTTATAGACTCGCTTTACCGCCAAGTATGTCTCGTGTTCATAACGTTTTTCACATATCCATGTTACGCAAATATGTGGAAGACCCGAACCACATTATTGAGTTAGAACCGGACGAAATAGCGGAGGATTTGACGTATGAAGAAGTTCCTGTTCAAATCTTGGATAAGAAGGAACATATTCTACGCTCCAAGGTTATACCTCAAGTTAAAGTTTTGTGGAGAAACCACGATGTTGAGGAAATGACTTGGGAGTTAGAATCAGAAATGAAATCAAGGTATCCTTACCTCTTCGACATACCAGGTACGTACCCTAATTTCGAGGGCGAAATTTCATAAGAAGGGGAGGTTGTAAGACCCCAACTTTTATAAATAAAGATGAATTTTCTATAAATATCATTTTTAAATATTATGGAGTTAATATAATGTTATAGTTGTGGGTAATATTTATAAATTTTGCAAAGTAAGCAAGTTGTTATAAAATATTCATTTGGTCGGGGAATATTCTTTTTGTCGGGGAATATTCGTACGACGGCACAATCATTGGTGGACCCCACAACGGAATTATTGTCGGATTGAGAAAACGACAGAATTATCTTTCTATAAAAATAACAGCTGAGGTGTTACCGTTAAAATCGTTAAAACTGTTGAACTACTCGGTAGTAAAAGTACAGTAATACGCGTGGTTGCATAGTAGTACACGGTATTGATTATTGATGCTTACGTGAGAAGTCACTCAGCTATACTCAATTATTGCTACAGTAATTGCTGCATCATATCTCTTAAATTATTGTCATAGTATCATATGTATAATATGTTATATTATTAAATTAATAATTGAGACGTTGTGGTAAGTTTGATTATTTTATGGGGGGCCATATGTCATCATCTAAGAGTCTCTTCGTCAATAGTAATTACCGTCGTCAATAGTAATTACCGTCGTCAATAGTAATTACCGTCGTCAATTGTAATTACCGTCGTCAATAGTATTTACCTTGGTCAATAGTATTTACCTTGGTCAATAGTATTTACCTTGGTCAATAGTAATTACCTTCGTCAATAGTATTTATCTTGGTCAATAGTAATTACTTTCGTCAATAGTAGTTGTCCCTTCAATATTACCAAGAGTCATTTGACCCTTCGTTAAGACCAAGAGTCATTTGACCCTTCGTTAAGACCAAGAGCCACCCTCAGTTTTTCTATAAATAGAGGCCTAGGGATTCATTATTTTTCACGAATTCATTCAAGCTATAGAGAGAGAAAGTATAGAGAGAATAAGAGAGAGAGAGAATAAAAGTATTCTGCTACATTACTTTTCTAATATCCAGTTCTTTTAAGGTAAGGGATATTATTCTTTTGTATTCAAGAAGAGAATTTCTGTTATTCCATTTCTTTATTATTCTGTTGGAATAACCTGTATATGCGGAATACCCTATACTTGGTGACATTCTTCTATTATTATATCTTTGTTATTCCGTTGTAACATCCTATCTGTGTTTTACACCGGACCTGGTTCCGTCTTTATTATTATTCTGTTGGAACATCCTGTCTGTGTGTTTTACACCGGACCTGGTTCCATTATTTATTATTCTGTCGGAATATCCTGTCTGTGTGTTTTACACCGGACCTGGTTCCATTATTTATTATTCTGTCGGAATATCCTGTCTGTGCGTTTTACGCCAGACCTGGTTCCATTATTTATTATTCTATTGGAATAACCTGTCTGTGCGGTCTATCGCATGCATGGTGATTTCTTTTGTTATTCCATTCTTTATTATACTCAGTTGGTTAAGTTTTGACTTCTATACTCCATGAAATTAGTGGAATATCCTTGATAATTGCGGTTCATCCAGTATCTTTTCATGAAAATATTCTTCTAAGTATTCTTGAATTTTACTCCACAATACAGTATCATGTTGACAATTTGGACGTTGTTAATTCTTGGATAAATTAATTCTTGAACTTGTTTTATTGAATTCTTATATCATTGTCATCATCCTCATGTTTATAAAATGTTGAAAGTCATCTGTGGCCTGTAGTGCATAGATGGACTTGGTATGATTATGACCAGGGATTATTCGGTATAATCATGACCGTAATGTTACAAATGATGTGGTAAAAGTCCTCATTGGCCCGTAGTGCATTGATGGACAGTTGTTGGCATGATCATGACCATTAATGAATATACGAATATCCTTGGCCGTAGTGCAGGGGTGATTCGATGATGTGGATTATTTTATTAAGCTGAGTCCCAGCGATCACAGTGTTGAAAAACTTTTTAAATCATAAAAGATAGTAGAGTTTATTTTCTACTTGACTCTTTTAATGGATTGCTTGTTCCGCTACAGTTAAACTTGATGTCTATTATATTTTATCAGTTTAACATTGTTGAAGGCTAATGATAATTTATTCTGCATTATCTTAGTCATAATATTTCTTACTGGGCTAGTTGAGCTCACCCTTTCTTTCACTGTTCTCTTCAGGAAATGAGAACGTAGCTGGGGCAAGTCGGGGAACGGAGTGATGGTCCGAATGATAGTATTAGTTAGTAGTCCTCACTATTCTATGTAATGGTGTGTTAATAAATGTAATGAGGACTCCTTTTGAGTATGAATACTCTCTAGAAGATAATATTTGTATTCAAACTCACAGTTTATATTTTATCGTATTGTACACGACAGTTGTATTAATCAGTTGTATTTGTATTCTGTACTATATATCTGACGACCCAAGATGGGTGATGTATACCTAATTTTGGGAGCGTCACATATGCTGTTTAAACTGCCGTAGCCGGACTTTTCTGTTGTAGGATCTGGCCATCCTTTGTTGATATAATTGACCATGGAAGATAGCCGTGGTTCGCCTTTCATCTATTAGAGACAATTGGTGATACCTGTCTTGTACCCATTGATCTTCATCCAGCTGAGCATCCATCAACACTCTAAGGGATTTCATTTCTACTTCTATGGGGAGTACTGCTTCCATCCCCTAGGTTAATGCGTAGGGGGTTGCCCCAGTTGAAGTGTGCATTGATGTTCTGTAGGCTAATAGAGTAAGAGGTAATAAGTTAGGCCATCCTTTGTGGTTGGCAGACATCTTTTGCATGATCTTCTTGATGTTTTTGTTAGCTGCTTCAATATCACCATTCATCTTTGGACGGTAGATGATGGAGTTAAGGTGTTTGATGTGGAATTTATTGCATAACTCCTCCATTATTTTGTTGTTGAAGTTCTTAGCATTGTCTGATACAATTACCTCTGGTTGTCCATATCGACAAATGACATTATTTTTTAGGAAAGCAATGATGACTTCTTTGGTAACCCTGGGGAAGGAGGCTGCTTCTATCCACTTAGTAAAGTAGTTGATCATGGTGAAGATGAATCGATGTCCATTACTGGCTTTGGGCTCGATGGGCCCGATCACGTCCATTCCCCACATTGAGAAGGGCCAAGGTGAGCTCATATTATGGAGCTCCCGTGGAGGGGCGTAGATAGCATTCCCATGAATTTGGCATTGATAACATCTCTTGACGTGGTCATTGCAGTCAGCCTTGAGAGATAGCCAGTAATGTCCTGTCCTGAGGATCTTCTTTACAAGTAAAGGGTCGCTCATGTGTGGGCCACAGACTCCACCATGGATCTCATCCATGAGTCTCTGAGCTTGATCCTTATCCAGGCATTTGAGGAGACCTAGTCCTGCATCTCTCGTGTAGAGTGCATTTCCACTCAGGTAGAATTTCATAGCTAGTCGATGAATCCGCCTTTGCTCAGTCAGGCTCGCCTCAGCGGGTGTAGATCCATCTCACAAGTACTCCTTGATATGCTGATACCAAGGTTGTTGGATGGGAGGTAGCTCATCCTATACTTCTCCAACATAGTTCCCATAGGCTGGTGCATTTTGCAGGGCTAATGTGACGCTTGGCATGTGTTCCTTGTTAGGTATGTGAATCAAGGAGGCCAAAGTTGCTAATGCGTCTGTGAAGTCATTCCTATTACGAGGAATATGTAGAAAGGAGATCTCTTCGAACTCCGAAGTCATTTGTAAAACTTGTCGATGGTAAGGCAGCAAACGTAGCTCTTTGGTTTGATAGATTCCCATGGATTGTTTGAATACCAATTTTGAATCCTCAAAGACAGTTAACCATTTGATACCCATTGAATGGGCAAGTTTTAGCCCCATGATACAGCCTTCATGCTCAATTGTGTTGTTGGTGCTGACAAACTGCAATTTGACGGCGATGGGATATTGCTCCCCTATACCGAATATCATAACTGCTTCAGCTCTAGAACCTTCCATATTAATAGCTCCATCAAAATACATATTCCATGTTTGACGTGCATCGTACTGATGGTGTTGCTGAATTGTCATTACCCCTTCATCGAGGAAGTATGTTTCCAATGGTTTGAAGTCCCCTGAAGGTGTGGTGGCCAGTTGATCCGTAATTCCTTGACCTTTAATGGACTTTTGAGTCATGTAAACAATGTCAAATTGTTGCAGAATCAACTGCCATCTGGACAGCTGACAATTCAGTATGGGTTTACTGAACACATACTTTAGAAGATCCACGCGGGATATGAGATGGGTTGTGTGCCCATGGAGGTAATGTTGTAACCTCATGGCAGCCCATGCTAAAGCACAACAAGATTTCTCAATCAGAGAGTACTTGTATTCACTGATGCTGAATCTTTTGCTGAGGTAATAGATAGCTCGTTCTCGACCTCTATCGTCTTTCTGACCCAACATGTAGCCCATGGCATTGTCACTTATGGACAGGTACATGAACAAGGGAATATCATCCCTGGGTGGTACCAAAATAGGAGCTTTGACTAGCTGCTCTTTGATGGTAAGAAAGGCCTTCTGGCACTCATCATTCCATTTCATGGAGGAGTTTTTCCTTAACAGCTTGAAGATAGGCTCACATGTTGCTGTGAGTTGAGAAATGAACCTACTAATGAAGTTGACTCTTCCCAAAAATCCCCGTATTTCCTTCTCTGTCTGAGGAATGGGCATTTTTGTAATGGCCTAGATTTTGGTGGGATCCAGCTCGATTCCTTTATGGCTGACTAGAAATTCTAGCAACTTGCCTGATTAAATGCCAATCATTGGTGGACCCCACAACGAAAGTATTGTCGTAGTTAGAAAACGACATAATTATCTTTTTATAAAAATAACGGTGGAGGTGTTACCGTTAAAACTGTTGAACTACCCGGTAGTAAAAGTACAGTAATACGCGTAGTTGTATAGTAGCACACGGTATTGATTATTGATGCTTACGTGAAAAGTCACTCAGTTATAGTCAATTATTGCTACAGTAATTGCTGCATCATATCTCTCATATTATTGATTCAATTATTTTTACAGTATCATCTGCATAGTATGATATATTATTAAATCAATAATTGAGACGACAAAGTTATTCATATTATTAAATTTTAATATTTACAATATCTAGAAGTTCTGTCAAGGAGAGGTTTGGTCACCTAATTGCGCGTCAATAAGGAGAAATCCTTATCGGAAAGCCCCCTCTTTCTTGGGAACGACCTGGTTGTTAAATATTGTGAATTATAATATTAATGATGAATAAGTTCGTGTTGATTAAAGATAAAATTGATAGTTCCATTGTGTGTAAATTATTAGTGTTAGTAGAAATCGATATTTATTTCGATAATAATTGATGTCTGGAGGTTATATTGACCAATCGGGTATTCGGGGCACTTTTCGTGTCGGAGTACTATTCACGGGTTACTATTCACCCGGTTACTATTCACTCTAGTATTGTTCACTCGGGTATTTAGGACACTTTTTGTGTCGAGATACTATTCACGGGGTACTATTCACCCGAAAAATATACTTTTTTAGGTCCAAATCATTTTTGAGTACAATATTATTCTATGAGAAGATGTGATAATTTTTCAGACAGTTGGTTGAAATTATAATAGTAAATCAATATGGATCGTTGGTTTAAAGTTTTAATAGTAACTTGTTCCTTTGATTTTCCAAGAGTTACTTGTCCCTTCGGTTTTTTAAAGAGTTACTTGTCCCTTCGGTTTTCTAAGAGTTACTTGTCTCTTCGGTGTTCCAAGAGTTAATTGCCCCTTCGTAAATAGTAGTTGTCTCTTCAATATTACCAAGAGTCATTTTGACCCTTCGTTAAGACCAAGAGCTACTTTCAGTTCTTCTATAAATAGAAGCTCATTCCTTCATTATTTCTTACAAACTCACTGAATCTCTAGGGAGAGAAACTATAGAGAGAAAGAAGAAAAGTATTCTGCTACTTCACTACTCCAGTATTCAGTTTTTCTAAGGTAAGGGATATTATTTGTTGTGCTTGTAAGGGGTATTATTTCTTTCGTATTCATGAAGAGAGCTATTGTTATTCCATTCTTTATTATTATGTTAGAATAACCTGTTTATGCGAAGTACCGCATACATGGTGAAATTCTTCTGTTATTCCATTCTTTATTATTCTGTTGGAATAACCTGTCTGTGCGGTCTATCGCATGCCTGGTGAATTCTGTTGATATTCCATTCTTTATTATTCTGTTGGAATATTCTGTTAGTGCGGATTACGCATGACCTAGTTCCATTCTTTATTATTCTGTTAGAATATCCTGTCAGTGCAGATTACGCATGACCTGGTTCCATTCTTTATTATTCTGCTAAAATAATCTGTCTATGTGGATTACAACATGCATGGTGAATGATCCTTCGTATTCATTTCTTATTAAATTGTGAAAATGATCTGTTTACGTGGATTACCACATGGCGGGCGAAAATCCATTTGCAGTTTCATATATTCTATTATACTCAGTTGGTTAAAGTTTTAGCTTCTATACTCCATGAAATTAGTGGAATATTCTTGATATTTTCGCTTCGTCCAGTATCTTTTCATGGAAATATTCTTCTGAGCATTCTTGAATTTTACTCTACAAAGCAGTATCATGTTAACAATTTGGACGTTATTGGTTCCTGGATAAATTAATTTATAAATCTTTAAAATTTATTCTTAAACTTGTTTTATTGAATTATTATGTCATTGTCATCATCCTCATGCTTATATTGCGATGAAAGTCATCTTTGGCTTACGTGCATAGATGGACTTGGTATGATTATGACCAGGAATTATTCGGTATAATCATAATCGTAATGTGATGAATGATGTGGTAAAAGTCCTCATTGGCCTGTAGTTCATTGGTGGACAGTTGTTGGTATGATTATGACCAAAAATTATTCGGTATAGTCATGACCATTCATGATTACATGAATTTCCTTGGCCGTGGAGCAGGGATGATTCGATTTTATTTATTAAGTTGAGTCTCAGCGATAAAGTTGATGAAAAACTTTTTAAATCATAGAAGATAGTAGATTTTATACTTTACTTGACTCTTCTAATGGATTGCTTATTCCGCTACAGTTTTTGATCTAAAACTTGTTGTCTATTATATTCTATCAGTTGTTATATTGTTGAAGGCTAATGATAACTTATTCTGCATTATCTTAGTCATAATATTTCTTACTGGGCTAGTTGAGCTCACCCGTTTGCTTTCATTGTTCTCTTCAGAAAATGAGAATGTAGCTGAGACTAGTCGGGAAACAGAGTGATGGTCCTAGATGGTGCATTAGTAGTCCTCACTATTCTGTGAAATAGTGTGATAATAAATGTAATAAGGACTCCATTGAGTGTAGATATTGTCTAGATGACAATATTTGTATTAAAACTCACAGCCTATGTTTTGTCGTATTTTATACGACTATTGTATAATTAGTTTGTATTTGTTTTCAGTACCTTGTATCTGGCGACCCAAGATGGGTGATGTATACCTATTTTGGGGGCGTCACAGTTGGTATCAAAGCTTAGGGATATAATTCCTGGCTAAGATGTGAGACAAGAACTAGGAGGAGAGAGACGGGGAATTCCTTCGCTAGTATGATCTACCTAAGTTTATTTGGTATTTAATTGGTCGATCAGAGTATAGGGATAATATGTGATATGTTAATTAACCCTTATTTTGCGGCAGTATTTGAAAATGGCATCCGAAAATGTCGAGATAAGCAATGAAGCACATGAGACCGTTGAGTCACCACAGATTAATACCCAGGATAATGTGCAACAGGAAGAAAATAATCATCAGGTAAACAATGACACTGATGAAATGGTGAACGATGGGATGTTCAGAGGCTTTATGCAATTCATGCAACATTAGGCGAGAGCGGCTCCTGTTCAAAATACAGGTGGAAACAATGGCAACCCACGGCCGGTCACTGCTAAGCAGTTCAAGGAGCTGGGACCGTCGGAGTTTTTGGGAAAACTAGAACTACTTAAGGTAGAGACGTGGATAAAGCAAATTACCAAGATATTTGATGTCTTAGAATACTCAGAGGAGCAAAAATTTCCCTTCGCCACCTTTATGTTGCATGAAGAGGCAGATTATTGGTGGGAATCTGTAAAGCGTACTCAGCCTGACACACTCAAGATGTCTTGGGAGAAGTTTCAAGAGCTGTTCAACGATAAATACTTTCCCGAAAGTATTCATCACATGAAGGAGGTGGAGTTTATCAAGTTGGAGCAAAACAATATGACCGTGTCGCAATACGAGGCTAAATTTGCAGAGTTATCCCAGTTTACATCCCATTTGGTCGATAATGAGGAGCGAATGACGCGAATGTTTCTAAGAGGTTTGAAACCCGATATACGTCAATACCTCATTTCTCACAAACTTTGTTTATATTCAAATGTTGTGAATAGGGCTCAGTTATTAGAGCGCGATAATGAGTCAGCACAACCAAAAGGCAATGACCAACAACACGATAATAATCATACTTATGGCAACGGCCATCAGAACAATGATAACCATCGTGGGGGAAATTATCATGCCAAGAATGGTAACCACTTCGGTGGTAATCATGGCCAAGATAATAGGAGTGGAAATTTCAAGAAGAGAAGGTTCAACAACGATGGAAAGGCAGCAGCACCAACACCCATGTTCAAGGAAGGAGAACGACCACCAATTGTATGCTTCAAATGCGGAGGGGAGGGACATATCAGTCCAAACTGCGTGATGCAGTCCAAAGCATGTTACAATTGTGGAAAAGAAGGTCACCTAGCCCGATTTTGTCGTGCACCAAAGTCAAGTCCAGCTGGAACGGTGGCACCAAAGGCGGATACGAACAAAATAAAGTCGGTGGTTTCAGGGAGAGCGTTTTTCGTGACTTCTCAAAAAGCGAGTAACCCGAACGAAGTTAGCACAGGTTAGTTAATTATAAATTTTTGCGAAGTCTATACCTTATTAGATGCCGGTTCTACCCATTATTTTATATCTTTTGATTGCGCTCAACGTTTAAATTTAACTCTAGAGAAGTTAGACTTTGACTTATCGATTGAAACTTCATTAGTAGAAACCTTCGTTACCTCCACTATTTATAAATCTTTTTTGATTCAAATCGACACTTTCACGTTACTTGTCGATCTTATCTCTTTGAAAATACTTGCCTTTGATGTGATTTTAGGAATCGATTAGTTAACTACTCATCATGCTTTGCGTAAGGTTGTTAGCTTTTATATTCCTAACCAACCTGTTATGCGAATTCAAGTAATCAAACCACTAAAGTCAATCATTGTCATATCAAGCCATAATTAAAGAGCCCCGAGCCTTTCCCTGGTGACTTCCTTGTGTGGAATGCACCGAAGCCAGACTATCCGTAGGGGACGTCGTGAATAGCGGTGGCAAGTTGATAGGTATCAATGTGACATGCTATCCAAGTCTTGGATGAGAGTCACAATTTTGAATGACATTTCTATTGTTAATAAATTTCTGGACGAATTCTTGAAGACTTCTTAGCCTAGCCCAGAGCGTGAAATCGAATTTTGTATTGACCCCAGTACAAAACCCATTTCTGAAACCCTTAAATATTTCTTCACCTGGAACAAACGTATTATGCGCCAAAGATGTTGGCTCGAGCTGTTGAAGATTATGACCATATTATTCAATATCATCGTGGAAGAGCGAACATGGCAGCTGACGCGTTGAGTAGAAGATTGTATACGGTTACGAGTGTGACGTTGTTAAACACAAAAACTCATTTCGTATAACTTACAAATGATGAAGATAGAGTTAAAGACTCTAGGGACCTACGTGGTGATATCAATTATACGAGTAGAATCGACTTTAATCGATAAAGTTAAAGGCAGCTCAAGCTACAGACCTGGAGCTGATGCATATGAGGAAGAAAGTGCAAGAATGTGTTATTCCGAAAGCAAGAATCGATGAAGAAGGAATACTTCGGGTCAACTCTAGACTTTGTGTTCCTAACGATTCTGACTTGAAGTATAAAATCATGTGGAGGCGCACAACACGCCATTTGTAATCCATCCTGGGAGTACCAAAATGTATCGTGATCTTCGACATATATTTTAGTGGAGAAATATGAAGAGAGAGATAGCGGGGTTTATCTCAAGGTGTCTAACTTGTCAACGAGTGAAGGCAGAGCATCAAGTGCCAAAAGGTTCATTACAACCACTTGAAATTCCAGAATGGGAGTGGGAGTACATTACCATGAATTTCGTTACTGGTCTTCCCAAGGTTTCTCAAGGCATAGATGCGATTTGGGTCATTGTTGATAGATTGACCAAGTCTGCTCATTTCTTATCGATACGAGAAACTTATACACTTGAACGTCTTGCTAGTATGTACATAAACAAGATTGTAAGATTCCATGGTATGCCAGTATCTATAGTTTCTGATCTAGACCCAAGATTCACTTCAAGATTTTGGGTTAGTTTGCAAAAAGCTATGGGCACTGATTTACGATTTAGTTCGGCATATCATCCTCAAACGGACGGGCAGTCGGAAAGGACTATTCAAACTCTTGAAGATTTATTAAGACTCTATGTCCTTGACTTCAAGGAAAGTTGGGACAAGTTCTTACCATTGGTGGAGTTTTCCTACAACAATAGTTATCAAGCAAGTATTGGCATGGCTCCATTTGAGGCGTTGTATAGAAGAAAGTGTCATTCTCTAGTATGATGGGATGAGGTGGGTGAAGTAACGTTGTTGGGACCGGAGTTGGTACGTATGACTACGAAAAATATTCAAACGATTCGACAACGTATAAAAGCCTCACAAGATCGACAAAAGAGTTATGCTGATCTTCATCGAAAGGACGTGGAATTCAATATTGGAGATCATGTGTTGTTACGTGTTGCTCCATTGAAATGAGTTACGAGATTTGGAAAGAGAGGAAAGCACAATCCTCTATTCGTTGGCCCATTTTTAATCCTCGAGCGAGTAGGAACTGTGGCCTATAGACTCGCCTTACCGCCAGGTATGTCTCGTGTTCATAATATTTTTCACATATCTATGTTACGTAAATATGTGAAAGACCCGAACCACATTATTGAGTTAGAACCAGATGAGATAGAGGAAGATTTAACGTATAAAGAGTTATCTATTAAAATCTTGGATAAGAAGGATCATGTTCTACGCTTCAAGGTTATACCTCAAGTCAAAGCTTTGTGGAGAAACCACGGTGTGGAGGAAATGACTTGGGAATTAGAATCTGAGATGAAGTTTAGGTATCCTCCTCTCTTCGACATACCAGGTATGTACCCTTATTTCGAGGAAGAAATTTTATGACACCGCCAAAATAGGTATACATCACCCATTCTGAGTTGTCAAATACATGGTACAGAAACAACTACAACTTTATTAATACAATTGTCGTGCAAAATACGACAACACTTAAACTGTGAATTTAAAAATAAAAATTATCTTCTAGACAATATCCACACCCAAATAAGTCCTCATTATAATTATTATTTTATAAAAATGATGAGGACTACTAAAACAATTTTTAAAACCATCATTCCATACTCCGACTAGTACTCGCTACATTCTAGCCTCCTGAGAAAAAAAATGGAACAAAAAAGAAAACGGCGAGCTCAACTAGCCCAGTAAAGAATATTATGACTAAGCTAATATAGAACAAATTATCGTTAATCTTCAACAGGGAAAAATCTAATAGAATACAATAGACAATAAATTTTAAATCAATATTCGCAGCGAAAATAATAATTCATTAGAAGAGTTAAGTAGATGATGAAATCTACTATCATCTATGAATTTAAAAGTCCATCATCAGTATTTTATCACTGTAACATCAATCAATATACATCTTGAATCAAGTATTCATCTTTGCACTACAGGCCAAAGATATTCATCAGTTGGTCATGCTCATCTAAATACCTGTTCATCTTTGCATTACGGCCAAAGATATTCATCAAAAAATCATTCATCTTTGCACTACAGGCCAAAGATATTCAGTACTATCATCATTTAGGACTGAGGATGATGAAAAATATTTTAAAGAAAAACGAATCTAGTGAAACAAAAGAACAAATATTAAGGATTCGTACTTTAAACAATCCAAGTTCAAAAATACTTCATAAATAACCATAGTGAAGTAAAATTCAAGAATGATCAAAACATAGATTCAATCAAAGCTAGTATCCATAGTAGATATCTTGGATAAAAATGAAAATTTAATTTTTCGGTGAATAGTACTGTATTCGTGAATAGTGTCGTATACGTGAATAGTGCCGTATACGTGAATAGTAACTCCGACACAAAAAGTATCAAATTTGATAAAAATTCAGATCAATATTTCGGCATAATGATATTGAAAAAAATAATATCATTTATAAAAAAATAACATCCCTTACCTCAGAAAAAATAGTACTTCTAGCTGGAATACTGGATATAGTGCTGAAGGGAACTTACACCGTATATCAATACTCAAAGTCTTAAAATACTCACAAGAACACGCTCGATAATATAGAGAGAGAAAACTTCAGTTTCTGGTGTGATTTTCAATTCTAACCTACGCACCCTATTTATAGGAAAATGCTTAGAACACCAAAACAGAAAATTTAATATAATATTAATATATTATATATAAATTCTTACGTACACCAAGAATCTGAATTCAGCAACTTAACACATGTTTAATGAGGCCCAAAAATATAAAAAAATATTTTTCTTAAAAAAAATAATTAAAACTTCCAAAAATCAATTATTTCAGAATTTCAGAACTTCAATAATTCATAATAAATTGCCCTTTTATCAGAAAAAATCGAACTTTATGTCTTTTTTTATAGAAAATTCCATTATCTACAACTTTGCAGAAGAAAGTTTTTCCAAATTCCAAACAAAAATTAACCAAAATTCACAAACGGACGATTTTACAGGCTATAATCAAATTTCAGTCAAGAAATGGGCCCACAGACATGTTTAACATGATTTAAACAACTTTTGCAATAAAAATACTCTTCCTCCTCATGTACTCATATATCCCACATCCATTGTAAAAATATCATCATTATTATATTATAATAATATTATAAAATATTATTTTATCGGAAAAGATAAAATATTGATTTTTAACAATTGTCACTTTGAAAATTTTCTCCATCTATATCCACATAAAATGAATATTTTCTTCATCAGATAAATCAATAATTAATTATTCACAAATAATATTACAGAATCACAATACTGACAACTAGGCAGTTTCCAAGAAAGAGGGAGCTTTCCAATAAGGATGTCTCCTTACTGGCGTGCAATCAGATGACCAAACCTCTCCTTAGACAGAATTTTCTAGACATTGCCAATAATGTTATCTAATAATATTATTCAGATAATATGAATTATTGCTCCGATAATAAAAAATATTGTGTAGTGACAATTATTGAAACAACAGTAATATAAAATATCAACGTAGCAATTATTGAATCAATAAAATAAAATATTGAACAGTAATTACTGTAATAATTATTGAATAGTGCATTCTTACGTAAGAATCAATAATTGGTGCAACACTGTGTGCTACTGTTTTTTAACCACCGGGTATTTCAACAGTATTAAAGGTAACAACTACGCCGTTATTTATAAACAACTTGTACTTGTCGTTTTCTTCATCCAATCGCTTTTCGTTATGGGGCCCACAAAAGACTGCGCCGTCGTACGAATATTCTCCGACAGAAAGAATATTCCACGACCAAACGAATATTCCCCGACAACAATGAGTATTTTATAACCACTTACTTATTTAAAATATTTGCGCATTTTACATAACTAACCTCATTAATCAATTCAACCCTTACTATTTCAAAATAATAAATAGAGAAAATTAAATTTCATTTATTAATAATTTGGGGTCTTACAACCTCCCCTCCATATGAAATTTCGTCCTCGAAATTGACGTACGTACCTGGTGTTTCGAAAAGATGAGGCTACCTCGCTTTCATTTCCGTTTTCAACTCCCAGGTCATTTCCTCAATAGCATGGTTCATCAACAAAACTTTAACTTGTGGTATGACCTTTGTGCGTAGGACATGCTCTTTCCTATCTAAGATCTTGATAGGTACCTCCTCGTACGTTAAGTCTTCAGCTATCTCATCCGGTTCTAACTCAATGACGTGGTTTGGGTCTTTCACATATTTATGAAGCACAGATATATGAAAAACATTATGAACACGAGACATACTTGGAGGTAACGCGAGTCTATAGGCCACATTTCTTACTTGGTCAAGAATCTGAAATGGACCAATAAATCGTGGATTGAGCTTTTCTCTCTTCCCAAATCTTGTAACTCTCTTCCATGGAGCCACACGCAACAATACATGATCCCCAATACTACATTCCACGTCCTTTCGATGAAGATCCGCATAACTCTTTTGTCGATCTTGTGTCGTTTGTATACGTTGTCAAATCATTTGGATCTTTTCTGTAGTCATTCGTACCAACTCAGGTCCCAACAATGTTGATTCACCTACCTCATCCCAACATATTGGAGAGCGACACTTTCGCCCATACAATGCTTCAAATGGAGCCACACCTATACTTGCCTGATAACTGTTGTTGTAGGAGAATTCCACCAATGGTAAATACTTATCCCAACTCCCTTTGAAGTTTAGGACACAGAGTCTTAATAGATCTTCAAGAGTTTGAATAGTTCTCTCTGATTGTCCGTCCATTTGAGGATGGTATGCTGAACTGAATCGTAAATCCGTGCCCAAAGCTTTTTGCAAGCTAACCCAAAATCGTGAAGTGAATCTTGGGTCACGATCCAAAACTATGGATACTGGCATGCCATGCAACCTCACAATCTCATTCACATACATAAGAGCAAGACGTTCAAGGGAATAAGTCTCTCGTATCGGCAAGAAATGAGCAGACTTAGTTAATCTATCAACAATAACCCAAATAGCATTTATGCCTTGAGAAACCGTGGGAAGACCTGTAATGAAATCCATGGTAATGTGTTCCCACTTCCATTTCAAAATCTCAAGTGGTTGCAATGGACCCTTAGGCACTTGATGCTCCGCCTTTACACGTTGACAAGTTAAACACCTCGAGATAAACTTCGCAATCTCTCTCTTCATATTGTTCCACCAAAATGTGTGTCGAAGATCACGATACATTTTGGTACTTCTAGGGTGAATTACAAACGGTGTGTTGTGTGCCTCCATCATGATCTTGTACTTCAAATCAGAATCATTAGGAACATAAAGTCTGGAGTGGACTCGAAGTATTCCTTCTTCATCGATTCTTGCTTCCGAAATAGCATCTTCTTGCACTTTTTTCTTCATACGCATCAGCTTCATGTCTGTAGCTTGAGCAGCTTTAACTTTATCGATTAAAGTCGGTTCTACTCTTATGCTTGATATCATCACGTGGGTACTTAAAGGCTTTACCTCTATCTCCATCCTTTGCAAGTCATACAAAATGGGCATGTGTGTTAATAACATTGCACTCGTACCTGCATATGATCTTCTACTCAATGCGTCAGCTACCACATTTGCTTTTCCAGGATGGTATTGAATGGTATGGTCGTAGTCTTTCAACAGCTCGTGTGGCGTCCCCAAAATTAGGTATACATCACCCATCTTGGATCGTCAGATACATAGTACAAAATACAAATACAACTTACTAATAAAACTGTCGTGTACAATATGACAAAATATAAACTGTGAGTTTGAATACAAATATTATCTTCTAGAGAGTATTCATACTCAAAAGGAGTCCTCATTATATTTATTAACACACTATTACATAGAATAGTGAGGACTACTAACTAATACTATCATTCGGACCATCACTTCATTCCCCGACTTGCCCCAGCTACGTTCTCATTTCCTGAAGAGAACAGTCAAAGAAAGGGTGAGCTTAACTAGCCCAGTAAGAAATATTATGACTAAGATAATGCAGAATAAATTATCATTAGCCTTCAATAATGTTAAACTGATAAAATATAATAGACATCAAGTTTAACTGCAGCGGAACAAGCAATCCATTAAAAGAGTCAAGTAGAAAATAAACTTTACTATCTTTTATGATTTAAAAGGTTTTTCAACACTGTGATCGCTGGGACTCAGCTTAATAAAATAATCCACATCATCGAATCACCCCTGCACTACGGCCAAGGATATTCGTGTATTCATTAATGGTCATGATCATGCCAACAACTGTTCATCAACGCACTACGGGCCAATGAGGACTTTTACCACATCATTTGTAACATTACGGTCTTGATTATACCGAATAATCCCTGGTCATAATCATACCAAGTCCATCTATGCACTACAGGCCACAGATGACTTTTAACATTTTATAAACATGAGGATGATGACAATGATATAAGAATTCAATAAAACAAGTTCAAGAATTAATTTATCCAAGAATTAACAACGTCCAAATTGTCAATATGATACTGCTTTGTGGAGTAAAATTTAAAAATACTTAGAAGAATATTTTCATGAAAAGATACTGGATGAACCGCAATTATCAAGGATATTCCACTAATTTCATGGAGTATAGAAGTTAAAACTTAACCAACTGAGTATAGTAAAGAATGGAATAACAAAAGAAATCACCCGGCATGCGATAGACCGCACAGACAGGTTATTCCAACAGAATAATAAATAATGGAACCAGGTCCGGCGTAAACGCACAGACAGGATATTTCGACAAAATAATAAATAATGGAATCAGGTCCGGTGTAAAACACACAGACAGGATATTCTAACAGAATAATAACAAGACGGAACCAGGTCCGGTGTAAAACACACAGACAGGATGTTCCAACAGAATAATAATAAAAAAGGAACCAGGTCCGGTGCAAAACACACTGACAGGATGTTCCAACAGAATAATAATAAAAACGGAACCAGGTCCAGTGTAAAACACACAGACAGGATGTTCCTACAGAATAACAGAAGAATGTCACCAAGTATAGGGTAGACCGCGTATACAGGTTATTCCAACAGAATAATAAATAATGAAATAACAACAGTTCTCTTCATGAATAAGAAAGAATAACACCCCTTACCGTTTTAAAGAAGAGCTGAAATAAGGAAGTAGTTAAGTAGCAGAATACTCTTCTTCTCTCTCTCTATAGTTTCTCTCTATAGTTTCTCTCTCTAGAGTTCAGTGAATTCGTAAGAAATAGTGAAGGAATGAGCTGTTATTTATAGAAAAATAGAATGCATAGTAACTAATCCATGAACGGTCCAGATTGATTACTTTAATCTGACGGTCCATATTTAAAGAAAAATCTTTTAAATAAAATATAATATATTTTATTTATAGAATAACTTTAATAAAGTATTCTATTTTATATAAAAAGATATTTCTGTTTTATTACGTTAATAATACGAATAAAATAAAACGTCATTATCGCTAAATAATTCATATTATTAACTGAAAAGAATTGAATCAAACTGAGTGACTTCTCACATAAGCATTAATAATTAATACCGTGTGCTACTATGCAACCACACGTATTACTGTACTTTTACTACCGAGTAGTTCAACAATATCAATGGTAAAACTTCCGCCGTTATTTTTAATAAAATATTTTTGTCGTTTTCTCAATCCGACAATAATTCCGTTGTGGGGTCCACCAATGATTGTGCCGTTGTACGAATATTCCCTGTTAAAACGAATATTCCCCGACCAATCGAATATTATATAACAACTTGCGTACTTTGCAAAATTTATAAATATTACCCACAACTATAACAATATATCAAATTAACTCCATAATATTCAAAAATGATATTTATAGAAAATTCATCTTTATTTATAAAAGTTGGGGTCTTACAACCTCCCCTTCTTATGAAATTTTGCCCTCGAAATTAGGGTACGTACCTGGTATGTCGAAGAGGTAAGGATACCTTGATTTCATTTCAGATTCTAACTCCCAAGTCATTTCCTCAACATCGTGGTTTCTCCACAAAACTTTGACTTGAGGTATAACCTTGGAGCGTAGAATATGTTCTTTCTTATCCAAGATTTGAACAGGAACTTCTTCAAACGTCAAATCCTCCGCTATTTCGTCCTGTTCTAACTCAATAATGTGGTTCGGGTCTTCCACATATTTGCGTAACATGGATATGTGAAACACGTTATAAACATGAGACATACTTGGCGGTAAAGCGAGTCTATAAGCCACAGTTCCTACTCGATCAAGGATTAAAAATGGACCGATGAATCGAGAATTGAGCTTTCCTCTCTTTCCAAATCTCGTAACTCCTTTCCATGGAGCAACACGTAAGAACACATGATCTCCTACATCAAATTCCACGTCCTTTCGATGAAGATCAGCATAACTCTTTTGTCGATCTTGTGAGGTTTTTATACGTTGTCGGATCGTTTGAATCTTTTCTGTAGTCATACGTACCAACTCCGGTCCCAACAACGTTGCTTCACCCACCTCATCCCAGCATACTGGAGAACGACATTTTCTTCCATACAATGCTTCGAATGGAGCCATGCCAATACTTGCTTGATAACTGTTGTTGTAGGAAAACTCCACCAATGGTAAGAACTTGTCCCAACTTTCCTTGAAGTCAAGGACACAGAGTCTTAATAAATCTTCTAGAGTTTGAATAGTCCTCTCTGATTGTCCGTCCGTCTGAGGATGATATGCCAAACTAAATCGTAAATCTTTGCCCATAGCTTTTTGTAAACTAACCCAAAATCGTGAAGTGAATCTTGGGTCTCGATCAGAAACATTGGATACTGGCATACCATGCAGTCTTACAATCTCGTTTATGTACATACGAGCAAGACGTTCAAGTGTATAAGTTTCTCGTATCGGTAAGAAATGAGCAGACTTGGTCAATCTATCAACAATGACCCAAATCGCATCAATACCTTGAGAAACCCTAGGAAGACCGGTAACGAAATCCATGGTAATGTGCTCCCACTTCCATTTTAGAATTTCAAGTGGTTGCAATGGACCTTTTGGTACTTGATGCTCCGCTTTGACTCGTTGACAAGTTAAACACCTTGAGATAAACAGTGCTATCTCTCTCTTCATATTGCTCCACCAAAATGTATGACGAAGATCATGATACATTTTGGTACTTCCAGGATGGATTGCAAACGGTGTGTTGTGCGCCTCCATCATGATTTCATACTTTAAATCAGGGTTGTTAGGAACACAAAGTCTGGAGTTGACTCGAAGTATTCCTTCTTCATCGATTCTTGCTTCCGGCATAGCACCTTCTTGCACTTTCTTCCTCATACGCATCAGCTCCAGGTCTGTAGCTTGAGCAGCTTTAACTTTATCGATTAAAGTTGGTTCTACTCGTATATTCGTCATTATCACATGGGTCCCTGGAGTCTTTAACTCTATCTCCATCCTTTGCAAGTCACACAAAATGGGCCTTTGTGTTGACAATATCGCACTCGTACTTGCATATGATCTTCTACTCAATGCGTCAGCTACCACGTTCGCTTTTCCAGGATGGTATTGAATGGTATGATCATAATCTTTTAACAGTTCAAGCCAACGTCGTTGTCGCATGTTGAGTTCCTTTTGAGTGAAGAAATATTTGAGGCTTTTATGATCCGTAAAGATCTCCACCTTCTCCCCATACAAGTAATGCCTCCAAATTTTAAGTGCAAAGACAACAGCTGCCAACTCTAGATCATGAGTAGGATAATTCCTCTCATATTCCTTGAGTTGTCTTGATGCATAGGCTATGACTTTTCCATGTTGCATGAGAACGCATCCCAACCCTTTGCTCGAAGCATCACTGTAGATGACAAATCCCTCCGAGCCAGATGGTATTGTTAGAACAGGTGCTGAAATGAGTCTCCTCTTGAGTTCTTGAAAACTTTTCTCACATTCTTCGCTCCAACCGAACTTTGTATCTTTCCGAGTCAGCTGAGTTAATGGAGTAGCGATTCGAGAAAATCCTTCCACGAATCTCCGATAATAACCAGCTAAACCAAGAAAGCTACGTACTTCGGTCACTGATTTAGGTTGCTCCCAGCTTTGAATAGCTTCAATCTTTGTCGGGTCAACCGATATTCCACGACTTGATACTACGTGCCCAAGGAATGCTACCTCCTCCAACCAGAACTCGCATTTCTTCAACTTGGCATAAAGCTTGTATTCACGAAGCTTTTGGAGTACCAGCCTCAAGTGTTGCTCATGATCTTCACGGCTTTTAGAATAAATAAGGATGTCATCAATAAAGACGACCACAAAGTGATCCAAATATTCCTTGAATACCTGGTTCATCATATCCATGAAGGCAGCAGGTGCATTAGTCAATCCAAAGGACATGACTAGGAATTCATAATGCCCGTACCGAGTTCTAAAAGCCGTCTTTGGAATATCCTCAGTTCTAACCTTCAGCTGATGATATCCAGAACGAAGATCGATCTTTGAAAAGAATTGTGCTCCTTGCAACTGGTCAAACAGGTCATCAATACGTGGCAATGGGTACCTGTTTTTGATGGTGACATGATTCAACTCCCGATAATCAATACAAAGTCGCATACTTCCATCTTTCTTCTTCACGAATAGCACAGGAGCACCCCAAGGAGAAGTACTAGGACGAATAAAGCCAATGTCTAACAATTCCTGCAGTTGGATCTTTAACTCCTGAAGTTTAATAGGAGCCATTCGATATGGGGCTTTGGAAATGGGTTTTGTACCGGGTTCAAGGTCGATACAAAATTCAATTTCACGCTCTGGGGGTAGGCCAGGAAGTTCTTCAGGGAATACGTCAGGGAATTTATTAACAATAGAAATATCATTCAAAACTGACGTATTTTTGTTTAGATCCGTGACATGAGCTAAGAAAGCTTGACATCCGTTTTTTAATAAACGAATAGCTTTATGGCTTGAGATGACAGCGATTGATTTTAATGGTTTGGTTGCTTGAATTCGCATAATAGGTCGATTAGGAATATGAAAGCTAACAACCTTACGAAAACAATCAATTTTTGCAGGATGAGTAGTTAACAAATCAATCCCTAGAATCACGTCAAATGCAAGTATTTTTAATGAAATCAGATCGACAGGTAATGTGTGGGTACCAACTTGAACTAAACAAGACTTATAAACTGTGGATGTAATGAAAGTTTCTCCCAATGGAGTTTCAACAGATAAATCAAAGTCTAATTTCTCTGGAGTCAAATTTAATCGATGAGCGCAAGTAGGAGAAATAAAAGAATGGGTAGAACCGGTATCAAATAAAGTATAGACTTCGTTAAAGTTTATGATAAGCTTACCCGTGATGACCTCATTCGGGTTCCTTGCTTTCTGGGAGATCACAACAAACTCTCCCTTGCACTACAGGTTTTGACTTTTCTGGGACGGCCTTTGGTGTCTCCATCTTGGCTGAACTTGTTTTTGGTAAACGACAAAATCAAACTAAATGACCTTCTCTTCCACAATTATAACATGCTTTAGATGGCATCGCGCAGTTTGGACTGATGTGCCCCTCCCCTCCGCATTTGAAACATATGATAGGTGGTCGTTCTCTTTCCTTAACAACGGGTGCTGGTGCTGACGTCTTTCCATCATTGTTAAATCTCCTCTTCTTGAAATGACCATTCTTATTGTTTTGGCCCTGATTACCACCGAAGTGGTAACCATTTCTGGCCTGTTGATTCCCTCCACGCTTGTTGTCACCGCTTCAATGACTGCTCTCACTGGTATTATCATTTTACCGGCTGCTCTCTTTTGGTTGCGTTGACTCGTTATCACGCTCCACTAACTGAGCCCTATTCACAACATCTGAATACAAACACAGTTTATGAGAAATAAGATGTTGACGTATCTCAGGTTTCAAACCTCGTAAAAACATTCGCGTCGTTCGCTCTTCATTATCCACCAAGTGGGACGCAAACCGGGACAACTCAGCAAATTTAGCCTCATACTGCGACACGGTCATATTATTCTGCTCTAATTTGATGAACTCCACCTCCTTCATGTGACGAACACTTTCGAGAAAGTATTTGTCATTGAACAGCTCTTGGAACTTCTCCCAAGACATCTTCAGTGCGGCAAGTTGAGTACGCTTAATCGATTTCCACCAGTAATCTGCCTCTCCTCGCAACATAAAGGCGGCAAAGGGAACCTTTTGCTCCTCGGAGCATCCCAAGACATCAAATATCTTGGTGATCTGCTTTATCCATGTTTCCGCTATAAGTGGTTTTGGCTCTCCCTTAAACTCTGGTGGTCCCAGCTCCTTGAACTGTTTAGCGGTGACCGTCTGAGAGTTTTAAGTGTTTCCACCTATATTTTGGACAAGAGCCGCTCTCGCCTGCTGTTGCATAAACTGCATAAAGTTTCTGAACATTCCATCATTCATCATCTGGTCAGTGTTGTTGTTTGTATGAGAATTGTCACCTTCCTGATGCACATTATCCTGATTATTGATATGTGGTGAATCAACAGTCGCCTTGTGCTCCATTGCTATTCTCAACATTCTCAGATGCAAATAAACTTAGGTAGGTCATACTAGCGAAGGAATTCCCCGTCTCTCCCCTCCTAGTTCTATTCTCACATCTCAGCAGGGATCATATCCCTAAGCTCTGATACCATCTGTGACGTCCCCAAAATTAGGTATACATCACCCATCTTGGGTCGTCAGATACATAGTACAGAATAAAAATACAACTTACTATTACAACTGTCGTGTACAATACGACAAAACATAAACTGTGAGTTTGAATACAAATATTATCTTCTAGAGAGTATTCATACTCAAAAGGAGTCCTCATTATATTTATTAACACACTATTACATAGAATAGTGAGGACTACTAACTAATACTATCATTCGGACCATCACTCCGTTCCCCGACTTGCCCCAGCTACGTTCTCATTTCCTGAAGAGAACAGTGAAAGAAAGGGTGAGCTCAACTAGCCCAGTAAGAAATATTATGACTAAGATAATGCAGAATAAATTATCATTAGCCTTTAACAATGTTAAACTGATAAAATATAATAGACATCAAGTTTAACTGCAGCGGAACAAGCAATCCATTAAAAGAGTCAAGTAGAAAATAAACTCTACTATCTTTTATGATTTAAAAGGTTTTTCAACACTGTGATCGCTGGGACTTAGCTTAATAAAAGAATCCACATCATCGAATCACCCCTGCACTATGGCCAAGGATATTCGTGTATTCATTAATGTCATGATCATGCCAACAACTGTCCATCAACGCACTACGGGCCAATGAGGACTTTTACCGCATCATTTGTAACATTACGGTCATGATTATACCGAATAATCCCTGGTCATAATCATACCAAGTCCATCTATACATTACAGGCCACAGATGACTTTTAACATTTTATAAACATGAGGATGATGACAATGATATAAGAATTCAATAAAATAAGTTCAAGAATTAATTTATCCAAGAATTAACAACGTCCAAATTGTCAACATGATACTGCTTTGTGGAGTAAAATTTAAGAATGCTTAGAAGAATATTTTCATGAAAAGATACTGGATGAACCGCAATTATCAAGGATATTCCACTAATTTCATGGAGTATAGAAGTTAAAACTTAACCAACTGAGTATAGTAAAGAATAGAATAACAAAAGAAATCACCCGGCATGCGATAGACCGCACAGACAGGTTATTCTAACAGAATAATAAATAATGGAACCAGGTCAGGCGTAAACGCACAGACAGGATATTCCGACAGAATAATAAATAATGGAACCAGGTCCGGTGTAAAACACACAGACAGGATGTTCTAACAGAATAATAACAAGACAGAACTAGGTCCGGTGTAAAACACACAGACAGGATGTTCCAACAGAATAATAATAAAAACGGAACCAGGTCCGGTGTAAAACACACACACAGGATATTCCAACAGAATAACAGAAGAATGTCACCAAGTATAGGGTAGACCGCGTATATAGGTTATTCCAACAGAATAATAAATAATGAAATAACAACAGTTCTCTTCATGAATAAGAAAGAATAACACCCCTTACCGTTTTAAAGAAGAGCTGAAATAAGGAAGTAGTTAAGTAGCAGAATACTCTTCTTCTCCCTCTCTATAGTTTCTCTCTATAATTTCTTTCTCTAGAGTTCAGTGAATTCGTAAGAAATAATGAAGGAATGAGCTACTATTTATAGAAAAATAGAATGCATAGTAACTAATCCGTGAACGGTCCAGATTGATTACTTTAATCTGACGGTTCATATTTAAAGAAAAATCTTTTAAATAAAATATAATATATTCTATTTATAGAATAACTTTAATAAAGTATTCTGTTTTATATAAAAAGATGTTTCTGTTTTATTACGTTAATAATACGAATAAAACAAAACGTCATTATCGCTAAATAATTCATATTATTAACTGACAATAATTGAATCAAACTGAGTGACTTCTCACATAAGCATTAATAATCAATACTGTGTGCTACTATGCAACCACACGTATTACTGTAGTTTTACTACCGAGTAGTTCAACAGTATCAATGGTAAAACTTCCGGCGTTATTTTTAATAAAATATTTTTGTCGTTTTCTCAATCCTACTATAATTTCGTTGTGGGGTCCACCAATGATTGTGCCGTTGTACGAATATTCCCTGTTAAAACGAATATTCCCTGACCAATCGAATATTATATAACAACTTGCGTACTTTGCAAAATTTATAAATATTACCCACAACTATAACATTATATCAAATTAACTCCATAATATTCAAAAATGATATTTATAGAAAATTCATCTTTATTTATAAAAGTTGGGGTCTTACAGCTCGAGCCAACGTCGTTGCCGCATGTTGAGTTCCTTTTGGGTGAAGAAATATTTGAGGCTTTTATGATCTGAATATATCTCCACTTTCTCCCCATATAGATAGTGCCTCCAGATCTTTAGCGCGAAAACGACTGCTGCTAACTCTAGATTATGAGTAGGATAATTCCTCTAATATTCTTTTAGTTGTCGCGAGACATAAGCTATGACTTTTTCATGTTGCATGAGAACACATCCTAACCCTTTTCCCGAAGCATCGCTGTAAATAACAAATCCATCCGAACCAGATGGTATTGTCAGAACAGGTGCCGAAATGAGTCTACTCTTGAGCTCTTAAAAACTCTTTTCGCATTCCTTGCTCCATACAATTTGTGTATCCTTCCGAGTCAACTGATTTAACGGAGTAGCAATTCGAGAAAACCCTTCCACGAATCTCCGATAATAACCAGCTAAGCCTAGAAAGCTACGTACTTCGGTCACTAACTTAGGTTGCTCCCAACTTTGTATTGCTTCAATCTTCGTCGGGTCAACAGATACTCCATGTTTTGACACCACGTGCCCAAGGAATGCTATTTCCTCAAGCCAGAACTCGTATTTCTTCAACTTGGCATATAACTTATTTTCACGAAGCCTTTGGAGTACCAGCTTCAAATGGTGCTCATGTTCTTCACGACTTTTGAAATATATGAGGATGTCATCAATAAAGACAACAACGAACTGATCCAAATATTCCTTGAATACTCGGTTCATCATATCCATAAAAGTCGTAGGAGCATTAGTCAATCCAAAAGACATGACTAAGAATTCATAATGCCCGTACCGAGTTCTAAAGGCAGTCTTTGGAATATCCTCAGTTCTAATCTTCAGCTGATGATATCCAGAACGAAGATCGATTTTTGAAAAGAATTATGCTCCTTGTAACTGGTCAAACAGGTCATCAATACGAGGTAGCGAATACCTATTCTTGATGGTGACATGGTTCAATTCTCGGTAGTCAATACAAAGTCGCATACTCTCGTCTTTCTTTTTTTACAAATAAAACAGGAGCACCCCAAGGAGATGTACTAGGACGAATGAAACCGATGTCCAACAACTCCTGTAGTTGGACCTTTAACTCCTGAAGTTCAATAGGAGCCATTCGATATGGGATTTTAGAAATGGGCTTTGTACCAGGTTCAAGATCAATAAAGAATTCAACTTCACGTTCTGGGGGTAGACCGGGAAGCTCTTCAGGAAATACATCAGGAAAGTCACTAATAACAGGAATATTATTCAAATCTGATGTGTCTTTATTCAAACCCGTAACATGGGCTAAGAAAGCTTGATATCTATTTTTTAATAAATGAATAGCTTTATGACTTGATATAACAGTGATTGATTTTAATGGCTTAGTTGCTTGAATTCGCATAACAGGTTGGTTAGGAATATGAAAACTAACAACCTTACGAAAACAATCAATTTTGGCATGATGAGTAGTTAACCAGTTAATCCCTAAAATCACGTCAAATACAAGTATCTTTAAAGAGATAAGGTCAACAGGTAAGGTGATGGTGCCAACTAGGATCAAACAAGATTTATAAACAGTGGATGTGATGAAAGTTTCTCCTAACGGAGTTTCCACAGAGAGGTTAAAGTCTAATTTCTCTGGAGTCAAGTTTAAACGTTGAGCACAAGTAGGAGAGATAAATGAATGGGTAGAACCGGTATCTAGTAATGTATAAATTTTGCAAAAAATTATGATTAGCTTACCCGTGATCACCTCGTTTGGGTTCCTCACATTTTGACCAGTCACAACAAATGCTCTTCCGGGAACCGCTAACTTTGACTTTTTGGGACAGCCTTTTGAGTCACCATCCCCACTGGACTTGGTTTCGCTACCGTATAATCTCGAGCGATATGTCCTTCCTTTCCATAATTATAGCATACCTTGAACTGTTGTGGACATTTTGGGCTGATATGTCCCTCTTTTCAGCATTTATAGCATACGACCGGTAGTCGTTCTCCTCCCTTAAAACTAGTTGTTGCTGCTGCTGACGTCTTCACATTGTCATTGTTGAATTTCCTCTTTTTAAAATCTCCTCTCCACTCGCTTCTTCTATTATCATGGCCATGATTACCACCAGAGTGGTTACAGCTTTTGTACGTGTTCTTCTTTTCCTGCTGGTTATCGTTGCTCTGATTACTGCTGTCACCGGTATGACCCTGGTTGTGGTCCCTCGGTTGAACGTACCTGTTATCTCGCTCTAATAATTGAGCCCTATTGACAACATCTGAATATAGAGAAAATTTATGAGAAATGAGATACTGACGTATGTCGGGTTTCAAACCTCTCAGAAACATCCGTGTCATACGTACCTCATTCTCTACCAAATGAGGTGCAAACCTGGATAACTCTGCTAACTTCGCCTCGTACTGGGACACCGTCATGTTGTTCTGCTCCAGTCTAATAAACTCCACCTCCTTCATATGACGAATACTTTCAGGAAAGTACTTGTCATTGAACAGTTTCTGAAATGTCTCCCAAGACATGCTGAGTGCGGCTGGATGGGTACGCTTCACAGATTCCCACCAGTAATCTGCCTCATTACGGAATATAAAGGTGGCGAATGGAACCTTCTGTTCCTCCGTGCATCCCAAGACATCTAATATCTTGATAATTTGCTTGACCCATGTTTCTGCCTTAATCGGATCCGGCTTTTCCCAGAATTCTGGTGGTCCCAACTCTTTGAACTGTTTGGATGTGACCAGCTGTGCATTGCCATTGTTTCTACCTGTATTTTAAACAGGAGTCTCCCTCGTCTAGTTTTTTATAAATCGCAAAAAGCTTCTAAACATCTCATCGTTCATCGTCTGCTCAGTGGTGTTGTTTACAGGAGGAACATTGTTGGCCTGTTGCACGTTCTCCTCATTGGTGAATCAAGGTGTCTCCACGGTCTCGTTTACTCCACTGTTAACATTCTTAGTTGTCATTCTCAAATACTGCCATAAAATAATGGTTAATTAAAGAAATTGACATGCAACATAATAACCCTATACTCTGACCAACCAACAAATAAGCTTAGGTAGGGCACACTAGCGAAGGATTTATTCGTCTCTCCCCTCCTAGTTCTATTCCCCGATCTCTGCCAGAGATCATATCTTTAAGCTCTGATACCAACTGTGACACCCCCAAAATAGGTATACATCACCCATTCTAAGTTGTCAAATACATGGTACAGAAACAACTACAACTTTATTAATACAATTGTCGTGCAAAATACGACAACACTTAAACTGTGAATTTAAATACAAAAATTATCTTCTAGACAATATCCACACCTAAATCAGTCCTCATTATAATTATTATTTTATAAAAATGGTGAGGACTACTAAAACAACTTCTAGAACCATCATTCCATACATCGACTAGTACTTGCTACATTCTCGCCTCCTGAGAAAAAAAATGGAACAAAAAGGAAAAAGGTGAGCTCAACTAGCCCAGTAAAGAATATTATGACTAAGATAATATAGAACAAATTATCGTTAGTCTTCAACGGGGAAAAATATAATAGAATACAATAGACAACAAATTTTAAATCAATATTCGCAGCGAAAATAATAATTCATTAGAAGAGTTAAGTAGAGGATGAAATCTACTATCATCTATGAATTTAAAAATCTATCATCAGTATTTTATCCTATAACATCAATCAATATACATCTTGAATCAAATATTCATCTTTGTACTACAGACCAAAAATATTCATCAGTTGGTCATGTTCATCTAAACACCTGTTCATCTTTGCACTACGGCCAAAGATATTCATCAAAAAATCATTCATCTTTGCACTACAGGCCAAAGATATTCAGTAATATCATCATTTAGGACTGAGAATGATGAAAAATATTTTAAAGAAAAACGAATCTAGTGAAACAAAAAAACAAATATTAAGGATTCGTACTTTAAACAATCCAAGTTCAAAAATACTTCATAAATAACCATAGTGAAGTAAAATTCAAGAATGATCAAAACATGGATTCAATAAAATCTAGTATCCATATTGGATATCTTGGACAAAAATGAAAATTTAATTTTTCGGAGAATAGTGATGTATTCGTAAATAGTGTCGTATACGTGAATAGTACCGTATACGTGAATAGTAATCCCGACACAAAAAGTTCCAAATTTGATAAATATTCAGATCAATATTTCGGCATAATGATATTGAAAGAAATAATATAATTTATAAAAAAATAGCATCCCTTACCTCAGAAAAAATAGTACTTCTAGTTGGAATACTGGATATAGTGTTGAAGAGAACTTGTACCATATAGCAATACTCAAAGACTTAAAATACTCACAAGAATACGCTCTATAATATAGAGAGAGAAAGAGAGAGAAAACTTCAGTTTCTGGTGTGATTTTTAATTCTAATATACGCACCCTATTTATAGGAAAATGCTTAGAACACCAAAGCAGAAAATTTAATATAATATTAATATATTATATATAAATTTCTACGTACACCAAGAATCTGAATTCAGTCAACTTAACACATGTTTAATGAGCCCAAAAAATGTAAAAAACATTTTTCTTAAAAAAATAATTAAAACTTCCAAAAATCAATTATTTCAGAATTTTAGAACTTCAATAATTCATAATAAATGGCCCTTTTGTTAGAAAAATTTGAACCTTATGTCTTTTCTATAGAAAATTCCATTATCTACAACTTTACAGAAGAAAATTTTTCCAAATTCTAAACAGAAATTGACCGAAATTCACAAACGGGCGATTTTTCAAGCTATAATCAAATTTCAGTCAAGAAATGGGTCCACAGACATGTTTAACATGTTTTAAACAACTTTTACAACAAAAATACTCTTTCTCCTTATATGCTCATATATCCCACATCCATTGTAAAAATATCATCATTATTATATTATAATAATATAATAAAATATTAGTTTATCAGAAAAGATAAAATATCGATTTTCAACAATTGTCACTTTGAAAATTTTCTCCATCTATATCCACATAAAATAAATATTTTTTTCATCAGATAAATCAATAATTAATTATTCACAAATAATATTACAGAATCACAATACTGACAACCAGGCAGTTCTCAAGAAAAGAGAGGGCTTTCCAATAAGGATTTCTCCTTACTGGCGCGCAATTAGATGACCAAATCTCTACTTAGACAGAACTTTCTAGACATTATCAAAAATATTATCTAATAATATTATTCAGATAATATGAATTATTGCTCCGATAATGGAAAATAATGTGTAGTAATAATTATTGAAACAACAGTAATATAAAATATCAACGTAATAATTATTGAATCAATAAAATAGAATATTGAACAGTAATTACTGTAACAATTATTGAGTAGTGCCTTCTTACGTAAGAATCAATAATTGGTGCAACACCGTGTGCTACTATTTTTTAACCACCGGGTATTCCAACAGTATTAACGGTAACAACTACGCCGTTATTTATAAATAACTTATACTTGTCGTTTTCTTCATCCAATCGCTTTCCGTTATGGGAGCCACAAAAGACTGCACCGTCGTACGAATATTCTCCGACAGAAAGAATATTCCACGACCAAACGAATATTCTCCGACAACAATGAATATTTTATAACCACTTGCTTATTTAAAATATTTACGCATTTTACCCATAACTAACCTCATTAATCAATTCAACCCTTACTATTTCAAAATAATAAATAGAGAAAATTAAATTTCATTTATTAATAATTTGGGGTCTTATAAATTTCATAAGAAGGGAGGTTGTAAGACCCAAACTTTTATGAATAAAGAATAATTTTCTCGAAATATATTTTTGAATATTATGGTGTGGATTTGATATAATGTTATAGTTGTGGATAATATTTACAAATTTTGCAAAGTAAGTAAATGGTTATATAATATTCGATTGGTCGGGGAATATTGGTTTTAACAGGGAATATTCGTAAGACGGCACAATCATTGGTGGACCCCACAACGAAAGTATTGTCGTAGTTAGAAAATGACAGAATTATCTTTTTATAAAAATAACGGCGGAGGTGCTACCGTTAAAACTGTTGAACTATCCGGTAGTAAAAGTACAGTAATACGCGTGGTTGCATAGTAGCACACGGTATTGATTATTGATGCTTACGTGAAAAGTCACTCAGTTATACTCAATTATTGCTACAATAATTACTGCATCACATCTCTCATATTATTGATTCAATTATTGTCACAATATCATCTACATAATATGATATATTATTAAATCAATAATTGAGACGACAAAGTTATTCATATTATTAAATTGTAATATTTACAATGTCTAGAAGTTCTGTCAAGGAGAGGTTTGGTCACCTAATTGTGCGCCAATAAGATGAAATCCTTATCGAAAAATCCCCTCTTTCCTGAGAACGACCTAGTTGTTAAATATTGTGAATTATAGTATTAATGATGAATAAGTTCATGTTGATTAAAGATGAAATTGATAGTTCCATTGTGTGAAAATTATTAGTTTTAGTAGAAATCAATATTTATTTCGATAATAATTGATGTCTGGAGGTTATATTGACCAATCGGGTATTCGGGGCACTTTTCGTGTCAGAGTATTATTCACGGGTTACTATTCACCCGGTTACTATTCACTCTAGTATTGTTCACTCGGGTATTTGGGACACTTTTCGTGTCGGGGTACTATTCTTTTCGGTCCAAATCATTTTTGAGTACAATATTATTCCATGAGAAGATGTGATAATTTTTCAGACAGTTGGTTGAAATTATAATAGTAAATTAATATAGATCGTTAGTTTAAAGTTTTAATAGTAACTTGTCCCTTCGATTTTCCAAGAGTTACTTGTCCCTTCGGTTTTTCAAAGAGTTACTTGTCCCTTCGGTTTTCCAAGAGTTACTTGTCTCTTCGGTGTTCCAAGAGTTAATTGCCCCTTCGCAAATAATAGTTGTCTCTTCAATATTACCAAGAGTCATTTTGACCCTTCGTTAAGAGCAAGAGCTACTTTCAGTTCTTCTATAAATAGAAGCTCATTCCTTCATTATTTCTTACGAATTCACTGAAACTCTAGAGAGAGAAACTATAGAGAGAAAGAAAAAAAGTATCATGTTACTTAACTACTCCAGTATTCAGTTTTTCTAAGGTAAGGGATATTATTTGTTGTACTCGTAAAAGATATTATTTGTTATACTTGTACAGGGTATTATTTCTTTCGTATTCATGAAGAGAGCTATTGTTATTCCATTCTTTATTATTATGTTGGAATAACCTGTTTATGCAAAGTACCGCATACATGGTGAAATTCTTCTGTTATTCCATTCTTTATTATTCTGTTGGAATAACCTGTCTGTGCGGTCTATCGCATGCCTGGTGAATTCTGTTGATATTCCATTCTTTATTATTCTGTTAGAATATCCTGTCAGTGCGGATTACGCATGACCTGGTTCCATTCTTTATTATTCTGTTGGAATATTCTGTCAGTGCGAATTACGCATGACCTGGTTTCATTCTTTATTATTCTGTTGGAATAACCTGTCTATGTGGATTACCACATGCCTGGTGAATGATCCTTCATATTCATTCCTTATTAAATTGTGGAAATGATCTGTCTACGTGGATTACCGCATGGCGGGCAAAAATCTATTTGCAGTTTCATATATTCTATTATACTCAGTTGGTTAAAGCTTTGGCTTCTATACTCCATGAAATTAGTGAAATATCCTTGATATTTGCGCTTTACCCAGTATCTTTTCATGAAAATATTCTTCTGAGCATTCTTAAATTTTACTCTACAAAGCAGTATCATGTTGACAATTTAGACGTTATTGGTTCCTGGATAAATTAATTTATAAATCTTTAAAATTTATTCTTGAACTTGTTTTATTGAATTATTATGTCATTGTCATCATCCTCATGCTTATATTGTGATGAAAGTCATCTTTGGCTTACGTGCATAGATGGACTTGGTATGATTTTGACCAGGGATTATTCAGTATAATCATGACCGTAATGTGACGAATTATGTGGTAAAAGTCCTCATTGGCCTGTAGTTCATTGGTGGACTGTTGTTGGTATAATTATGACCAGGGATTATTCGGTATAGTCATGACCATTGATGATTACATGAATATCCTTGGCCGTGGAGTAGGGATGATTCGATTTTATTTATTAAGCTGAGTCTCAGCGATAAAGTTGATAAAAAACTTTTTAAATCATAGAAGATATTAGATTTTATACTTTACTTGACTCTTCTAATGGATTGCTTATTCCGCTGCAGTTTTAGATCTAAAACTTGTTGTCTATTATATTCTATCAGTTGTTATACTGTTGAAGGCTAATGATAACTTGATGTCACGAAAAACGCTCTCCCTGAAACCACCAACTTTTGTTTTGTCCATATCCGCCTTTGGTGCCACCGTCCCAGCTGGACTTGACTTTGGTGCACGATAAAATCGGGCTAGGTGACCTTCTTTTCCATAATTGTAACATACTTTGGACTGCATCACGCAGTTTGGACTAATATGTCCCTCCCCTCCGTATTTGAAGCATACAATTGGTGGTCATTCTCCTTCCTTGAAAATGGGTGTTGGTGATGCTGTCTTTCCATCGTTGTTGAACCTTCTCTTCTTGAAATTTTCACTCCTATTATCTTGGTCATGATTACCACCGAAGTGATTATCATTCTTGGCATGATAATTTCCCCCACGATGGTTATCTTTGTTCCGATGGCCGTTGCCACCAGTATGATTATTATCGTGTTGTTGGTCGTTGCCTTTTGGTTGTGCTGACTCATTATTCGCGTCATTCGCTCCTCATTATCGACCAAATGGGATGCAAACTAGGATAACTCCGCAAATTTAGCCTCGTATTGTGACATGGTCATATTATTTTGCTCCAACTTGATAAACTCAACCTCCTTCATGTGACGAATACTTTTGGAAAAGTACTTATCGTTGAACAGCTCTTGAAACTTCTCCCAAGACATCTTGAGTGCGTCAGACTGGGTACGCTTTACAGATTCCCACCAATAATCTGCCTCTTCACGCAACATAAAGATGGCGAAGGGAACTTTTTGCTCATCTGAGCATTCCAAGACAACAAATATCTTGGTAATTTGCTTTATCCACGTCTCTGCCTTCAACAGAGCAAAATAAGCAATCCATTAGAAGAGTCAAGTAGAGAATAAAATCTACTATCTTCTATGATTTAAAAGGTTTTTCATCACTTTTATCGCTGAGACTCAACTTAATAAATAATCCACATCATCCCTGCACTACGGCCAAGGATATTCATTAGTATCACGACCACAAATTATCCAGGCACTACGGGCCAAAGATATTTATGTATTCATCAATGGTCATGATCATGCCAACAACTGTCCATCAATGCACTACGGGCTAATGAAGACTTTTACCACATCATTTGTAACATTACGGTCATGATTATACCGAATAATCCCTGGTCATAATCATACCAAGTCTATCTATGCATTACAGGCCACAGATGACTTTCAACATAATATAAACATGAGGATAATAACAATGATATAAAAATTCAATAAAACAAGTTCAAGGATATATTTTTAAAGATTTATAATTTAATTTATTCAGAAATTAATAACGTCCAAATTGTCAATATGATACTGCTTTGTGGAGTAAAATTCAAGAATAATATTGTACCAAAAAAAATTTGGACAGAAAACGAATCAATTTTTATCATGAATAGTACCCCGGGTGAATAGTACTTGAGTGAATAGTATCCCGTGAATAGTACTTCGGGAATAGTAATCCCGTGAATAGTACTCCGGCATGAAAAAGTTAAAACTTATTAAGAATGCTCAGAATAATATTTTCATAAAAAAGATATTGGATGAAGCGCAAATATCAAGGATATTCTACTAATTTCATGGAGTATAGAAGCCAAAATTTTAACAAACGAGTATAGAATGCGAATTCTGAAATGAAATAATATTACTTACATACTACAAAGTATGGAAGAAAATATTATTTCAAGCGAATATTGAACAACAATAACATCCCTTACCTTGAAAAGAAGAGTATTCCAACTGGTATAGCGGGGATATTCTTGAAGAAAATTTTCACTATTTTCTACCCTCAAAACTTTCTAAAACTCTAAAGAAATACACTCAAGATTACAGAAGAAGAATTCTCTGATTCTGGTGTGATTTTCAATTCTAACCTAAACGCCTATTTATAGAAAAATACTAGAATGCCATAGGAGACTAAATTAATAAAATAATATTATTATTTTTCTTCTGCGCCACCTCTTTGAATAAGCTGATCAGCATGCCTTCTTTGAAAAAGAATTCTCAGCACATGTTTTCAAAAACAAACAAAAGTGGGTCCCACCCAATATTTTACTATAAATATTTTAATTTTTGAAACTTTAATAATTCATAATAAATAGCTCTTTTATCAAAAAAAATACCAATTTTATGTCCATTCCACACGAAATCAAATTCTCTATAACTTTGTAGCTATAAGTTTTTTCAAATTTCAAATAAAAAATATCCGAAATCCACAAACAGATGATTTTTAACACCTTTAAAATTCATAACAAATCATGCGTAAATTTTTAACGATTCAAAATTTTTGGACATATACACAACTTATATATGTATAACATATCCAAAAATCACAACGATCCAACGGTCGGATCAAAATTATAACTCACGAAATAGAGCTTTAAGAACATTGATTTGATTTTTAATACCTCAATTCCAATAAAAATACTGATAAAATACCTCAACATTAATTCCTTCATTTATAATCACATAAAATAAATATTTTTCTATCCATCATTTATGTCCACATAAAATAAATATTTCTTTATCATATAAATCAATAATTAATTATTCACAAATAATATTATAGAATCACAATAATGACAACCAGGCCGTTCCTAGGAAAGAGGGGTGTGACTCCCCTAAAATAGGTATATATCACCCATTCTGAGTCACCAAATATATGGTACAGAAATAAATACAACTTCATTAAAACACTTGTCGCGCAAAATACGACAATACAATACTGTGAATTTAAATACAAATATTGTCTTCTAGACAATATCCACACTCAAATAAGTCCTCATTATAATTATTAAAATACTATTTTATAAAATAGTGAGGATTGCTAACACAACTAACTAGAAACATCACTCCACACCCCGACTACTTCCCGCTATATTCTCGCCTCCTGAGAAAAATAGAACAAAAAGGAAAAGGGTGAGCTCAACTAGCCCAGTAAAATATATTATGACTAAGATAATATACAACAACTTATCATTAGTCTTCAACAGGAAAAAATTCGATAAAATATAATAGACAACAAGTTTTAGATCAATAACTGCAGCGAAAACAGCAAACAATTAGAAGAGTCAAGTAGAGAATGAACTCTACTATCTTCTAAGATTTAAAAGCCCATCAACGATATTTTATCCCTGTAACATCAATCGATGTACATCTTGAATCAAATATTCATATTTGCACTACAGGCCAAAGATATTCATTTGTATCACCAGTCGATCATGTTCATCTCAACACCTGTTCATCTTTGCACTACGGGCCAAAGATATTCATCAGTTAATCATTCATCTTTACACTACAGGCCAAAGATATTCAGTAATATCATCATTTAGGACTGAGGATGATGAAAAATATTTTAAAGAAAACGAATCCAGTGAGACAGAAGGACAAATATTAGGAATTCGTATTACAGTTTATCCAAGTGCAATAATACTCCATAACAACCAATTATAAAGTAGAATTCAAAAATAAAGATCAAAATATGGATACAATCAAAGATAGTAACCATAATAGACATCTTGGACAAAAAGAAAAATTTTTATTTTTCGGTGAATAGTGTCGTACACGTGAATAGTGCCGTCGTATACGTGAATAGTAATCCCGACACAAAAAGTTCTAAATTTGATAAAAATTTTATATCAATATTTCAGCATAATGATATTGAAGAAAATAATATCATTTACGAAAAAAAATAATATCCCTTACCTCAAAATAACAGTACTTCTGATCGAAATATCGGATGTAAAGTCGAAGGAAGCTTGCACTGAATAGCAACTCTCAAAGTATCTAAATACTCACTAAAATATGCTCAACAATATAGAGAGAAAGAAAACTTATTTCTGGTGTGATTTCAATTCTAACCTAAGCGTCTATTTATAGAAAAATGCTAGAACGCCAAAGGAGACTAAAATAATAAAATATAATATAACCTTATTATTTTTCTACGCATGCTCTTTGAAAATCTTCATCCCCTCAATTCTGAAAATTTCAGTAGTCCATGTGCATTTAACACCAACCAAAAAGTGGGTCCCACCCATAATAAAAATTATTTTATTTTCCAAAACTTCAATAATTCATAGAAAATAGTCCGTTTATCAGAAAAATACGAATTTTATGTCAATTCCACACGAAATCGAATTCTCTACAACTTTGTAGCTTTAAGTTTTTCCAAATTCCAGACAGAACATATCCGAAACCCACAAATGGATGATTTTTAACACCTCTTAAAATTCATAACAAATCATGCGTTAATTTTTAACGGTTCAAAATTTATGGACATATACTCAACTTATATATGTATAACATATTCAAAAATCACAACGATCCAACGGTCGGATTAAAATTATAACTCACGCAATAGAGCTTTAAGAACACTGATTTAATTTTTAATACCTCCATTCCGATAAAATACCTCAACACTAATTCTGTAAGACCCCAAATTATTAATAAATAAAATTTAATTTCCTCTATTTATTATTTTGAAAATAGTAAGGGTTGAATTGATTAATGTGGTTAGTTATGTGTAAAATGCGCGAATATTTTAAAAATAAACAGGTGGTTATAAAATATTCATTGTTGTCGGGGAATATTCGTTTAGTCGTGGAATATTCTTGCTGTCAAGGAATATTCGTGCGACGGCGCAGTCTTTTGTGGGCCCCATAACGAAAAGCGATTGGATGAAGAAAACGACAAGTATAAGTTATTTATAAATAACGGCGTAGTTGTTACCGTTAATACTGTTAGAATACCCGGTGGTTAAAACACAGTAATACGCGTTGTTGCACAGTAGCACACGGTATTGCACCAATTATTGATTCTTATGTAAGAAGGCACTACTCAATAATTGTTAGAATAATTACTGTTCAGTATTTTATTTTATTGATTGAATAATTGCTGCGTTGATATTTTATATTACTGTTGTTTCAATAATTGTCACTACACAGTATTTTCTATTATCGAAGCAATAATTCATATTATCTTAATAATATTATTAGATAACATTATTGGTAATGTCTATAAAGTTCTGTCTAAGGAGAGGTTTGATCACCTAATGGCGCACCAGTAAGGAGAAATCCTTATTGGAAAGTCCCCCATTTCATGGGAATTGCCTGGTTGTCATTATTGTGATTCTGTAATATTATTTGTGAATAATTAATTATTAATTTATATGATAAGAAAAATATTCATTTTGTGTGAATATAGATGGAGAAAATTTTTAATGTGACAATTGTTGAAAATTAATATTTTATCTTTTTCTGATAAAATAATTCATTTAAATATATTATTATATTTTAATAATATAATAATAGTGATATTTTTACAATGAATGTGGGATATATGATTATATGAGGAGAAAGAGAATTTTTGTTGTATTAAATGATTAACACATGTTTTGTGTGTCGGTGGACCCTATTTCTTGACTGAAATTTGATTATAGCCTGTAAAATCGCCCGTTTATAGATTTCGATCAATTTTTGTTTGCAATTTGGAAAAACTTTCTTCTGCAAAGTTGTAGAGAATTGAATTTCCTATAAAAAGTCGTGAAATTCGAATTTTCTGATAAAAGGACTATTTATTATGAATTATTGAAGTTCCGAAGTTCTGAAATAATTGATTTTTGGAAGTTTTATTTATGTTTTAAAAGAAAAACGTTTTTTAAATGTTTGGGGACATCTTTAACATGTGCTTGATGGCTGAAATCAGATTTCAAAGTGGGCGTAGGAATTTATTTTATATATAATATTATTATATTTAATTTTCTGCTTTGGTGTTCTAAGAAATTTCCTATAAATAGGGTACTTAGGTTAGAATTAAAAATCACACCAGAAATAAGTTTTCTCTCTCTCTTTCTCTATCTATAATATCGAGTGTATTTTGTGCGTATTTTTATACTTTGAGTATTGCTATACGGTGCAAGTTCCTTCAGCACTATATCTGATATTTCAACCAGAAGTACTATTCTTTCTGAGGTAAGGGATGTTATTTTTTTATCAATGATATTATTTCTTTCAATATCATTATATCGGAATATTGGTAAGATTTTTCTTGTAAAATTCTTATCTTTTCATGTCGGGGTTACTATTCATGAGTTATTATTCACGAGTTACTATTCACGAGTTACTATTCACGAGTACTATTCACGAAGCATGATGATTTTTTTCTTGTGGAATTTTTACCTTTTAGTGTCGAGGTTACTATTCACGTATACGGCACTATTCATGTATACGGCACTATTCACATAAAAATTAAAAAAAAATTCTCTGTGTCTAAGATATCTATTATGGATACTAGCTTTGATTGTATCCATATTTTGATCATTCTTGAATTTTACTTCGCTATGATTATTTATGAAGTATTTTTGAACTCGGATTGTTTGAAATACAAATCCTTAATATTTATTCTTTTGTTTCACTAGATTCGTTTTCTTTAAAAGATTTTTCATCATCCTCAGTCCTAAATGATGATATAACTAAATATCTTTGGCATGTAGTGCAAAGATTAATGATTTTATGATGAATATCTTTGGCCCGTAGTGCAAAGATGAACAGGTGTTGAGATGAACATGATCAAGTGATGAATATCTTTGGCCTGTAGTGCAAAGATGAATATTTGATTCAAGATATTTATTTATTGATGTTACAGGGATAAAATATTGATGATGGACTTCTAAATTCATAGATGATAGTAGATTTCATCCTCTACTTAACTCTTCTAATAAATTATTATTTCCGCTGCGAATATTGATTTAAAACTTGTTTTCTATTGTATTCTATTATATTTTTTCCTGTTGAGGACTAACGATAATTTGTTCTATATTATCTTAGTCATAATATTCTTTACTGGGCTAGTTGAGCTCACCCTTTTTCTTTTTGTTCTATTTTTTCTTCTTAGGAGGTGAGAATGTAGCGGGTACTAGTCGGGGTATGGAATGATGGTTCAAGATAGTTGTTTTAGTAGTTCTCACTATTTTATAAAATAGTGTATTAATAATTGTAATGAGGACTCCATTTGAGTTTGACTACTGTCTAGATGACAATATTTGTATTTAAACTCACAGTATATGTGTTGTCGTATTTTGCACGACAATTGTAATAATAAAGTTGTAGTTGTTTTCTGTACCATGTATTTGGCGACTCAGAATGGGTTGGGTGGAATGAACCTATTTTGGGGGCGTCACAGTTGGTATCAGAGCTTAGGGATATGGTCTCTGGCGGGGATCGGGGAATAGAACTAGGAGGAGAGAGACGAGTAAATCCTTCGCTAGTGTGTCCTACCTAAGCTTATTTGTTGGTCGGCCATAATATAGGGATATTATGTGATATGTTAATTGCTTAAATTAACCCTTGTTTTATGGTAGTATTTGAGAATGTCGACTGAGAATGTTAACAGTGGAGTAAATGAGACCGTGGAGCTCACCAACGAGGAGAACGTGCAACAGGCTGGCAATGTTCCTCCTGTGAACAACACCAATGAGTAGATGATGAACGATGGGATGTTTAGAAGCTTTTTACAATTCATGCAAAACCAGACGAGGGAGACTCGTGTTCAAAATATAGGAGAAAATGATAACAATTCACGGTTTGTCACAGCCAAACAGTTCAAAGAATTGGGACCACCAAAATTCTGGGGAAAGCCGGATCCGATTAAGGCAGAGACGTGGGTCAAGCAAATTACCAAGATATTCGATGTCTTGGGATGCACGGAGGAACAGAAGGTTCCATTCGCCACCTTTATGTTTCGTAATGAGGCAGATTACTGGTGGGAATCTGTGAAGCGTACCCAGCCAGCCGCACTCAGCATGTCTTGGGAAACGTTTCAGAAGCTTTTCAACGAAAAATACTTTCCTGAAAGTATTTGTAACGACCCCAAAATAGGTCCATTCCATCCAACCTATTCTGAGTCGCCAAATACATGGTACAGAAAACAACTACAACTTTATTACAACAAATGTCGTGAAAAATACAACAACACATATGTTGTGAGTTTGGAAACAAATATATACCAAATGTGACTCATGTCCCAACCGTGGACAACACCTCACAATGACACCTTACATAAAGATATAGTCAAAAAGTGATTTAGAAATTAGAATCTTTGGGAAGTACTCAAGGAAACCTTCGTACATGGGAGGCCATACGTCTAGGTTATGATAGATATCATATGGCCACAGAATTATCCTTGGTTGACCCAATAGACCCCAAAGAAAAACGAAAAGATTACTATCATATTCTTCCCAATGGTGAGTCTTCTCTTGACTTATCATTATCTCCACTGTCTCTAATTGAGAATTATACTTCAAACAAACACCAAGATTATATAGGTAGTGCCCATAGATATACTCAGCAAGTGGATGAGCACAACCCTGTCTTATGATGACACGAGGTTGTATGTCATTAGACATCTTGTATGATAGTGACAAAACACCCTTCCAACGTTGGGTTCGCCTCACCCTATTTTCTTCACCAAATATAACTACTAAATGATGACCACCGTTTTATTCCCTTGTTACCCCCGCTTGACCCAGCTACACTCTTATTACCTGAAAGGAATTGTGAAGCAAAAGGGTGAGCACAACTAGCTCAGTAAAGAATATCATGACTAAAGATAATTCAATTATCAATAGCCTTCATCAACAATAAATCAGAGATTTAGAACATATGGTAAATGATAAAAATTTCAACCATAGTTGCAGCGGAACGAGCAATCCATTAGAAGAGTCAAATAGACCATAAAATCTATTATCTTCTCCATGTTAAAAATCCACCAACAATGTTTTATCCCTGTAACATCACTCAACAGTTCCTTTCCACAATCATATGAATAACTCATAATCATAATTGTGATTCTAAATTTTTCTTCGCACCCAAGACGAATAATATTTTCATCACCTGTCTTTACTTGAAACATCAAAGATCATGGTTACACCAAATCACATTTCTTGTTCATAATCATACTAATAACTTTATCTTTGCACTACGGCCAAAGATATTCATTTGTATCACCAATTGGTCATGTTCATCTCAACACCTGTTCATCTTTGCACTACTGGCCAAAGATATTCCTCAACAGTTCATATTTGCACTACGGCCAAATATATTCATCAACAGTTCATATTTGCACTACAGGCCAAATATATTAATATCTCAAAGAAATATATAATCATTTCAGAATTTATATAAACAATAATTATAACCATGTTGATCAATTCACATTTGCACTTAAGCTGAAGATATTCAATTATAAATTCAATGGTCATGATCATACTAGTCAATAATTCAACTTTGCACTACTGGCCAAAGAGAACCCAAAATCATGATCATACCAGAAATTTACCCATCTTTACACTCAAGTCAAAGAGAAATATCATCATTAGGGTTATAAAAATGTTATATATGATAATAAAATCAATATAATCAACATATAGATTTAATCTCAAGAGTAATATTCATAAACCAACTATAATTTGGTCAGAAAAAGAGAATAGTAACTCGTAAATAGTAACTCGTGAATAGTAACTCATGAATAGTAACTCATGAATAGTAACTCGTGAATAGTAATCCCGACACAAAAAGATAGAAATTCCACAATAAAATACATACCAATATTTCGGTATAATGATATTGAAAGAATAATATTTCTTAAGCTTATAAACAATTTATTTTAATTGTTTACACTTTACTAGATAATGCATTTAATCATTCTAAAATGCCAAACTCATGAGATTTCATCACCAATAACCAAAACCCTCATAAAAAATCTGCATATACCTCATATAGGATTCTCAAGCCATAAAATCCTATTTTCCAATCTTCTTACTTCACATAACAGATTTAATTCATTTACTCACAACTAGATCATTTTCATGAAAAATATCAAATCAGTTCCAAAAATATTTCTTTTCTGAGATTTAGCATAATATAATTCCATAGTGAACATATATTTTTCTCAGAATTTTTAAAAGTCATTTACTATTTTTCATATGGCCAAAACAGCCGAATATTTAGACATTTATCAAAAATTATACTTTTGTCCAAAAATTCTGAAATTTACAGAGTATACTTCTATCATATACATGTACTCCCAATAAAAATTTCATCAATTTTGGAGTTAACCACAAAGAATTATAAGCGATTACTTTTAAAATAGTCTTTTCTCATAAAATTCACAACTCTCAATCTATACATCCAAAAATCACCATTTTTGGACACAATCAAGAAAACTCATCAAAATATTATTTCAAATTTTTCTAGAATTTTTGAAGGTCAGAAAAATTACGAAACTGAAAAACATAACAACCCTTAAAATCCCTTACTATCCCTTACAATCCCTTACAATCCCTTACCTCAAAACAGTAGTACTTCTGACTGGAATGTAAAGCCGAAGGAACCTTGCACTGAATATCAACTCAACAAGTATCTAAATACTCACAAAATACACTCAATAATCTAGAGAGAGAAAGAGAGAAAATTTATATTTCTGGTGTGATTTTCAATTCTAACTTAGCCCTCTATTTATAGGAAAATTTTGGTAGGTTTGACCTGCAACCTGATGGCTTTACCTGCTACTATTCCCACCCACCACATTTGAAATATAATTCAGCACATTTATTCACCAACCACAAGTGGGGCCCACCAATTCTAGAATTTTCCATCAAAATGATAAACTCCGAAAATTCAATAATTTCTAAACCAGTCATCTCGTAAAATTCATAATAAATCATACGTTCATTTTTAACGGTTCAAAATTTGTGGGCATATACTCAACTTATATATGTATAACATATCCAAAAATTACCACGATCCAACGGTCGGATTAAAAATTATAACCCCCGCAAAATATCTCAAAAACCGTGATTTTTAATACCTCAATTCCGATAAAAATACTGATAAAAACCTCAACATTAACTCCTTCATTTTTAACCACAAAAATATATTCCTTATTTATATCCACATAAAATAAATATTTTCTTATCATATGAATCAATAATTAATTATTCACAAATAATATTACGGAATCACAATTATGACAACCAGGCCGTTCCCAGGAAAGAGGGGGCTTTCCAATAAGAATTTTTCCTTACTGGCGCGCAATTAGATGACCAAACCTCTCCTTAGACAGAACTTTCTAGACATTGTCAATAATGCTATCTAATAATATTATTAAAATAATATGAATTATTGATCTGATAATGGGAAATATTGTGTAGTGACAATTATTGAACAACAATAATATAAAATTTCCAACGTAGTAATTATTGAATCAATAAAATAAAATATTGAACAGTAATTGCTGTAACAATTATTGAGTAGTGCCTTCTTACGTAAGAATCAATAATTTCAAAAATACTGTGCAATACTGTGTGCTACTGTGCAATAACGCGTATTACTGTATTTTAACCACCGGGTATTCCAACAGTGTTAACGGTAACAACTACGTCGTTTATTTGTAAAAACTCAAATTTGTCGTTTTCTTCATCCGACAGTTATTCGTTAAGGGACCCACAAATAGCTGCGCCGTCGTACGAATATTCCCCGACAAAAAGAATATTCCACGACTAAACGAATATTCCCCGACAACAATGATTATTTTATAACCACTTGAAAAATTTTCACATTTCACCCATAACTTTAAACTTTTATCAATTTAACCATTTACTGAATAGTAATTATAAGAAAAATTGAATACCTTTATTTCATAAAATTCGGGGTCTTACAGTATTCGCCGTATGAAGGAGGTAGAGTTTATTAGACTAGAACAGAACAACATGACGGTGTCCTAGTACGAGGCGAAGTTCGCGGAGTTATCCAGGTTTATACCTCATTTGGTGGAGAATAAGGAACGTATGACGCGGATGTTTTTGAGAGGTTTGAAACCCGACATACGTCAATATCTCATTTCTCATAAAATATTCAGATGTTGTGAATAGGACTCAGTTATTGGAGCGCGATAATGAGTCAGCTCAATCGAAGAATAACGACCTACAACTCGATGATAATCGTACCGATGGCAACGGTCATCAGAACAAGGATAACCATCGTGGAGGAAATTATCGTGCCAGAAATGGTAACCACTTCGGTGGTAATCATGGCCAAGATAATAGAAGAAATAACTCAAGTGAAAATTTCAAGAAGAGAAGATTTAACGATGACTGGAAGATGTCGGCAGCAGCACCAGCAACAAATTCTAGGGGAGGAGAACGACCGCCAGTTAGATGCTACAAATGCGAAGAGGAGGGACATATAAGTCCAAACTGTCCACAGCCTTCCAAGGTATGTTTTAGTTGTGGAAAAGACGGACACATAGCTCGATTTTGTCCTATAGCGAAATCAAATCCAGATAGGACGGTGGCACCAAAGGCGAATACAGACAAAACAAAGTCGGTGGTTTCAGGAAAAGCGTTTGTCGTGACTGGCCAAAACGCGAGGAACCTGAACGAAGTTATCACGGGTTAGTTAATCATAAAGTATTATTGCGAAGTCTATACCTTATTAGATATCGGTTCTACCCATTCTTTTATCTCTCCTACTTGTGCTCAACGTTTGAACTTGACTCCGGAGAAAATTAGACTTTAACTTATCTGTTGAAACTCCGTTAAGAGAAACTTTCGTTACATCCACTGTTTATAAATCTTGTTTGATCATAGTTGGCACCATCACATTACATGTTGACCTTATTTCTTTAAAGATACTTGCTTTTGATGTGATTTTAGGGATTGATTGATTAACTACTCATCATGCCAAAATTGATTGCTTTCGTAAGGTTGTTAGTTTTCATATTCCTAAGCAACCTGTTATTCGAATTCAAGCAACCAAACCATTGAAGTCAAACACTTTCATATCAAGCCATAAAGTCATTCGTTTATTGAAAAACGGATGTCAAGTTTTCTTAGGCCATGTTATGGACTTGAACAAAAATACGTCAGATATGAATAATATTTCTATTGTTAGTAAATTTCCTGATGTATTTCCTGAAGAATTTCTTGGCTTACTCCCAAAGTGTGATATTGAATTTTGTATCGACTTTGAACCCGGTACAAAACCCATTTCTAAAATCTCATATCGAATGGCTCCTATTGAACTTCAGGAGTTAAAAATTCAACTATAGAATTTGGTACCCGAGCCTATATCTGGTGACTTCCTTTGTGGAATGCACAGAAGCCAGACTCTCCGTAGGGGACGCCATATTTGTGTGGTAGTAAACTGATAGGTACCATTGTGACGTGCTATCCAAGATTGAGATATGAGTCATAGTTGAGAGCAACCTAAGTCAGTAATCGAAATACGTAGCTTTCTAGGCTTAGTTGGTTATTATCGGAGATTCGTGGAAAGATTTTCTCGAATCGCTACTCCATTAACTCAGCTGACTCGTAAGGATACAAAATTCAAATGGAGCGAGGAATGTGAGAAGAGCTTCCAAGAACTCAATATGCGACAACAACGTTAGCTCGAGCTGTTGAAAGATTACAATCATACCATCTGATACCATCCTTGAAAAGCGAACGTGGTAGCTGACGTGTTGAGTAGAAGATCGTATGCGGGTACGAGTGCGATATTGTCGAACATAAAGACTCATTTCAAAAGATGGAGATAGGGTTAAAGATTCTAAAAACTGCGTGAAGATAACGAATATACGATTAGAATCGACTTTAATCGATAAATGTAAAGATGCTCAAGCTACACACGGAGCTGATGAATATGAAGAAGGAGGTGCAAGAAGTTGTTATTCCAAAAGCGAGAATTGGCGATGTGAGGAAAGCTCAAACCTTCAATTTATTGGTCCATTTGAAATCCTCGATCGAGTAGGAATTGTGGCCTATAGACTCGTTTTACCTCCAAGTATGTCTCGTGTTCATAATGTTTTTCACGTATCCGTGCTTCGTAAATATGTGAAAGACCCGAACCACATTATTGAGTTAGAACCAGACGAGATAGCCAAAGATTTAACGTACGAGGAGATACCTGTCAAGATCTTGGATAGGAAAGAGCATGTCCTACGCACAAAGGTTATACCACAAGTTAAGGTTTTATGGAGGAACCATGCTATTGAAGAAATGACCTGGGAGTCGGAAACAGAAATAAAAGCGAGGCATCCTCATCTTTTCGAAACACCAGGTACGTACGTCAATTTCGAGAACGAAATTTCGTAATAAGGGGAGGTTGTAAGACCCCAAATTATTAATAAATAAAATTTAATTTCCTCTATTTATTATTTTGAAAATAGTAAGGGTTGAATTGATTAATGTGGTTAGTTATGGGTAAAATGCGCGAATATTTTAAAAATAAACAGGTGGTTATAAAATATTCATTGTTGTCAGGGAATATTCGTTTGGTCGTGGAATATTCTTGCTGTCGGGGAATATTCGTACGACGGCGCAGTCTTTTGTGGGCCCCATAACGGAAAGCGATTGGATGAAGAAAACGACAAGTATAAGTTGTTTATAAATAACGGCGTAGTTGTTACCGTTAATACTGTTGGAATACCCGGTGGTTAAAAACACAGTAATACGCGTTGTTGCACAGTAGCACACGGTATTGCACAAATTATTGATTCTTACGTAAGAAGACACTACTCAATAATTGTTAGAGTAATTTATGTTCAGTATTTTATTTTATTGATTCAATAATTGCTGTGTTGATATTTTATAATACTGTTGTTTCAATAATTGTCACTACACAGTATTTTCTATTATCGAAGCAATAATTCATATTATCTGAATAATATTATTAGATAACATTATTGGCAATATCTAGAAAGTTCTGTCTAAGAGAGGTTTGGTCACCTAATTGCTCTCCAGTAAGGAGAAATCCATATTAGAAAGCCCCCGCTTTTCTGGAAACTGCCTGGTTGTCATTATTGTGATTCTGTAATATTATTTGTGAATAATTAATTATTGATTTATATGATAAGGATAATATTTATTTTATGTGACTATAGATGGAGAAAATTTTTAATATGACAATTGTTGAAAATTAATATTTTATCTTTTTCTGATAAAATAATTTATTTAAATATATTATTATATTTTAATAGTATAATAATGGTAATATTTTTATAATGAATGTAGGATATATGAGTATATGAGGAGAAAGAGTATTTTTGTTGCATTAAATGATTAACACATATTTTGTGTGTCGGTGGACCCCATTTCTTGACTGAAATTTGATTATAGCTTGTAAAATTGCCCGTTTATGGATTTCGGTCAATTTCTGTTTGGAATTTAGAAAAACTTTCTTTTGCAAAGTTGTAAAGAATTGAATTTTCTATAAAAAGACGTGAGATTCAAATTTTCTGATAAAAATGCTATTTATTATGAATTATTGAAGTTCCGAAGTTCTGAAATAATTAATTTTTGGAAGTTTTATTTATGTTTTAAAAGAAAAACGTTTTTTAAATGTTTGGGGACATCTTTAACATGTGCTTGATGGCTGAAATCAGATTTCAAAGTGGGCGTAGAAATTTGTTTTATATATAATATTATTATATTCAATTTTCTGCTTTGGTGTTCTAAGTAATTTCCTATAAATAGGGTGCTTAAGTTAGAATTAAAAATCACACTAGAAACAAGTTTTCTCTCTCTCTTTCTCTCTTTATAATATCGAGTGTATTTTGTGAGTATTTTTTTACTTTGAGTATTGTTATACGGTGCAAGTTCCCACCCACCACATTTGAATAAAAATCTCAGCACATTTCTTCACCAACCAAGAGTGGGGCCCACCAATTCTAGAATTTTCCACCAAAATGATAAATTTCGTAACTTCAACAATTTCTGAACCAGTCATCTCGTAAAATTCATAACAAATCATACGTTCATTTTTAACGGTTCAAAATTTGTGGACATATACTCAACTTATATATGTATAACATATCTAAAAATTACCACGATCCAACGGTCGGATTAAAAATTATAACCCCCGCAAAATATCTCAAAAACCCTGATTTTTAGTACCTCCATTCCGACAAAAATACTGATAAAAAACCTCAACATTAACTCTTTTATTTTTGACCACAAAAATATATCCCTCATTTATATCCACATAAAATAAATATTTCCTTATCATATGAATCAATAATTAATTATTCACAAATAATATTACAGAATCACATTTATGACAACCAGGCCGTTCCCAGGAAAGAGGGAGCTTTCCAATAAGGATTTCTCCTTACTGGCGCGAAATTAGATGACCAAACATCTCCTTAGACAGAACTTTCTAGACATTGCCAATAATGTTATCTAATAATATTATTCAAATAATATGAATTATTGATCTGATAATGGAAAATATTGTGCAGCAACAATTATTTGAAACAACAATAATATAAAATATCAACGCAGCAATTATTGAATCAATAAAATAAAATATTGAACAATAACTACTGTAACAATTATTGAGTAGTGCCTTTTTACTTAAGAATCAATAATTGGTGCAATATCGTGTGCTATTATATTTTAATCACCGGGTATTCCAACAGTATTAACGGTAACAACTACGCCGTTATTTATAAACAACTTATACTTGTCGTTTTTTTCATCCAATCGCTTTCCGTTTTGGGGCCCACACAAGGCTGCGCCGTCGTACGAATATTCCCCGACAGCAAGAATATTCCACGACCAAACGAATATTCCCCGACAAAATGAATATTTTATAACCACTTGCTTATTTTGTAAAATTTGCACATTTCACCCATAACCAAAGTATTATATCAAATTAACCCCTTATTATTCACAATAATATTTAGAAAAATTTGATTTTATTCATTAATAAGTTGGTGTCTTACAGACACTGCAAAAGATGAAGAAATTATTCAGAATAAACTACTGATGGAAATGGGGAAAGTTATACAATAAATGGGGTTCGGGACTTATATTTATGGTCGTACAACCATGCTTGTTTGCTCAGAAGTCCGAAGCTCCATTCTTTGATGGTAATCTTCTCTAGAAGACTCGCCATTTCTCTTACATGTTCCTTGGAAATATCTCCGAAGTTTGCAGAGATACGACCAAAAATGGTCCAGTCGGGTACGGAGGAGACTTCGGGTCCTTTGACAAAGAACCAATCCTTATGCCATCCCTGGTTGCCCGAAGGAGTGTCCATTAGAGGTTGCTTCTCGAACCTAGCATTAGGTTTGGGAGATCGTTTGCGCAGCATCTTGAAGCCTCGTTCCTGAGATTTACCGGCTATGAAGAGGGTGAAAAAGAAATCGACAGCAGGTGGAATCCCTTGTTCATGGCAGAAGGCGATAAATGTCAGGATGTGTATGTAGGAGTTCGGGACAAGCTGAGCGAATCCCACGCCTACGAACCTTAGTAGAGTAACAACGAAGGCGTGGAGGGGTAGGCGAACTCCCTTTTCGAGAAGGGTCACCGGCATAGCAGTCCAGCCTTCGGGTCGTTGGTACATTCGTTCTTGGGGAGCTGGAAACCCTTACCAGGTGGGTGTCTGGAATCTAGTATCGAGTCTGGATGTCACGCAGCTCGATTTCTATAACAGTAAAAGGGGTGTTGGCATGTGGGAAAGTATTCTTCACTCTTAAAGAACTCTAAAGGAGTTGGTGGTGTATTCTTGCTAAAAGTAGCAGCGGATTTGGGGTTTGTACCCAAAGCTCCTTTGAAAGGGTTTGGAGGAATAAAGGCGATGGGAGTCATAGAAAGGGGAATCTCTTCGCCGGAATTTTGAGAAGCCATGAATGTTGATTTGCAGGAGAAAAGAAACTCTGGAGGAGGAAGAAGGCGGGAGGCGTCTGAAATTCAATTGGCAGGTAAAACTGTCAGAGTTGGGGAAAGGCATCTTTTATACTGGTGGTCTCTTTAACTTTTCACGAGGTTCAAAGGCGACTCATTTAATGCCAGTAATTATGAGAATTTGAAGAAGTGGCGTACGGCTTTGGTCTTAGTTGTTAACAGGAGTGGACTTCTCGATTGGGCTTCCGACTTTTATTGTTATTTGGGATTTACCAATTGGGCCTCGTGAGTTTCATTTTGGGCCTTTACTTAATCTTATCATGATTCCTTTTATCCTAGACCAGTTGCACCTATACTCTTTCATTAAACATCATGTTTATTAAAAGACTGGGGAGCAATGTTGGGCCATAATACTTTAGATATGTTGAGGTGGGTCTTGAAAGTACTAGGCTGGTTCATTGGGCCGACCCATTGGGTGGGTGATATATTTATTTGGGTCCTATGGAGTTATTGCGCCGAGATAGTGGACCGAACCACTGGATGAGTGTGGTTCCACTTAGGCTTTGACCGGTGATGATTATGGGAATAGAACTTTGACTGTCATCTCTGCATTGTATTTAATGATGATTGGACAGGACTTAGTCGGCTAAAGGTTGTGGGCCCTGGGGAAGTCAATTGCACACAGAGCAAACCGGACTTTGGAGTATATGAGGCACGGATCATACACAATCTAAAGGTAACTGATAATTTTATCTCTCTCAATACACTAGATATTTTATCTTCCTTTGTTAACCTTGTGATCGCCTGTACTGACTCTCACGCCTGAGCTATCCCCCGACAGTCGAAGTCATCAAGCTTTTGGTGTTGATTGTATTTATTGTTCAGGATCAGAACGTCTTACGTGATTGGGACGTGACAATAGATCTTGGCGTTAACAGGGAAGTTGGGAGGGGGGATAATAGGCAAACGGCCTTTTGCTTCCATGATCACCAACCAATCAGATAAAGAAACACAAGTAGCAAATCAATACCAAGAGAAGTAACATTGATTTACACATACCAAAAGCATATATAAGTGTAAACCTTAAAATCCAAACTCACTTTTTCAACAAAGTAAGAGTGGCTCACAGGGAGGAACTAAAATAATCCATTAGAGCCCAAATTTTTAGCAACCTACTAAACTCTTCCATAACTCAAACTCATGCGTACTCCAAAAAATAGATGACGAGAATTATGTCAAATGTATGTCGTCGACTTGACATAACACGACTCAAAAATTAAAATTCAACTCGCATTCTCTATCAGTAAAAGAGAGGCTCTAATAGTTAACAAAAAACACAATCAGAGCCGAGCCAAACCAAATTTATATGGGAGTGGTTACACCAATAAATTGTAGGTCGAAAGGTGATCTCTTTATGTGTCAAATATTGTATTGATCAATTATCAATTGACCAACTTATCATAAAATTAACTTCATGTTAATCGAAACCAATTTATATATACCTTTCTCTATCTATATATATAATTCAATTTGACAAAGAAATTTAGGATCCGGTTACTATGAAGTTAACTTCATAATAAATTGGTCAATTAATCAATACACTGCTGATACACAGAGGAAGAATCTCCCGTCTATGTGTCGATACTGTATCGGTCAATTGACCAAAAATTGATTTTATGTTAACCACTTCCAGAAATTTATACTTGATGGAGTACTTGATTGTGTCCATGGGCGTTGACCCATCTACTGTTTTTCTCTGACAGAATTCATTTTTTCCAATCTCCATTCATCTCTGAGCCTAGCAATGAATGTATCAGCCTTCGTATTCACATCTGGGCTCGGGCAAAATACGGACCCAGCCGAATTGCCTCCATTCATTGCGCTTGGTGACTCGCTCGGAAAGTCAACGTCTTCCAGCTCCGGCGAGCTACATCGAGAGCTGTGAGCGGTCCGTATCCTTACAAAATCGCCACGAGCCTCAAACTTCACCTCACGCATCTTGAACTGCGGTGGCGGAGGCGGTGGAGGAATTGGAATCAGCGGGGATTGTGAACCAACATTCAAATTCTCTTCCCTTTCATAATAGTAGCTGCTCACCTTCGACGGTAATGGCGGTTTTCCTTTGCTAATTGAACGCCGGTCTGAGTGTGATTGTGGTGGCGGAGGCGATGATGGCAGTGACCGTGAGGATGAGGAGGAATAGAATCGCTTGCTTGTGCTTCCAGTTTTGAATAAATTGTTGAGTATTGAAGATGGAGGTGGTGGTGGCGGCGGCGGAGGAGTGGAGGAGAAATTGAATCGCTTGCTTTTGCCGCCATTTTTAAATATGTTATTGAAGATTGAGTTTGGAGGAGGAGGAGGAGGAGGCAGTGGCGATGGCGGTGGCGGCGGAGGTTGTACCAAAGGAGACACTGAGTGAATTCGTTTGCTTTTGGTTCCTTTCCTGAACATATTATGAAACACTGAAGGAGGCGGAGGTGGTGGTGGAGGTGGCGGCGGTGACGGAGGTATCGAGTGTGTAGAAGGTGGAGAGGTAGTGACATTTTGGTATATGTTCCTGGCCTTTTGCGTCTTCTTTTTCTTGGCGTGATTATACAATGAAGCTATAGCCGTTGCAATATCTTTTGTTGCACCACTTTTTTTCCGTTCAATTTTTTCGTTCTCTTGCTGATGCCGATGTATCGTCGCCGTTTGCGGAGGAGGAGGAGGTGGTGGCGGCGGCGGCGGCGGCTGTGCAGGAGGAGGTGATCTGCTCTTATCAAATTCAGTGTATTCACTTTCACTTCGCCTTCTCACTTTCTCCTTGTGTGCGACGCTCCTAAGTGATCGTCTCCGCTTCAATTTCACTTGAGGTGGAGCTGGCGGAACTGGTTGTGGACGTGGTGGAGACGGCGGAAGTGGTGGTTCCGACAACTCCGGTGATGGAGGCGATGGTTGAGGATGACGAACTACATAAGTGTCCACTGGAATTACCTTGACGCCCGAATCGTCTTTCTTCACTTTACTCCGCCGAGCTGGCCGTGCATATAACCCGGCACCGGTGACCGATTGATATTCAGGTCAAAATCATCATAAGACCGAAACCGGTTGTTTCCGGTTTCCCATAGAGACTCTCGTCTTAGATCCGGATACGAGCTGCTACTCCTTCTCAGCCTGCCAGCACCATTTTCCAGAACCCGACCCGGAAAATTATCGTATACCTTCCGATCAGAAAGCTCATCAAACCATTGACTCGAAACCGACTGATCATTCATCATTTTCTCACCAAACGAGATGTTTGGTGAAATATTCGAAACCGTCGGATTATTTGCGGACTCACCGTCGGCAGGCGATTCGTCGTCGTTTTTCCTTCCCAGTACTCCACAAAGAATGGCGAACAGTACCAGTACAACATTGAGAGAGTCCCATCCTTTTTTTACAGAATTGGGACGGAGAATTTGAGATGTATGAAAGAGAAGAGGTGGGATCAAGAAAAATATGACAAGTAATGCAAGAATTGGTACTAGTATGATAAGAGCCACCGGATTGAGAATCGGAGAAGATGATCGGCGACGTTGCCGGACCAGAGTGGTGACCGGAGGTTGGAACCAGAAGGGTGGTGGGTCTCCATCATTGTCCATGAATTTGGTTAGCTTTTTCTTATGTTGCTTTTGGAGCAAGACTTAAAAGGGGAGAGAGGGGGAGTATTAGTTTGAACTTTTTGGGAGGTTTGGCTATTGGTTTTGGGTGCACGAGGGAGGGAGGAGAGACAGTGAAATGAAATGAAATGAAACATCGGTGGGCATTTAAATGTCATTACTAGTATAAGGTACGGAAGCACTTCGTCCGTTTTACATAAAGAACTGTAGTACTTTTATTGGGTTGTTTTTTGGTTGTGCTTGTGCACCTTATTTTGCATGAGGTTTTTTGTTTTCTTTTTGGACAAAGGTTAAACTTTAAAGCATGTGATTATTACATGTGGAGCATAGGTACTTTTATTTTCTTTTCAACATATGTAATAATAAAAGATATTTTATATTTTTACAAATAAATTTGATAATTTTATTAGTTCCTCCTTGACAAATCTAGAATTTATTCCCACCAAGAGCGGATGGTGAATTTTTTTTACCGAAGATTTTAGTGAAGGACAGAAACTTAACGTAGTAGAGAACGAAAGTTTGAATATATTATATACTGTGTTTAGTTCTTTTTAGAGTAGCAATTGCAATAGCATTAGTTTTAGTTTTTTTTTCTCCCTATAAGTTTAAATTTTTCACAAATTTGTCACCTAAAGTTTATTCAGATTAATTTTTGCTCCTATCCCTAGCTGGCCCTGGGCAAGGACTATCGCCCAGGGCTCACAGTTGATGGGGGTCTAAATTTTTTTATAAACTTATGTATTCATGTGTATAAAAAAGTAAAATAATAAAAAGATTAGCGATATTATGCATTGAAAATGATATGTTAGAAAATATTAAATACGATATTATAATTGATGATTTTGCATCTAAAAGTGCAACAAAAAAATATTTTAAATGATATTTTGTGGTTTAGATTTTATTGGATAAAACTAAATAAATACTTACTGTAGTTGGTAGGTTTTACTGATTACATCATTGAACTTTTAATTTTTTTAAATAACACCACTAAACTAATTATTATTTTGAAATTGGGTCATTCTGTTAAAAAAAATAAACGGACATTAATTTTTTATCTACAAAACTAATAAATTACTTACCGTAGTTGGCACATTTTACTGATTACACCATTGAACTTTTAATTTTTTAAATTACCCCATCAAACTAATTAAAAATAATTATTTTAAATATTTTTAAAAATAATTATTATTTTAAGTAAAAAATATTAGAAACTTTTTTTCCTTCATTGTAAGACCCCGAATTTTATGAAATAAAAGTATTCAATTTTTTTTATAATTACAATTCAGTAAATGGTTAAATTGATAAAAAGTTAAAGTTATGGGTGAAATGTGAAAATTTTTCAAAATACACAAGTGGTTATAAAATAATCATTGTTGTCGGGGAATATTCGTTTGGTCGTGGAATATTCTTTCTGTCGGGGAATATTCGTACGACGACACAGCTATTTGTGGGCCCCATAACGAATAACTGTCGGTGAAGAAAATGACAAATTTGAGTTTTTACAAATAACGACGTAGTTGTTACCGTTAACACTGTTGGAATACCCGGTGGTTAAAATACAGTAATACGCGTTATTGCACAGTAGCACACGGTATTGCATAGTATTTTTAAAATTATTGATTCTTACGTAAGAAGGCACTACTCAATAATTGTTACAGTAATTACTGTTCAATATTTTATTTTATTGATTCAATAATTGCTACGTTGAAATTTTATATTATTGTTGTTCAATAATTGTCACTGCACAGTATTTCCCATTATCAGATCAATAATTCGTATTATTTGAATAATATTATTAGATAACATTATTGGCAATGACTAGAAAGTTCTGTCTAAGGAGAGGTTTGGTCACCTAATTGCGCGCCAGTAAGGAGAAATTCTTATTGGAAAGCCCCCTCTTTCCTGGGAACGACCTGGTTGTCATAAATGTGATTCTGTAATATTATTTGTGAATAATTAATTATTGATTCATATGATAAGGAAATATTTATTTTATGTGGATATAAATGAGGGATATATTTTTGTGGTTAAAAATGAAGGAGTTAATGTTGAGGTTTTTATCCGTATTTTTATCGGAATGGAGGTATTAAAAATCAGGGTTTTTGAGATATTTTACGGGGGTTATAATTTTTAATCCGACCGTTGGATCGTGGTAATTTTTGGATATGTTATACATATATAAGTTGAGTATATGTCCACAAATTTTGAACCGTTAAAAATGAATGTATGATTTGTTATGAATTTTAAGAGGTGGTTGATTCGGAAATCAGGTTATAAATCATTTTTGGTGAAAAATTCTAGAATTGGTGGGCCCCACTTGTGGTTGGTGAAAAAATGTGCTGAATTATATTTCAAATGTGGTGGGTGGGAATAGTAGCAGGTAAAGCCATCAGGTTGCAGGTCAAACCTACCAAAATTTTTCTATAAATAGAGGGCTAAGTTAGAATTGAAAATCACACCAGAAACATAAGCTTTCTCTCTTTCTCTCTCTCTATATTATGAAGCATATTTTGTGAGTATTTAGATACTTTGAGAGTTGCTATTCAGTGCAAGTTTTCTTCGGCTTTGCAATCCAGTCAGAAGTACTGCTCTTTTTGTGACGCCCCAAAATTAGGTATACATCACCCATCTTGGGTCGTCAGATATATAGTACAGAATACAAATACAACTGATTAATACATCTGTCGTATACAATACAACAAAACATAAACTGCGAGTTTGAATACAAATATTATATTCTAGAGAGTATTCATACTCAAAAGGAGTCCTCATTACATTTATTAACACACTATTACATAGAATAGTGAGGACTACTAACTAATACTATCATTCGAACCATCACTCCGTTCCCCGACTTGCCCCAGCTACGTTCTCATTTCCTGAAGAGAACAGTGAAAGAAAGGGTGAGCTCAACTAGCCCAGTAAGAAATATTATGACTAAGATAATGCAGAATAAATTATCATTAGCCTTCAACAATGTTAAACTGATAAAATATAATAGACATCAAGTTTAACTGTAGCGGAACAAGCAATCCATTAAAAGAGTCAAGTAGAAAATAAACTCTACTATCTTTTATGATTTAAAAGATTTTCCAACACTGTGATCGCTGAGACTCAGCTTAATAAAATAATCCACATCATCGAATCACCCCTGCACTACGGCCAAGGATATTCGTATATTCATTAATGGTCATGATCATGCCAACAACTGTCCATCAATGCACTACGGGCCAATGATGACTTTTACCACATCGTTTGTAACATTACGGTCATGATTATACCGAATAATCCCTGGTCATAATCATTCCAAGTCCATCTATACACTACGTGCCACAGATGACTTTCAACATTTTATAAACATGAGGATGATGACAATGATCTAAGAATTCAATAAAACAAGTTCAAGAATTGATTTATCCAAGAATTAATAACGTCCAAATTGTCAACATGATACTGCATTGTGGAGTAAAATTCAAGAACGCTTAGAAGAATATTTTCTTGAAAAGATACTGGATGAAACGCAACTATCAAGGATATTCCACAAATTTCATGGAGTATAAAAGTCAAAACTTAACCAACTGAGTACAATAAAGAATGGAATAACAAAAGAAATCACCATGCATGCGATAGACCGCACAGACAGGTTATTCCAATAGAATAATACATAATGGAACCAGGTCCGGCGTAAACGCACAGACAGGATATTCCGACAGAATAATAAATAATGGAACCAGGTCTGGCGTAAACGCACAGACAGGATATTCCGACAGAATAATAAAGAACAGTATAATAAATAATGGAACCAGGTCCGGTGTAAAACACACAGACAGGATATTCCGACAGAATAATAATAAAGACGGAACCAGGTCCGGTGTAAAACACACAGACAGGATGTTCCAACAGAATAATAATAAAAACGGAACCAGGTCCGGTGTAAAACACACAGACAGGATGTTCCAACAGAATAATAGAAGAATGTCACCAAGTATAGGGTAGACCGCATATACAGGTTATTCCAAGAGAATAATAAGAAATGGAATAACAATAGTTCTCTTCATGAATAAGAAAGAATAACACCCCTTACCGTTTTAAAGACAAGCTGAAATAAGGAAGTAGTTAAGTAGCAGAATACTCTTCTTCTTCTCTCTCTCTATAGTTTCTCTCTATAGTTTCTCTCTCTAGAGTTCAGTGAATTCGTAAGAAAATAATGAAGGAATGAGCTTCTATTTATAGGAAAATGGAATGCATAGTAACTAATCCATGAACGGTCCAGATTGATTACTTTAATCTGACGGTCCATATTTAAAGAAAAATCTTTTAAATAAAATATAATATATTCTATTTATATAACTTAATAAAGTACTGTTTTATATAAAAGATTTTCTGTTTTATTACGTTAATAATACGAAAAAACGTCTTATCGCTAAATAATTCATTATAAATATAATCATGATCTAATACATTAATAATTAATACGTACTAAACTATTATATCTGTCTATATAAAAATGTTATGTTTATCAACTACGAAACAAGTATATTATCGAGTTATTAATAATTGACGTATTTATTAGATATTCAAGTTAATAAGTGTTGCTAATTAGTTATTATTAATTATTTTACTGTATTCGATATCTCGGGTACATTATATTTTTTTATTTATTTTTTGTCGTTCTCAATCCGACAATAATTCCGTTGTGGGGTCCACCAAAATGTACCGTCGTACGGTTCCCCGACAAAAAGAATATTCTCGAAATCGAATAATATGACACTTGCATACTTGCAAAATTTATAAATACTACCCATAACTATTATATCAAATCCACACAATAATATAAAAAAAATTATTTCGAGAAAAATTAAATATTTATTCATAAAATCTGGGGTTTCACAATCTCCCCTCCTTATAGAATTTCGCCCTCGAAATTTACGTACGTACTTGGTATGCCGAACATGTGAGGATACCTTGACTTCACTTCAAATTCTAACTCTTGAGGTATAACCTTTAAGCATCGAATATGATCCTTCTTATCCAAGATGTTAACACGTATCTCCTCATACGTTAAATCTTCCGCTATTTCGTCCGGTTCTAAATTAATAATGCGGTTCGGGTCGTCCACATATTTACGTAACATCGATACGTAAAAAAAAATGTTCTGAACACGCAACATACTTGGCGGTAAAACGAGTCTATAGGCCATAGTTCCTACTTCATCGAGGATTTCAAATGGGCCAATTAAATCGAGAGTTGAGATTTTCTCTCTTCGTCGATTCTTGCTTCTAGAATAACGCCCTCTTGAACCTTCTTCTTCACATTTATCAGCTCTGAGTATGTAGCTTGAGCGGCTTTAACTTTATCGATTAAAGTCGATTTTAATCGTATATTCGTTATCTTCACGTGGGTTCGTATATTCGCACTTGTAACCGTATACGATCTTCTACACAACGCGTCAGCTACCACGTTCGCTTTTCCACGATATTATTGAATGGTACGATCGTAATATTCAACAGCTCGAGCCAACGTCTTTGGCGCATAATACGTTCGTTTTAGTTGAAAAAAATTTTGAGGGTTTAAGAAATAGGTTTTGTACTGGGGTCAATACAAAATTCAATTTTACACTCTGGGGTAGGATAAGAAGTCTTCAAGAATACGTCAAGAAATTTATTAACAATAGAAATATCGTTCAAAACTGTGACCCTCATCCAAGACTTGGATAACACGTCACATTGATACCTATCAACTTGCCATCATCATTTACAACGTCTCCTACGGAAAGTCTAGCTTCGGTGCATTCCACACCAGGAAGTCAACAGCGAAAGGAACGGGGATTTTTACTTATGGCTTGATATGACAATGATTGACTTTAGTGGTTTGGTTACTTGAATTCGCATAATAGGTTGGTTAGGAATATGAAAGCTAACAACCTTACGAGAAGCATGATGAGTAGTGAACCAATCGTTTCAAAAAAAATCACATCAAAGGCAAGTATTTTCAAAGAGATAAGATCGACATGTAACGTGAAAGTGTTAATTTGAACAAGATTTATAAATAGTAGAGGTAACGAAGGTTCTCCCAACTGAGTTTAAACAGACATATCAAAGTCTAAGTTCTCCGGAGTTAACTTCAAACATTTAACACAACTAGGTGAAATAAAAGAGTGAGTAGAACCGGTATCTAACACGGTATAGACTTCGCAAGAGTTTATGACTAACATACCCGTGATAATTTTATTCAGGTTCCTCGTCACGAAAAAAAATACTCTCTCTTAAACTACTGGCTTTGGCTTTTCTGGGACGGTCTTTGGTGCCTCCATCCTATCTGAACTTGTCTTCGGTGAACGACAAAATCGGGCTAAATGACCTTCTCTTCCACAATTATAACATGCTTTGGACGGCATCACGCAGTATGGACTGATGTGCCCCTCCCCTCCGCATTTGAAACATATGATAGGTGATCGTTCTCCTTCCTTAACGACAGGTGCTGGTGCTGACGTCTTTCCATCATTGTTGAATCTCCTCTTCTTGAAATGCCCATTCTTATTATTTTGGCCCTGATTACCACCGAAGTGGTTACCATTTCTGGCCTGTTGATTCCCTCCACGCTTGTTGTCACCGCTTCGATGACTGCTTTCACTAGTATTATCATTTTGCCGGCTGCTCTCTTTTGGCTGCGTTGTCTCGTTATCGCGCTCTACCAACTGAGCCCTATTTACAACATCTGAATACAAACACAGTTTATGAGAAATAAGATGTTGACGTATCTCAGGTTTCAAACCTCGTAAAAACATTCGCGTCATTCGCTCTTCATTATCCACTAAGTGGGACGCAAACCGGGACAACTCAGCAAACTTGGCTTCGTACTGCGACACGGTCATGTTGTTTTGCTCTAACTTGATAAATTCCACCTCCTTCATGTGACGAATACTTTCGGGAAAGTACTTGTCATTGAACAGTTCTTGAAACTTCTCCCAAGACATCTTGAGTGCGTCAGGCTGGGTACGTTTAATCGATTCCCACCAGTAATCTGCCTCTCCTCGCAACATAAAGGCGGCAAATGGAACCTTTTGCTCCTCGGAGCAACCCAAGACATCAAATATCTTGGTGATCTGCTTTATCCATGTTTCAGCTACAAGTGGTTTGGGTTCTCCCTTAAACTCCGGTGGTCCTAGCTCCTTGAATTGCTTAGCGGTGACCAACCGAGAGTTATTTTGTTGTTGCATGAATTGCATAAAGTCTCTGACCATCCCATCATTCACCATTTCATCGGTGTTATTATTTTTATGAGGATTATTGTCCTCTGGTTGCACATTACCCTGAGCATTGATCATTGGTGATTCAATAGTCTCATGTGCTTCATTGTTTATCTCAACATTTTCGGATGCCATTTGCAAATACTGCAACAAAACAAGGGTTAATTAACATATAACATATTATCCATATACTTTGACCGACCAATTAAATACCAAATAAACTTAGGTAGGTCATACTAGCGAAGGAATTCCCCGTCTCTCCCTCCTAGTTCTATTCTCACGTCTTAGCCAGGGATCATATCCCTAAGCTCTGATACCAACTGTGACGCCCCCAAAATTAGGTATACATCACCCATCTTGGGTCGTCAGATATATAGTACAGAATACAAATACAACTGATTAATACATCTGTCGTATACAATACAACAAAACATAAACTGCGAGTTTGAATACAAATATTATATTCTAGAGAGTATTCATACTCAAAAGGAGTCCTCATTACATTTATTAACACACTATTACATAGAATAGTGAGGACTACTAACTAATACTATCATTCGAACCATCACTCCGTTCCCCGACTTGCCCCAGCTACGTTCTCATTTCCTGAAGAGAACAGTGAAAGAAAGGGTGAGCTCAACTAGCCCAGTAAGAAATATTATGACTAAGATAATGCAGAATAAATTATCATTAGCCTTCAACAATGTTAAACTGATAAAATATAATAGACATCAAGTTTAACTGTAGCGGAACAAGCAATCCATTAAAAGAGTCAAGTAGAAAATAAACTCTACTATCTTTTATGATTTAAAAGATTTTCCAACACTGTGATCGCTGAGACTCAGCTTAATAAAATAATCCACATCATCGAATCACCCCTGCACTACGGCCAAGGATATTCGTATATTCATTAATGGTCATGATCATGCCAACAACTGTCCATCAATGCACTACGGGCCAATGATGACTTTTACCACATCGTTTGTAACATTACGGTCATGATTATACCGAATAATCCCTGGTCATAATCATTCCAAGTCCATCTATACACTACGTGCCACAGATGACTTTCAACATTTTATAAACATGAGGATGATGACAATGATCTAAGAATTCAATAAAACAAGTTCAAGAATTAATTTATCCAAGAATTAATAACGTCCAAATTGTCAACATGATACTGCATTGTGGAGTAAAATTCAAGAACGCTTAGAAGAATATTTTCTTGAAAAGATACTGGATGAAACGCAACTATCAAGGATATTCCACAAATTTCATGGAGTATAAAAGTCAAAACTTAACCAACTGAGTACAATAAAGAATGGAATAACAAAAGAAATCACCATGCATGCGATAGACCGCACAGACAGGTTATTCCAATAGAATAATACATAATGGAACCAGGTCCGGCGTAAACGCACAGACAGGATATTCCGACAGAATAATAAATAATGGAACCAGGTCTGGCGTAAACGCACAGACAGGATATTCCGACAGAATAATAAAGAACAGTATAATAAATAATGGAACCAGGTCCGGTGTAAAACACACAGACAGGATATTCCGACAGAATAATAATAAAGACGGAACCAGGTCCGGTGTAAAACACACAGACAGGATGTTCCAACAGAATAATAATAAAAACGGAACCAGGTCCGGTGTAAAACACACAGACAGGATGTTCCAACAGAATAATAGAAGAATGTCACCAAGTATAGGGTAGACCGCATATACAGGTTATTCCAAGAGAATAATAAGAAATGGAATAACAATAGTTCTCTTCATGAATAAGAAAGAATAACACCCCTTACCGTTTTAAAGACAAGCTGAAATAAGGAAGTAGTTAAGTAGCAGAATACTCTTCTTCTTCTCTCTCTCTATAGTTTCTCTCTATAGTTTCTCTCTCTCTAGAGTTCAGTGAATTCGTAAGAAAATAATGAAGGAATGAGCTTCTATTTATAGGAAAATGGAATGCATAGTAACTAATCCATGAACGGTCCAGATTGATTACTTTAATCTGACGGTCCAAATTTAAAGAAAAATCTTTTAAATAAAATATAATATATTCTATTTATAGAATAACTTTAATAAAGTATTCTGTTTTATATAAAAAGATGTTTCTGTTTTATTACGTTAATAATACGAATAAAACAAAACGTCATTATCGCTAAATAATTCATATTATTAACTGACAATAATGGAATCAAACTGAGTGACTTCTCACATCAGCATTAATAATTAATACCGTGTGCTACTATGCAACCACACGTATTACTGTACTTTTACTACCGAGTAGTTCAACAGTATCAACGGTAAAACTTCCGCCGTTATTTTTATAAAGTATTTTTGTCGTTTTCTCAATCCGACAATAATTCCGTTGTGGGGTCCACCAATAATTGTACCGTCGTACGGATATTTCCCGACAAAAAGAATATTCTCCGACCAATCGAATATAATATGACAACTTGCATACTTTGCAAAATTTATAAATACTACCCATAACTATTATATCAAATCCACACAATAATATAAAAAAAATTATTTCGAGAAAAATTAAATATTTATTCATAAAATCTGGGGTTTCACACTTTTGAGGTAAGGGATAGTAAGGGATAGTAAGGGATATTAAGGGATTTTAAGGGTTGTTATGTTTTTCAGTTTCGTAATTTTTTTGAACTTCAAAAATTCTGGAAAAATTTGAAATGATATTTTGATGAGTTTTCTTGATTGTGTCCAAAAATGGTGATTTTTGGATATATAGATTGAGAGTTATGAATTTTATGAGAAAAGACTATTTTAAAAGTAACAGCTTATAATTCCTTGTGGTTAACTCCAAAATTGATAAAATTTTTATTGGGAGTACATGTATATGATAGAAGTATACTCTGTAAATTTCAGAATTTTTAGACAAAAGTACAATTTTTGATAAATGTCTAAATATTCAGCTATTTTGGCTATATGAAAAATAGTAAATGACTTTTAAAAATTCTGAGAAAAATATATGTTCACTATGTGACTATATTATGCTAAATCCCAAAAAAGAAATATTTTTGGAACTGATTTGGTATTTTTTATGAAAATGGTCTAGTTATGAGTAAATGAATTAAATATGTTTTGTGAAGAAAGAAAATTGAAAAATAGGATTTTATGGCTTGAGAATCCTATATGAGGTATATGCAGATTTTTGATGAGGGTTTTGGTTATTGATGATGAAATTGTAAGAGTTAGCATTTTATGATGATTAAATGCATTAATTAGTAAAGTGTAAACAATTAAAATAAATTGTTTATAAATTTAAGTAATGTTATTCTTTCAATATCATTATACCGAAATATTGGTATAGATTTTATTGTGGAATTTCTATCTTTTGTGTCGGGGTTACTATTCATGAGTTACTATTCACGATTTACTATTTATGAGTTACGAATATTACTCTTGAGATTAAAACTATATGTTGATCATATTATTTTTATCATCATATATAACATTTTTATAACCCTGATGTTGAAATTCTCTTTCACTGGAGTGTAAAGATGGGTAGATTATTGGTATGATCATGACTAGGGTTCTCTTTGGCCTGTAGTGCAAAGTTGAATTGTGACTGGTATGATCATGACCATTGAATTTATAATTGAATATCTTAAGCTTAAGTGCAAAGGTGAATTGATCAACATGGTTATAATTATTGTTTATATAAATTCTGAAATGATTATATATTTCTTTGAGATATTAATATCTTTGGCCTGTAGTGCAAAGATGAAATATTGATGAATATCTTTGGCCTGTAGTGCAAAGATGAATTGTTGATGAATATCTTTGGCCCGTAGTGCAAAGATGACATGTTGTTGAATATCTTTGGCCAGTAGTGCAAAGATGAACAGATGTTGAGATAAACATGACCAACTGGTGATACAAATGAATATCTTTGGCCGTAGTGCAAAGATGAAGTTATTAGTATGATTATGAACAGGAAATGTGATTTGGTGTAACCATGATCTTTGATGTTTCAGGTAAAGATAGGTGATGAAAATTATCTTCGTCCTGGATGAGAAGAGGAATTTAGAACTACAGTTATGATTATGAGTTATTCATATGATTGTGGAAAGGAACTGTTGATTAATGTTACAGGGATAAAACATTGTTGGTGGATTTTTAACATGGAGAAGATAATAGACTTTATAGTCTATTTGACTCTTCTAATGGATTGCATGTTCCGCTGCAACTATGGTTGAAATTTTTTTATCATCTACCATATGTTCTAAATCTCTGATTTATTATTGATGAAGACTATTAATAATTTATTTATCTTTAGTCATGATATTCTTTACTGGGCTAGTTGTGCTCACCCTTCTGTTCACAATTCCTTTCAGGTAATAAGAGTGTAGCTGGGTCGAGCGGGGGTAACAAGGGAATAGAACGGTGGTCATCATTTAGTAGTTATATTTGGTGAAGAAAATAGGGTGAGGCGAACCCAACGTTGGAAGGGTGTTTTGTCACTATCATACAAGATGTCTAATGACATACAACCTCGTGTCATCATAGGACAGGGTTGTGCTCATCCACTTGCTGAGTATATCTATGGGCACTACCTATATAATCTTGGTGTTTGTTTGAAGTATAATTCTCAGTTAGATACAGTGGAGATAATGATAAGTCAAAAGAAGACTCACCATTGGGAAGAATATGATAGTAATCTTCTCATTTTTCTTTGGGGTCTATTGGGTCAACCAAGGATAATTCTGTGGCCATATGATATCTATCATAACCTAGACGCGTGGCCTCCCATGTACGAAGGTTTCCTTGAACACTTCCCAAAGATTCTAATTTCTAGAACAGTTTTTGACTATACCTTTATGTAAGGTGTCATTGTGAGGTGATGTCCACGGTTAGAACATGAGTCACATTTGGTATATATTTGTATCCAAGCTCACAGCATATGTGTTGTTGTATTTTGCACGACAATTGTTGTAATAAAGTTGTAGTTATTTTCTGTACCATGTATTTGGCGACTCAGAATAGGTTGGATGGAATGGACCTATTTTGGGGTCGTTACATTCATAAAATGAGTAGAGTTTCATAAAATATAAATTCAAAAAAATTAAAATGATTTTAAATTAAATTAATGTCTACTTAATTTTTTAACAGAATGGCCCATTCTTAATATTAAAAATTTTAAAAAAAAAACTAAAAATAGAAATTAAAATAAAAAAAACCGTAAAAGATAAATAAAAAAAACTGATTCAATTTTTTCAAAAAGGAAATTAATAATTTTTATAAATAAATATTATTTTCAAGAAAAAAATTGGAAAATTCTTCATATTTAAAAAAAATGAGTAAAATTTTATAAAATATAGATTCAAAAAAATAAACTTTATTTTCAAAAGAATTATTTTTTAAAAATCAGTAAGATTTCATAAAATTTTAATTTTTTTTAAATCTATATTTTATGAAACTGTACTCATTTTATGGAAAAAATTAAAGTTTCTAATATTTTTTACTAAAAATAATAATTATTTTAAAAAATATTTAAAATAATCATTTTTTAATTATTTTAATGGGATAATCTGAAAAATTAAAAGTACAATGGTGTAATCAGTAAAACATGTCAACTACAGTGGGTAATTCATTAGTTTTATAAATAAAAAATTAACGTCCGTTTATTTTTTTTAACAGAATAACCGAATTTCAAAATAATAATTAGTTTAGTGGGGTAATTTAAAAAATTAAAAGTTCTATTATGTAATCAGTAAAACTTTCCAACTACAGTGGATATTTCATTAGTTTTACAAATTTTATTAATATTTTTATTTTATAAGTACGTGTGATGATTCTTTGCTTCGATGATATTTTAAAGTGTTCTTCCTTATCTTTTATAAATTCTTATAATTTTAATAAAATTAATTAGTTAATAATTTATTTATTTATTTTGAATAAAAGAGCACACTTGAGAAATTTTATCCTGAGCCTTAAAAAATTTAAGACCGGCTTTGATTCCTATACCAGTAAAAAAAATCAGCATAAGCAGCTGTCTATGTTGCCTTATGAATAGATGATCTGCCCTTGCTCACATGAATAGTAAATGTAGTCTACCTTATGTGAAAGAGAACCTTGTGAAATTATCAAATTTACTTGTGAAAAAATCAATTCTCTAATAAAATTACTCTACTAAAAAATTTCAAACTTGTACTTATGATCTTTTGAACTTGTAATAAAGCACTAATATAGAATTCGGTTACCATGAAGTTAATTTTATGGTAGGTTAGTTAATTGATCTACTTATTCTACAACTATGTTATAATTTATTAATGTGACATACTCCAACTCAACATATTGATGAACATTACTCTATTTTAATATGTAACCACTATAGAGTGTATAAAAAGGGAACTGATATTTTCATAACTCTTCTCACATAAATAATAAACAGGACTCACATTCATATGTCACATTCATGTGAGTGATGCCTTACAAAAATATTATTTTTTCTTGTAAAAATATCAATTCTCTATAAATATTACTAAAAAAGTGATAATTTTTGGCTCAAGTGTTACTTTATACCTCTTGTTATGTGTTCACAAGTTTTTAAATGAGATATTCAAATTCAAACATTAATCGGTTGTTCTTACAAGTAAGAGTATTAAATTTTACTTTGTAATATTATAACAACAACACTGCTTGAACTTTTCTCCAATATTAAAATATACATTTTCATATGTAATGTATAGTTGTATATTTCCTCTTTCTCACAATAAACGTTTTAATTTAATTTTTATGATTAAATTAATTATTTTTAAAATTAATATTTTCAAGACATACACCAAAAAATTATGATTATAATAAACTACGTATAATTTACTACTAATGTCAAGTTTTATTATTTAAAAAATCTATACAAATATTTTTAAATACTAATTTTAAAAATAATAAATTTGACCATTAAAATTAAACTAAGATATTTGTTATGAAAGAAAGAAAGAGAGTACTCCATTTATTCCATAATATATGACGTTTTAGAAATTGTACACAAGAAGTAAAAAAATATTTGTATAACATTAAATAAAATATTAATTGTCTATAATACTCTTTATTATATACTTATCTCATACTCTCTTATCAATAATATTTTTGCATGAGGGGTAATTTTAAAATATTATGATTAATTCTCCTAGATTATATAAAACGTTAAATAATTTAGAAAAAATAAAATTATCTAAAACGTCATACATTATTGGACAGATAAATATTATTTTGGAAAAATAAGGAATAATTTATGGGGTGATTGCCAATATGGTAGTGCATTAATAAATTACACTAGTCTTGAACCTTTTGGTGGATGCAAACTCAACGCTAGCTGTATATTTTTGTGATATAAAAGTAGTAAACCAAAATGGCTACTTCTAAATGAAATGAAATAATGAAATTGATTTATATGGACATGAAGCCTAGCTTAGGTAGCCAAGGTGGTCCTATCCTAATTCCTATGGGAGGAAGAAATGAGTCCAGACAGGTACATTTTTAGTATCATTGGAGCGTGGTTGTAATGATTGGAATCCAACTCTTTAAATCAAATATCGGAAAAACATACCTTTAAATCATCACTTTGTCAAAAGAAATAAATGGACCTCCTTTTAGTATTTACTTCATTCATTTGTATCTTGTTTTCTTTTTGCTACTTCTCTGATTTTGTTATAAAAAAATAAGGATTAATTTGGTTTCGATTATTATAAAATTAATTTCCTCTCACTTGCGTGTTAATGCTGTATTAATTAATTGACCAAAGTTAACTTCATGCTAACTAAGTCGATTAATTTTTAGTAATTATTAAGTATAATTAGTATTATTGGTGACCTAAAAACTCTAATCAAAGATAAATAATCCAATAAAAAAAAGATTTATAATTATTGCGAGGGACAATTATTATTATCGACAATCTAAAAAGGTAAGCAATCAATAACCTCAAATATTTTAATGTAAAACGCTATTTACATACCCTGATTAATTAAAAATTATTTTTGACATTGACATAGTAAAAGTAGGGATAGAAATATAATGGTAGTGGTAGGTTGAGTTATTTGGCCATCACTAAGTAAACGATTAGACGGGTGTTTGTTTATAACTGAATAAAATTGAATAATTGAATCGGTCAGTCATTCAATGCGTTTATTTTGAATAAAAATCTTTTAAATGACTGAATCGGTCAGATTTTTAGGATGAATAACTATAATTATAATTTTTTTGGTTGAATGGGCTGAATGAAGTATTTATATTTAATTTTTTTTATAATATTAACTATTATATTAAGTAATATTAAATAAATTTAAAATAGTTTTGAATTTTTTCAGATGGGTAAAATAATAAAAATCTGTTATTCATGTTTCAGACACGTCAATTATCAAACAATTTTTTTTATTCAGTATTTAGAATTATGTTTCATTTAGCTCATTCAGATTACTTGAACTTTCAGAACTATTTTATTCAGTTTTATCAAACACCCCATAAGATTACTTTTTATTGTGATAGTAAAAAATACGTTGATTAATGGTAAGAATGCTATAGTTGGAAAGACTGTAAAATGAGTAAATAGTTCGTGCTCGATTCGTATTCCCTCGATTAAAAGTTCGATTCGAACTCGACTCGAAATATAAATGATTCAAATATGAACAAATTTTAAAGTTTGATAACTTACTCGAACATCCACGAATTATAATTTTCTATTGATATTCGGATCATAATCGTTCGAAAAGTTCAAACTGCTCGAGCTCGATTCAAGATCATGTTCAACTCAATAAGTAAACGAGCCTGAATTAAATATTATTTATACTCAGATAAATTTTACGAACCAAATGTGAACAATTCAATACTCGACTCGACTCAATTCATTTACACCCTTAATGCTTGGTACTCTAATATAAATATCCAATTTGGTTCGCAGTAAAAACATTTAAAAAACATCATCATTATACACTAATTTGGGTTCACTTTTATTAAAGGGCAATCATTCTAGGGAGCACATAATCTCATATTAATTTTTACTCTCTACTCCACATAATCCAAACAAATTAATTAATTTGGTTACTTAATTGATTAATATAATTTAAATTTAATGGAACCTTTATAGTGGGTGGGAGTCTAATGCCTCTTTATATAAATTGTCATGCACCTCCACTTATCAAAACTATTGCATGCTATTGCTATATAAAGAATGCTCAACAGAACTAAGTAGCAACTTATTTCTTGCAGAACTAGACTTTAATTTATTGCATTTTTTTGTGTGAAATAAAACTTATGAACTTTTTTAGGTGGACATGAAAATTAGACATGAAAATTGAACATGAATATATTTGAATTTTACCTATTTATATTTTTACCAACCATTGGGGGTCAAAATACAATTAAGTAAAATTCAAATACACTCATATCTAATTTTTATGTCCACATAGAATTTTTGAAAACTTATATATTTTATAGTGGACCATTAGAAGCGCCTAGCTTTGTTGTTTTCCCTAAAATAAAAATTATTACTCCCTCCATCCCATAATAAATGACGCTCCATAATTCTATACAAGAATTAAGTAAATGATTGTATAAAATTAAATATAATATCAGTTGTCTATAATACCGTTAAATTCTCATACTTATCTTATATATATCTCTCTCGTCTGTAACATTTTTTCACGAAGGATAATTTTAAAAAAATTATAATTAATTCTCCTAAATTATATAAAACGACAAATAATTTGGGAAAAATTAAATTATATAAAATTTCATATATTATGGAACGGATGAAATATTAAAAAATAAAAGAAAAAAATGGATAATTACACTTGATATGAAGTTGGACCAAGCCACCCAATTTAAAGGACCTACTACAATTAAGTATGTGATGAAATATAATAACAAATTGGACCAACTTGAAATGGACACTCCAAAATTCAAAATCTCCAAATAAAAATAAAATAAAATAAATGTGCATTGTGTATAACAGTTGTTCGTCCACAAAATAAATTGTGGCTGATAAAAGGCAGCAATTTCCGCTTAAGATATGAATTGAAGTTGCTGTTAACACAATTTATAAATTAAAGGCCCCATTAGTTGTGACTTGTGAGTTGGGATTACACTTTAACAAACATTGTCACTTTCACCTTTGTGGAGTAATAAACTAGATTTTCTTTGATAAGTCTAGGGGGGTATTGTTGTAGTGATATTTTTAGAGACTTTTTTTTTTTTTTTTTATAGTACCTCTTAAAAAATATATAGTATTTATTTCAACTAGAATTTTTATAAAAAATAGTGTTTTAAGTATAATTTAGATACATACAAGAAATAGAGTATGTACAATCTATACAACCCTGTTTCTTGTATGTATCTAAATTACACCTAAAACACTATTTTTTTGTAAAAATTCAGTTAAAATAAATAGTAAATATTTTTTGGGAGGTACTACAAAAAGAAAATCGCTAGAATGTCGCTACAAGAATATCCCCTAGAAGGACTCATTTTCTTTTAGACAAGGCAAAATACGGATTCAGTTATCATAAAGTTAATTTCATGGTTAGTTTATTAATTGACCAATACAATACTGACACACAAAGAGAGATATTACCTCCCGACCTGCGTGTCGACATTGTATTGATCAATTGACCAAAATTAACTTCAGGCTAATCACTCCCGCAAAATACCAAGGTGCAAAATCATGACTTTATTTAACCACACATTAATATATTAGTCAATTCTATAAAATAATCATTTATTTTTTTAAAATATTTACAAAATGTCCATCTTTCAGTGCAAATAATACAAAATGACACTGTTTATAAGTTTATCATCATAATTTCATTATCATACTAAACCAAAAACTTATTGTTCTTTTGAATATTCGCAAGATTTACAAATGTGACATTTTTTGTGTAACATAATAAATATTATTTTTGAAGGGAATTGATATTTCCCACAAAAAAAAAAAATTAATAGTTTCATAATATTCTTCTCATGTAAATAGTAAATAAGACCCACATACACGTGTGTATAGTCCGATATAAATATCAAATTATCCTTATAAAAATAATGAAATCCAATACATTGTTGTAGAAAAATAAGGGAATAGACAGCTTGGAAATTGACAACCTTTCCCCACCCCACGAAGTCTCCTCTAAGTTTCCCTACCAACTAGCGTCCACCGGCCGACGGACAACCCATGTTTTTCAATCCTCACGTGATTAATTTTAGTTTCAAGCTTAATCATACAAATAAAATATCTTATGATATGTGATTTGTAATTATTGATATAAATATACATTTATTCGTGTTTTTGGTAGAGATTAGCGTTGATTTTCTTGCATAGAATCGGCATATTATTTAATAATGACAGACGCATATTATTTTTCTGAGGAGTTGATATATCTACTTGACAAAACGAATGAGAAGAACATAATTCTTTCATTTTGAAAAAAATATGTTTTATCAAGTACTCTCTCAGTTCCATAATATACGACGTTTTAGAATTGTGCATAACGCTATAAACGAGTCAAACAGTTCAGAGTCGACTCGAGCTGAACTTGAAAAAATACGAGCGTGATTCGGATTCGTTAATAAGGGCTAAATACAATTTACTACATAAAGTACAATCATATTCATGATTAGGTCTCCAAAGAATTTGGGCTTACACTTTACTATATCAAGTGTCTAATTTGATATAATTTAGCCCGCAATTTCAGAATTCAGCCAAAATACCTAATTTTTTCGGCCAGATGCCGTATACATTATGAGCTAATAATACTTATGTTACATCAAGTACCACCAAATTCACAATTTACTACATCAAATACCTAATTCATGTAAAATTTGTATAAATACTTATTTTGATGTATTAAATCTATATAAATCCTTATAAATAATTATTATTTATTAAATTATTAAAATTAAATATTAATACAAAGATTACCAAATATAATTTTTTAAAAATTTAAAAAAAGACTTAATTACCAAAAAAATCAATAAACTTGTAAACATACAAATTATATTTTTAACACGAATAACATTAAACTTTTGAAAAATTAACAAAAGTGCCCAAAATTTAATTAATTAAATAATACTTTTTTATATTGAAAGAGCATATAAAAGGAGGAGGAAAAATTGAAAAAGAAAAAATTGACTCATGCTCTCTCTTCTATCTCCCTCTTCCCTGATCCTTCAAATTGTATTTATAATTTTTATAATTTTATTTATAAGTATTTAAATCTTTCAAATTATTTTGTTCCTTCAAATTTGAAAATTTTAACAAATTGTATGTATAAATTTTATAAATTATATCACAACTTAAATTTTATAAATTTTATTTATAATTTTTATAAACCTTATTTATAATTTTAATTTTATAAATTGAAAAAAAAAATGATCCATTTGCTCTATCCCTCTTCTCTAATCCTTCAAATTGTTTTGTTTAACTTCTTCAAATTATGAAATTTTAACGAATTGTATGTATAAATTTTATAACTTAAATCTTGCAAATTATAAATTATATGTCTTCTATTTTACAAATTGTATGTATAAATTTTACAACTTAAATCTTGCAAATTATAAATTATATCATAAATTATAAATTTTACATCTTAAATTTAACAAATTGTATGTATGTAATTTTTACAACTTAAATCTTGCAAATCATAAATTATATAATAAATTATAAATTTTACAAATTAGATCACAACTTAAATGTTATAAATTGTATTTATAATTTTATTTATAAATTTAAATTGTATTTATAATTTTATACCTTATGTTTATAGTATTAGTTACTTTTTGTAAAGGGCTAAAAAATATTATATTTTTAATTTTAATAATTTTAATTTTTTTGGGGGGCCGAATCATGAATATGGTAATACTTGATGTAACGGAACTGTAAATAGCCCATTTTTAAATTAAGTCAAACCGTATATTTATACGGTCAACTGGTATTAAATATACAACTCGATCGAATTCTTGGGTGGGTCAGGTATTCCAACAAATTTTGGTCGGATTCAAAAATTAGGAACTAAATTGTATCAAATTAGGTAATTGATGTAGTAAAGTGTAAGCCCAAATTATTTGGGGACCAAATTATGAATTTGATTGTACTTCATGTAACAGAATTGTAATTAGCACAGTTAATAATATGATCCAAATATGAGCATTAAAAATAATTCGAATAAAAATATGAGTAGAATCTGAACAAGGTTATACTCGATTCTTTTAATATTCAAACTATTCGAATTTTTGATAGTGATTCAATACATACTCGATTGATACTGATTTGATTAGATGTTTGATACATTCTCTTATATTATATACAAATTTAAATCAAATTAGGATAATTAATTAATTTTTTTTTAATTTTAATTGTGATTTTATATTTGTAAAATATAATAATAAAAATATATTTTCTCATTTTTAAGTAAAATAATAAATTTAATTTATAATTATATTTATTATAAAATTAGTTATTATGTGGATGCTCGAATTCGAGTACGAATTTATCATTTTGAGTCGATTTCGAGCATCTCTCTGTTAGCTTCGGTTCGACTCGTTTACTCATGTAGTTGTGCACAAGAATTAAGAAGATGTTTGTATATCATTAAATATAGTATTAATTATCTATAATACCCTCGACCATATATTTATCTCATACTCTCTCATCTGTAACATTTTCTAATGAAGGGTAATTTTGAAAAGATTGTAGTTAATTCTCCTAAATTATATAAAACGTCAAATAATTTTAAAAAAATAAAATTATCTAAAACGTCATATATTATGAGACGGATGAAATAATTCTCATATTTTTTTTGTCAGGTTAATATCACATTATTAATTATGTTGATGGCTTAATAATAGAAAAATCAAATATCTTTAAATTATTGTAGTGTCAATGATTGCCTACAAGACGTAGAAAAACTAAGGTCTGACCAATTCTCTAATTACTAGAATGTTCCCAGTGATTCAAGTTGTGCTTCAACCCATATCCATTTGTTACGACAAAATATAACTTAAAATTCTTTTCCTTGCTCCTCAAAATACGGCTCTATTGTATTTGAGTGCCGGAAAAGAGGAAGATAAAATAAAAAATATAACCGTTTTATTTTCTTTCTTTTCCAATCCCACCAATAATTATTTTTTGCGTGAAATACAAGTCCTTTCCTATATTTATCAAAGAAATTTGTGTCTTTATTTTTTTTTATGAGAATTTGTAATGCCAATCATTTTTTTCTTCTTAGTTTAAGATCATTTTCATATCTAACAATTAAGCATATGGATTTTGATTTTTCAATATCCCAATTTTTGAGATTAGTATTAATTTTGTATATTGTTTTCTGATCACGATTTCTTTACATGTACCTAAAAGAATTAAATAATTTATTCATTAAAAAATTGTTCAATATGACTGTAAGAAGACATTTATTCTGCGAAATTGAGATTAAAATCGATATCGTGTTCGACTGGATAGCTAAACGAGCTTCAATCAAAACTTATCTAATACTCGATAAATTTTATGAACCAAATCTGAGCACCTGAATACTCGGCTTGACTTGATTCATTTACACCCTTAAAATATAAAATACTTTCTCATTTTAATATATAGCACTTTGGGGAGTGGTTAGCATGAAGTTAACTTTGATCAATTCACCAATACAGTGTCAACACGCAGACGGAAGTTGATCTCTCGTTCTGCGTGTCAATACTGTATTGATCAACCATTAAGTTAACTTCATAATAATTGAATCCAACTCTTTGTATGCGCTAGTACAAGCGTACAACTAACCTGTTAGGCTGTTACAACATTATTGCCTTAAGTATATTACTCTCTCCGTCCTAGGAGAAAAGTCCTGGTTGATTTTTTGCTCATATTAAGAAAGAGAACAAAATGACAAAATTGTCCATATTTAAATTCTCATTTAATTGAATAATTTTCTGTACATTACTAGTGATACACCATAAATATACATAGAGAATATAAATATAACAATTAATAATAAGGGTATTATAGGCAAATTATTATAAAAATTAGATCATTTAAGGTAAGTACACATTTAATTTGGGATTGCCTAAAGTAGTAATAAAAACTTTTATCCTAAGACGGATGGAGTATTATATTACTCCCTCCGTTCTTAAAAGATTGTCGTTTAAGGTTTTTGCACATGGATTAAGAAAATTATTTAATATTATGGGAAATTGAATTAATTTGTTTAAAATTCCATCACTACCCTTTATGAGAAATTGAAAACTATTAATACAAGAGAGAAAATTTGTTGGGATAATGAGAGAAGGTAGGGTAATATAGAAAAATAAATAATATACTCTTCTCAAAAATTGTAAATGATAAATATTTTGAAATAAATTTTTTCTTCTAAAACGATAATCTTTTAAAAACGGTGAGACTACTTGATTTGGAAGACTTGTATTATTATTGAGTTTGAAGAAAAAGGCAGAGCTTTGAATATTAATTTCTTCTATTTAATTTCCTCAGTTAATTCTTTGGTGCTAAGCTAAGGTAGGGATGGAGTGTCTATTCCAATACAAATCCTTTATGAAGTGTTAAGTTGAATCAGATTGCAAATTCAAATACTCCCAAGTCCCAATACCTATCTGAACCAAATATCTTAATTATCTTTTAATTCATTAACTTGTCCACATGTACATATGTTGGGGTGTCCTTTTCAACCTTTCCCTAATATTCACTCTATTTTTTAATATAAATTATTTTAAAATTATACACAAATATTAAAAAAATAATTGTATAGTATTAAATATACTATCAATTATCTATATTGCCATTGTATTAAAAAAAGAGAATATTATTTTATTGGGTAAAAAATAGTGAGAGAATCAAAATTATTGTAAGACCCCAACTTATTATAAATAAAATCAAATTTTTTCTAATTATTATTTTGAATAATAGGGTATTAGTTTGATATAATGCTTTAGTTATGGGTGAAATGTGCAAATTTTATAAAATAAGTGGTTATAAAATATTCATTTTGTCGGAGAATATTCGTTTGGTTGTGAAATAATCTTGTTGTCGGGGAATATTCGTATGACGGCGTAGTCATTTGTGGGTCCCATAACGGAAAACGGTCGGATGAAGAACACGATAAGTTTGAGTTTTTATAAATAACGGCGTAGTTGTTACCATTAACACTGTTGGAATACCCGGTGGTTAAAATACAGTAATACGCGTGGTTGCACAGTAGCACACGGTATTGCACAGTATTGATTAATTATTGATCCTTACGTAAGAAGGCACTACTCAATAATTGTTACAGTAATTACTGTTCATTATTTTATTGATTCAATAATTGTTATGTTGATATTTTATATTATTGCTGTTTCAATAATTGTCACTGCACGGTATCTCCATTATCAGATCAATAATTCATATTATTTGAATAATATTGTTAGATAGCATTATTGGTAATGTCTAAGAAAGTTCTGTCTAAAGAGAGGTTTGGTCACCTAATTGTGCACCAGTAAGGAAAAATCTTTATCGGAAAGCCCCTCTTTCTTGGGAACGACCTGGTTGTCATAATTGTGATTCTGTAATATTATTTATGAATAATTAATTATTTATTTATATGATAAGAAAATATTTATTTTTATGTGGATATAAATGAAATATTTAATTTTGAGGTGTTTTATCAGTATTTTGTCGGAATGGAGGTTTTAAAAATTAAAACAGTATTCTTAAAGCTCTATTGCGTGAGTTATAATTTTAATCCGACCGTTAGATCGTTGTGATTTTTGGATATGTTATACATATATAAGTTGAGTATATGTCTATAAATTTTGAACCATTAAAAATTAACGTATGATTTGTTATGAATTTTTAGAGGTGTTGAAAAACGTCCGTATGTGAATTTCGGACATTTTCTGTTTGAAATTTAGATAAACTTTCTTCTACAAAGTTGTAGAGAATTAAATTTCCTATTGAAAGCACACGAGTTTTGAATTTTTCTGATAAAAGAGCTATTTATTATGAATTATTGAAGTTTAGGAAATTAAATATTTTTATTAAAATTATGGGTGAGACCCACTTTTGTTTTTTAAAACACGTGGGCCGCTGAAATTTTTCCAAGATGGTTGGCTTTGATGTTTCAAAGGTGGTGGTGTAGAATGAAAAAAATTAAATATTATTATTTTATTATTTAGTCTGCTTTGGCGTTCTAACATTTTCCTATAAATAAGCGCTTAAGTTAGAATTGAAAATCACACCAGAAACATAAGTTTTCTCTCTCTATATTATCGAGTGTATTTTGTGAGTATTTAGATACTTTGAGAGTTGCTATCCAGTGCAAGTTTTCTTCGACTTTACATCCGATATTCCGATCAGAAGTACTGTTATTTTGAGGTAAGGGATATTATTTTCTTTGTAAATGATATTATTTTCTTCAATATCATTATGCTGAAATATTGATATGAATTTTATTGTGGAATTTTTACCTTTTTGTGTCGGGGTTACTATTCACGTATACGGTACTATTCACCGAAAAATAAAATTTTCTCTCTTTGTCCCTCTATTATGGTTACTATCTTTAATTGTATCCATGTTTTGACCTTCATTCTTGAATTTTACTCCATTATGGTTAATTATAGAGTATTTTTTAAACTTGAATTATATAAAGTACGAATCTCTAATCTTTGTCCTTTATCTTACGGGATTCGTGTAACAGGAAGACAATATTCCTCCTGTAAATAACACTATTGAACAAATGATGAATGATGGGATGTTTAGAAGCTTTTTACAGTTCATGCAAAATTAGACGAGGGAGACTCGTGTACAAAATACAGGTGAAAATGATAGCAACGCGCGGTTTGTCACAGCCAAGCAGTTTAAAGAGTTGGGACCACCAGAATTCTGAAGAAAGCCGGATCCGATTAAGGCGAAAACGTGGGTCAAGAAAATTACCAAGAAATTCGATGTCTTGGGATGCACGAAAGAACAGAAGGTTCCATTCGCCACCTTTATGTTCCGTGGTGAGGCAGTTTACTGGTGGAAATCTGTGAAGCGTACCCAGCCTGCCACACTCAGCATGTCTTGGGAAACGTTTCAGAAGCTATTCAATGATAAATACTTTCCTGAAAGTATTCGTCATATGAAGGAGGTAAAGTTTATCATACTAGAACAAAACAACATGACTGTGTCTCAGTACGAGGCGAAGTTCGCAGAGTTATCCAGGTTTGCACCTCATTTGGTAGAGAATGAGGAACGAATGACACGGATGTTTCTGAGAGGTCTAAAACCCGAGATTCGACAATATCTTATCTCTCATAAATTTTTTTATATTCAGATGTTATAAATAGGGCTCAATTATTAGAGCGAGATAATGAGTATGTTTAACCGAGGGACCACAACCAGGGTCATATAGGTGACAGCATTCATCGGAGCGATGATAACCAGCGCGGAGGGAAAAATATGGACAAAAGCGGTAACCACTCGGGTGGTAATCGTGGCCATGATAACAGGAGAGGTGAGTCAAGTGGAAATTTTAAAAAGAGGAGATTCAACAATGATGGGAAGACATCAGCAGCAGCACCAACACCAACAACAATTGTAGAGGAGGAGAACGATCGCTAGTTAGATACTACAGATGCGGAGAGAAGGACACATAAGTCCAAACTATTTACAGCCTTCCAAGGTGTGTTTCAATTGTGAAAAAGACGGTCATATAGTCCAATTTTGTCCGGTAGCAAAGTCAAGTCCAACTGGGACGGCGGCACCAAAGGCGACTACGGAAAAAATAAAGTCGGTGGTTTAAGGGAGGGCGTTTGTCGTGACTGGCCAAAACGTGAGAAACCCGAACGAGGTGATCACGGGTAAACTAATCTTAAACTCTTGCGAAGTTTATACCTTACTAGATACCGGTTCTACCATTCTACCCATTCTTTTATCTCTCCTGCTTGTGCTCAACGTTTAAACTTGACTCCGGAGAAATTAGACTTTGACCTATCTGTGGAGACTCCGTTAGGAGAAACTTTCATTACATCTACAGTTTATAAATCTTGCTTAATCTCCAAGTTGGCACAATCACATTACCTGTTGACCTTATCTCTTTAAAGATACTTGCTTTTGATGTGATTTTAGGAATTGATTGGTTAACTACTCATCATGCCAAAATTGATTGTTTTCGTAAGGTTGTTAGTTTTTATATCCCTAACCAACCTGTTATGCGAATTCAAGCAACCAAACCACTAAAGTCAATCACTGTCATATCAAGCCATAAAGCTATTCGTTTATTAAAAAATGGATGTCAAGCTTTCTTAGCCCATGTTATGGACTTGAACGAAAACACGTCAGATTTGAATAATATTTCTGTTGTTAGTGAATTTCCTGACGCATTTCCTGAAGAACTTCTCGGTCTACTCCCAGAACGTGAAGTTGAATTCTTTATTGACCTTGAACCTGGTACAAAGGCCATTTCTAAAACCCCATATCGAATGACTCCTATTGAACTTAAAGAGTTAAAGGTCCAACTACAAGAGTTGTTAGACATCGGTTTCATTCGTCCTAGTACATCTCCTTGGGGTGCTCCTGCTTTATTCGTAAAGAAGAAAGATGAGAGTATGCAACTTTGTATTGACTATCGGGAAATGAACCATGTCACCATCAAGAATAGGTATCCGCTACCTCGCATTGATGACCTGTTAGACCAGTTGCAAGGAGCACAATTCTTTTCAAAGATCGATCTTCGTTCTGGATATCATCAGCTAAAGATTAAAACTGAGGATATTCCAAAGACTGCCTTCAAAACTCGGTACGTGCATTATGAATTCTTAGTCATGTCTTTTGGATTGACTAATGCTCCTGCTGCTTTCATGGATATGATGAACTGTGACGCCTCTAAAATAGGTATACATCACCCATCTTGAGTAGCCAGATACATGGTACATAAATTCAAATACAACTTAAATATACAACAGTCGTGTAAAATACTACAAAACATAGCTGAGAGTTTAAACAAGATTATTGTCATCTAGACAATATCCACACTCAATGGTGTCCTCATTACAATTATTATCATATTATTCCGTAGAATAGTGAGGACTACTAAAGCCATTTATCTTGGACCATCACTCCATTCCCCGACTCGTCCCAGCTATATTCTCATTTCCTGAAGAGAACAATGAAAGAAAGGGTGAGCTCAACTAGCTCAGTAAGAAATATTATGACTAAGATAATGCAGAATAAATTATCCTTAGCCTTCAACAGTATAACAACTGATAGAATACAATAGACAATAAGTTTTAGATCAACAACTGCAACGGAAATAAGCAATCTATTAGAAGAGTCAAGCAGAGCATAAAATCTACTATCTTCTATGATTTAAAAAGTTTTTCATCAACTTTATCGCTGAGACTCAACTTAATAAATAAAATCGAATCATCCCTGCACCACGGCCAAGGATATTCATGTAATCATCAATGGTCATGATTATACCGAATAATCCATGGTCATAATCATACCAACAACTGTCCATCAATGAACTACAGGCCAATGAGGACTTTTATCACATCATTCGTCACATTACGGTCATGATTATACCGAATAATCCCTGGTCATAATTATACTAAGTCCATCTATGTACGTAAGCCAAATATGACTTTCATCACAATATAAGCATGAGGATGATGACAATGACATAATAACTCAATAAAACAACTTCAAGGATAAATTTTAATGATTTATAATTTAATTTATCCAGAAATCAATAATGTCCATATTGTCAACATGATACTGTTTTGTGGAGTAAAATTCAAGAATAATTTTTATGTACCAAAAATAATTTGGAAAGAAAAGAAATATATTTTTCGGATAAATAGTATCCCGTGAATAGTACTCCAGGAATAGTACCTCGTGAATAGTACCCCGGCATAAAAAGTACCACAAATACCCGAGTGAATAATATTCGGGTGAATTGTAATTCGGGTAAATAGTAACTCGTGAATAGTACTCCGACACGAAAAGTGTCCCGAATACCCGAGTGAATAATACTAGAGTGAATAGTAATCGGGTGAATAGCAACACGTGAATAGTAACTCGTTAAAAAAATACCAAAGAAAATGATATTCCATGACGAGTACAAAAGAAATGATATCTCATACGAGTATAATAGAATATACGAAACTGCAAATGGATTTTCATCCGCCATGCTGTAATCCACGTAGACAGATCATTTTCACAATTTAATAAAGAAAGAATATGAATGGTCATTCACTATGCATGCGGTAGTCCGCGTAGACATGTTTATTCCAACAGAATAATAAAGAATAGAATAACAAAAGAATTCACCAGGCACGCGATAGACCGCACAGATAGGTTATTCCCAACAGAATAATAAACAATGGAACCAGGTCATGCGTAATACGCACAGGCAGGATATTCCAACAGAATAATAAAGAATAGAACCAGGTCATGCATAATCCGCATAGACAGAATATTCCAACAGAATAATAAAGAATGGAATAACAGAAGAATTTCACCATGTATGCGGTACTTCGCATAGACATGTCATTCCAACATAATAATAAAGAATGGAATAACAGAAGAATTTCACCATGTATGCGGTACTTCGCATAGACAGGTTATTCCAACATAATAATAAAGAATAGAATAACAGAAGAATTTCACCATGTATGTGGTACTTCGCATAGACAGGTATTTCCAATATAATAAAAAAGAATGGAATAACATAAGAATTTCACCATGTATGCGGTATTTCGCATAGACAGGTTATTCCAACATAATAATAAATAATGGAATAACAGAAGCTCTCTTCATGAATACGAAAGAAATAATATTCCTTACCTTAGAAGAAATCTGGATACTGGAATAGTGAGGTAGCAGACTTCTCTTCTTCTTCCTCTCTATAATTTCTCCCTATAATAATTGCTCTATAGCTTTAGTGAATTGGTAAAAAATAATGAAGGAATGAGCTTCTATTTATAGAAAAATATAGTTTCAATAATTGCACGTTTTGGGGCTCGAAATATTACAGTATAATACCTTCCCTCTTTTTCTTCATTTTTATTTAGTCCTGTAAGTATTATCAAACTTGCACCACCTCCCCTAATAGTAAATCATGTGAATCAATAGTAAAGCATGTGAA